>NNCF01133047.1:136341-164270 GCA_002313205.1 Laupala kohalensis | reverse complement strand
TATATATATATATATATATATATATATGTATATATATATATTCAAAAAATATATATATTCAAAAAAGTTAGAATATAAATTATATATCAATCTTGAATATCTGTTAATAATATGAAACTATATGAACGTGTGAAAAAATCTTTGTCATCTCCCTCCCTCTATGATTTATTGTACATCAGCGTAATGCTCGTTGGAACCCCTACCCTCTCCCTCCTCAAGGCGAACGTATTTTTTGAATGATCCCTGAATCCAACAAGTGATAAAAACCTCCATACTTTCATCGTCGAGTTTATTAGGGTTGCCTATTTATCGTACGGTGCTCACAACGAAAGAAAAGTAATGAGGAAGGAGCGTAAAGACCACGTGAATGTCGTGGAATCAATGCAGTTTTGTGAGATTGCCAACTCTTCCTCTCTCTCTGTAGACACTTGGGCGTTTTACTCGTGTCAGCTGAATCTTAGTGTGTTTACGTTCGGATGCTGCCGCCTACATCAGCTGACACGTAGACCTGGCAATAATAGATATGCCAACTATGACGGACATATGACTTGAGATCTAACCTTTGGCCTGCCTGACACTGTCTGAAATTAGCTTTTCCACGGATTATTGCGGCCTTGTGAGGATGCCGTGGCATGTCGTCTGGAGTGGGTAGACCTACGCTAGGACCCCCATCCTCACCCGCTCCGCAGCACGCATGCTAACACCGCGCTTCCGCTCCATTGGTTACATCTCGTTACTTTTCTTCCACCACGAAGTCTATAGTATCCTTGTTTCTTTGATTCCTTACGTGAGAGCGGAGTATGAGAAGATGTGCTCCCTCGCTCTCACATGTCTCGTTGGCTTCGTCCCAGTCTTCTGGATGCGGATGGACCTGGATAACTCCCAGGCAACAATCTCTGGTGTACCCATTCACCAGGATTTCGTTGTTAGAACGAAACATAGGAGGAGGCGGGGGTGTGGGACAAACGCATGGGGGATATTTCATGAAGACAAATAGGTTCATAAATGGTATTTCTATATCATCACAACGATTCTCTTCTTTCGATTGGAAAGTGTAAGTCTTGTGTGATTCATAAAGTTTATCATTCTTTTTAACAGCTTTGTATTTCTAAATTTTTCCAGATGGGTCATCCACTTTTACGATTTCCACCTTGGAAAAATTTCGTTTTTTATCTTTTTGATACTTATATTCAGTACGTCGAGATTTTTTGTTGGT
This sequence comes from Laupala kohalensis, assembly GCA_002313205.1. Classification (NCBI taxonomy): domain Eukaryota; kingdom Metazoa; phylum Arthropoda; class Insecta; order Orthoptera; family Trigonidiidae; genus Laupala; species Laupala kohalensis. The sequence goes on along the minus strand of NNCF01133047.1, from coordinate 163,054 downwards.
GGGAGGTTTTGGTGATGCCGTAGGAGGATCGGATACTACTTTTCCTGATGAGGAACCATATCCTTCTCCACCCTCTCGTAGTACAAATATACAACATAAATTGATCTGAAAAACATCTACGTTTACTGGTATTTAGTCACCTGATATTTGAGACGAATGGAGAAAGACTTTAGTATTCAGCACAAAAATGATGTCTAGTTCGGCTTTGAGGCTGTCGAAGTGAGTCGGTCCACGTCCTGACGGTGGGTCACAGAGAAGGCTCTCAAGTATGTCTTTTCTTTTACTTTCCTTTGTTCTGCGTGCATTCTTAGATGCGCACCAATACGCTTGCTTTGGCCTCGGCCTCTTCTAGACGGGCGATGGGGGCTAACCCACCCCCGACCAATCGGCTCGGACTAGTCTTCGACTGAACTCCAGGGTGAGAGGGGTCGCACAGGGGGTCCTTCCCGCTGTTCAGCGGCGTTGGAGCAACACTGCTTAAGGAACCCTGAGTGTCCCCGCTACATAACCGTGTCCCAGTGGGGTGTCCCCTTGTTGGACTCCGTGGTGGATGGAGAACACGGGGATGAAATTTAAATACATTCCTATGGAAACTAATGCCACCCAACCTGTCCCCCACTTGTCAATCCCCCCTTTTGCCCTCTTCCTCTACGAAGAGGCGATTAGTATGAGATACTGTCGATTTGTAAGAACAGTTTCTTTTGTAAGGATAGCGACAGACTGACAAAGCCTCGCTTCCTTTTAATGCAGTGTATTGAAGAAGGAAAAACATTTAAATCGATCTGTGCCAGTCGTCTTGCTACGGCAATAGACGAAAATTTCGGTCAATGCAATCTGTCGTGTGCCAGCGTAATGGTGAAATTCTGCTGGAGGAACGGACAGATAAGCAAATCGAAATTATACGGTCGTTACAGACTATTGCTAGCTTAAAAATCAAGGTGAGCACTCACCCCAATTTAAACTTTTGCGAAGCAGTCGTCAACCATTACGACTTTGCAGAAGAAAGGAAAGAGGAATTAAAAGCTTTTTTCAAAACTAATCGCATAGATATTCACAGAATCAGGAGGAAGGTGCAGGGAAGGTTTGTCCCCACCTCCACACTTGTTCTGACATTTGACCGTCCGTCCCTCCATGAAACCATACAATGTGGTTTTTATTCACTGCGTATCCACCTGTATGTGCCGAACCCTCTGCTGTGCTTCAAGTGNTGTTCTGACATTTGACCGTCCGTCCCTCCATGAAACCATACAATGTGGTTTTTATTCACTGCGTATCCACCTGTATGTGCCGAACCCTCTGCTGTGCTTCAAGTGCTACAGATTCGATCACACATTCGACAGGTGCAAATCACCATGCGATGTTTGTGTGAATTACGGTAAATCATCTCACGAGTCGTCACCTTGCTCGTCGCCTCCGTGCTGTGTACATTGTAAGGAGAGTCATCCCTCCAATTCTAACACGTGCACTAAATATCTAATGGAGAAAAAGATAACACGCAAGAGAGTTCAGAGATTCAAAGAATTCGAATTACCGATAAGATATCTTTCTCTGAGGCTAGGTGCCGCTACCTCATCAAACATCCGATTAGTATGATTAAAACCTTTGCATCAGCGGCAAACGCTCCAAAACCACGTACAGCTTGTCAGGAGGATTTGGAAGAAGAGGTGAAACCACAGATGTGTGAAAATTGAGTTCAGGCGTCCTTGGATGACCCTATCTCCTTCAAAGAGGCAATAAGGGGATGCAAAATAATTATCCCTACAAAATTTAAAATTGTTAAAAAAAATCAAAATCGACCTTCACGTCAACATCAACCTCCACGTCAACATCGACCTCCACGTCAAAATCGTCACCTTCAACCATCACGTCTTTCAAGGAACCGAAGTCTGCCGACCAACGATCCCGCCGACGTCCATCTCGGGCAGAGACCTTCCCACACAAAAACGTCCCGGAAACCTGACTTTAAGTCAGATTAGATTCCAATGTTATTGGCTCACCTTCGTGTAGTCGCCGACGCTCAAGGAGCAAAAATAGTGGACTTGTTATGTCCGCGAGTGATCATTCCAGCAGTGATCACGGCGACTCTTTCGGGGAGGGGACCACAGCTATATCTGACTTTATAGTCATCCAAAAATAAGAAATCAAAACATCGTAGAAAGAGCAGATAAATTCCAGGCCATGGCACTTCATTCCTGAAATCTGAATAGCATTCATGTCCGTTCAGATGACCTAAAACTCTTATTTTCTTGTCGTTCTCCTCTAATTGTATGCCTTCAGGAAACGCACCTCCTACCAAAACACTCTTTTTTCTCTCATTGTTGTATCTGTTATAGGGTGGACTTAGAAGACGGCCTACGGGCACACGGTGGAGTCTCTGTGCTCGTAGACGCTTCAGTCTATGCCAAAGAAGTCTCTATATCCAGCGTCTTTCAGACATCCCATTTCACCAACGCGGTTTTAAAAGCAGCCGATGATGCCTTCCCTAAATCATCATGTAATCCTGTTCCATGGTGGAATTCGGATTGCGCAAAGGCGGTCAACGATAGAATGAAAGCTTTAGCGCGGCTCAACAAGTATTCCACTGTTGAAAATCTCATTGAGTTTAAAAGGTGCAGAGCCAGAGCAAACCGATCTCTTCGAGAAAGTAAGTCGTTATCCTGGAAGGCTGACATTTCATCTATTAAAGGCCATACTCCATCATCAATCGTATGGCAGAAAGTTCGCAAGATTCAAGGTACATGGTCCTCTTTTTCCATCCCTGGTCTCAATGTCAATGGACAGCTTGAAACTTCACCCGAAGTCATTGCTGAGGAGTCTCTAACTCCTCCGGTTTTTCTCCAACGTTTCTTCAACAGAAATCTCGCGCGGAAAAGTGTTGCTTGGATTTCTCCAGTTGCAGAGACGAGGAATATAACTTTCCTTTCTCTATGACGGAGCTGACCTCTGCTCTTGTGTCTTCGAAAGATACAGCCTCCTGTCCTGATCAAATACATCACGCGATGCTAAAACATCTTCCAGAGATAGGCATAACATTCCTTCTGAAGTTATTTAACTGTATTTGGACTGAGAATACCGTCCCTGCTGAATGACGTGAGGCCATAATTATTCCACTTCCGAAGGAGGGAAAAGATCGTTCTAATCCGTCGCACTTTCGACCGATTTCTCTGATAAGCTGCATTTGCAAATTGTTCGAAAGAATGATCAATCGTCGTCTTGTTTGGTCTCTGAAATCGCGAAACCTTCTGACCAATATCCAATGTGGTTTCTGAAATGTGGTCAGCTCTAGACCACCTAATTGCGTTGTCATCTATTATCTCATCAGTTTTTGTATTAAGGGAATACCTCATGGCCATCTATTTTGACCTGGAAAAAACTTGTGACACTACCTGGAGGTACGGAATCCTACGCACATTGCACTCGTGGGGATTCCGAGGTCTTCCTCTGTTCCTGGAGAGCTTCTTATCTCATCGCTCTTTCCGCGTTCGCCTCGGAACTTATTTATCATCGAATCATCCTTTGGAAAACGGTGTCCCACAGGGATCAATATGGTGAGAAAAGCAAAGCAAAGCAGGGCTCAAATGAGCAAAGTGAGATATGGTTATTTCTTCAGAATTATCCAGAGGGATGGTGATAATGGTGAACTTCATGGTGGGAGAGCAAGAGGGACGAGTCCAGTAATTAATATTATTTTTGACTAGAATTATCACTCCGCATGTATGAGTTCAACCATCCCGATCTTTTCGTAAATAATTGTTACCTGATATATAAAAGTTTTTATCTAATGTTCGATACGTTTCTAATAGACAAGCCGCATCTATTTCATTGGAATTTAAAAAAACGAAGAGGACTCTTTTTGGATGAGATACCCCGGCTATTCCAATTTAATAATTTGAACTCTTTATGTTTGGACGACATCATTACTTGAATTCAAATATGTGGCTATTGATTATTGAACACTTTCCAGAATTTTTGGTACCATCGATGGAATAAGAATATTTTTTATGTAGATGACAAAGTGTTGGATTTAAGAGTTAATGACTAAGTTTAGAGAATCTGTCTGTTGTTCTGAGATAGTTCAGTTAGTTATAGTGACTCGAGAGATTGTGAAGGATGGAGTGGGAGAGGTGGTTGTATTAGGCGAGGACGGAATGACTTTTGTAACTTTAGGAACTGGTTGTACTGATGCTGATCCAAAATTTTGAATTGGTTTTGTTGGTGGTAATGTAGGAAATTGATCATTGGATGGAGTAAATGCTGAAGAATTTCTAGAAGGTTGTTACTGCCAAGTGATAGATCTATTAGCTGCGAATGAATAAGATTTTGTGTTGAAGAGCAGAAACGTTCACCCACTGCCTTGGGTCTTTTGTTTGGAATTGATGGGATAGTCCCTTGTCTTCTCCGAAGAGTAAATAATTTTTATTGTACTCCACGCGACCATACGCAGTTCATAACTGTCTTTTGAACCATAAATTATTTGTATATATGAAAGTTCTCATTTATTGCTTACCTTTAACCAAGTGAACTTTTGTTTAAGTTCAGTAGCTACATTCTCTAACCTTCAGCTCATTAAGCTGTCTCGCGAGATTAACCAATAACAGAAGTATTTTAATACAAACCGACACACAATTTTGATAATGAGCGCTTTAATGAATTATAAACACAAGGTTTCGCTCGATTTCGTCCGCGTCCATTATCCTCTACCTTGTAAAGCATGCTTATTGAAGAGGTGAATAAATGTGATTGGTTGCGAGAGATTATTACGGACAGCCGTGCAATCACCCAACCACACCCTGGTCGCCACCCGCCGCCGCCGCGCCCAGCCCTACTCAACTGTTTCCGCTGGAGGCGACCACTCCCGCCGCTGCCTTACAGGACACGACGCCGTCCTTCCAGTCGTCTCTAATTGCCTGTTGTCGTCCAACGCGATCACCATTGCTTGTGGATCGAGGAGCAATAATCAACAAAGTGCAGCTCCTGTCATTGATATGGATGTCGTAAATTATCTCGTCTACGGCTGATGCGAGAAATCTCAAGATCACGCTCTGATGGATCTGAAAATGACTATTAACATCCTCTTAATTGTTTCACAATCGGCTGGTTGGGTGGAGTAGGGTTTTTTTCATGATTTAACTTCCATGTTTGAATTTCCGAACTTTTATAAACAACCTGTTAAAAAAAGAGGATTTTTCATAAATATTGATTTTTGCGGATTCGTCAACAATTACACATTTTTACAACGTAGAGGTTTCAACAATTTACTTTGCCCTCATCAGAGGTACAAAGAACATACACAATGCAATTCGGTAAAACAAATTGTTGAAACGTCTACGTTGTAAAAATGTGTTATTGTTGACGAATCCACAAAAAACATTACATTTTTACGTCTACAGTGATCTAGATTGTAATCTGAAAAGGATTTTTCAGTCGGACATTATAGTTTTAAAACACTCAATCTTGTGTCTGGAAGATGTAATATTGTCCAGAAACGTTGTTGAATGGTTACAGTAGCCCAGATTTCCATGTTGTTTTAAAGTACTAAAATGTACTAAATATTTTTGGAAGAAAAAATTTATTGGTGAAAAAATAAAATGTTGTACGAAAAATTATGTAATTAAGTAACAAAAGAAGTTGATATAAATATAATTTCGGAGTGATAGATTTCATAAGTTCATAAAAGGATAATGGAATTGTCATATAAGCTGACAAAAAGATGCATTACACTATTCTATAGCTCTTTTCCAGTTCCTTGCGAAAACCACTTTAGCTTCTCTGATTGGATCTATTCCCAAATTAAGTTAAATTTTAACTCTCATAAAATTCACCCTTTATTATGTACAAGTAAAATGCAATCTTATTTTCTCTAAAATTTAACTCATAACTTTTCTCGTTACTTTATGTGTAGACTGATCAAGAGACGGTTCAGAGGATATATCCAGATCTGGAAGGCCTCATTTCAATGCCTCCTCCCTCTATAACAGTCACACGATTTATTAACCACACACATTTCCGCAAGGCTGGGTTTTCTACTCTTATGGTTCGAATGATAAGCACCCACACAGCACCATCCATTCTGCACACTCTGCGATCACCATAATGACGACGCCTCATCCCTCGCCAATATTTCGTGCAAATCTCATTATGTTCTATTCACATGTTGGCACTTGCAAAATTGATCATCGAATCCTTTGGACGAAAGCGGGTCCTCACGTAAAAGTTTTCCCGCCTTGGGCCACTATGAAATGTAGCACCCTGTATTTCAATCAATACTGACAGCGTTAAAAATATAGTAAATAAAATAATTATTTTCAGTTTCATTTCATTAAATTTCGAAAAAAATAAGAGTGTGGTGCCAAGAACGAAAGAGAAACCATATATTGAAAATTTATTGCGTATTAAAAGATTGATTTTCTCTTTTTAACCGAACATTTATTATTTACAGTTATTTACAATAGCATCTCATAGCGTATTCATTGATGTACATCAAATTTCTAAAATTTCCAGGCCCGGAGTTTAAAAAAAAAGGAAATAAAAACATGGACCTCCGTGAGCCGCGACCCATGTTCACCCATACGTAAATTAATCCTGGACGCGGTATGTTTAGACACTGCTGTTCCTATGTGAATTCTGTTAATAACCAACTTAACCTCGTTGTTCGGACTGTTTCTATGATAATGTTATCTTTTTGTTTCACATGTGCGTATTAATTATTTACAAGAAATATCCCCTTCTGTAAGAATTATTAGTATTACCTATTCATATTTTATTTAAAATTCGGTCCCATAAAGAACAAGCTAAAAAAATTTAATTCAATTCGGTTGCTCAGATTGAATTTCATGGGATTGAGAATAATTGTTTCATTAATATTAAAAATTTGCCACTATTCGAAGGGCATGTAATCAGAAAAGTCGTTAAGTTTAAACCATGGAGAATGCATTTGAGTAATGTGACAGCATTTCTCATGGAATAATTTACTCATGGTATAAAATCATTTTGTCAGATATTATGTTTCTGATATTTCTTTTGACACGCGTATTAATTCGCGCTACGGTCACACCAGTTGAACTATATCGATATAAATATATTAGACTAAAATTTACGTGAACATCTTGTATACGAAGAAGTAAGAAGGGATTCTCTTTAACCGGAAAAAAAATTCTTCAAGTTTTGTTTACACCAGTGGATACGTATAACGCCATCCTGGCCCAGGTTTTCCGCCAGGTTTCCTTGAATTTTTCTATCGTGTATTTTTCTTTATACATGTAATTTTAAATACACACAGCCCCAGTGGCACAGGTGGTAGTGTTTACGCTAGAATTTGACTCGAATTTTATTACTAAAGAACATTTTAAGAATTAGTAGCACTCTTTCTATTTCTTTCAGTGTATTTCCCGAAAATCGTCAATTAAATCGGGGAGATGAATACTGAATCGAATACATTAGTGTTTCTTTAAATGCAGAAAACTATTTTCATCAATTTTTGACACAAGATTCCAACGGATGGAAGTATCCTCAATTAAAGAAGTGGAGGACACACGAGATTTGTTACTCTCCTTTTCAAATGGATTCCAGATTGACATTTCTTCATGAGGCTAAGTTGAAACCATGGAATGTGTTTCAATGCTTCAATGCCATGACATTTATCGAAATGTTTAATGCACACGTGCGTTACGAAACAAGACTTGGGCTCTGTACATTCTAAATATCGTGAAAAGTTGCTGATCTTACACTATTTTATGAAATATATTCTTTCTATTTGTTTAAATCGCGTGTGAATTGACTAAAGAGAAAGCATTTGCTGAGAGCCTGGTGCTGTACAACTAATAGGTGACAACTTTTAATAATATTGGCGCATCTTCGGTGATATCATGTAGATCATGATCGTAGGATTTTAAATCTACGTTTAGTTTGAATAGTCTTTGATGTTTTAAATGTGATATAGTACTTTATTAAATTGCTTTTGCAAAGCTTTAAAAGAGGAAGGTTGTGCTACAATTATTGTACGTGTTAAAAATGCAGTTGAACCATATTACTACATTTGCCTTGTAAATAGACCGGACACCCATGTACATCCATCTGAATTAACTGTTTCATATTTGTCACAAATAAATTAAAACAGACTATATGATGTCAGATTTGCGTAAGTTCTATGTTTCACCGGTGTGAAAGTGACTTCTATATCATTCTACGTTCAAAGGCGCCCGAGTTCCTCGCAAGAAGCAGACAAAAAATTCGAATCTTTATTCCGTTGAGACGTAATAAAATTAAGATGTAAATTTTCGAAAGTCAAAACCTATCTCCTTATTTTATTAGACTCTTCTAATGCGAAGTTCGTGTAAAGAGTTTCTACCAATGATCAGTTAAGGTAGTTTATTACAAACGTTTTACTTACTAGGTTTTTAAATCATGGTGACACTTTTTTTCACCTAATTACGTGAGACATAAAAGATAATAGCATTCCAAACGAGCGTCCACAAATTAATTCTTCTAATTAAGATTTCACTTAGATGTACCACTGTCCACTTGCTTTTCACCTTATTGTTTTTTCTGATTTCGCTTCTATCTTAATGACTCCCTTAGAACTGAATATCCCTTAGGGCATCGATGTCCAACTTATCGTACCTCGCGGGACATTTTCCGTACACTTTGGATCGATAAGAGCACGGGATGGGGTTTGGCAAAATGTTTCTCGACGAATAAAACGACTGGGTCACATATATTTCTTTGTAACACGTTATTTTGATTCTTATCAACCAAGCTGGAAAAAATAAGTATTAAATTTCTGTATTTTTAGAAAATTTTTTAATACTTATGTTTGTATTATAATAAAGTGTTTACATGTAGTAATGTAATGTATGACGAGGTAATTCAGAACATTATTTTCTATTTTCTCTCATCCGACATGTCACGTCAAATACTAATTCTGACAGCATTGACTTATTTCACAAAGCTGTGCTTCCCAACGTTTGATGAAAAATTTGATGTAAAATGTGCTTCAACTCCGTGGCCATAAGAAAAAGTCGCCAGATGTATTATCTTAGATGATACAAAAGACTGGAAATTACAAAAAAAGATTCTAGCCTAAATTCGCGAATCAATTTTATTATGAAATTATTATAATGTTTACTGCTTAACTTTTCTCGCCAAATGCTGATTGGTAGAAAAGTACTGACCAAGTGCCATTTCCCTTTCATTTTTCTCGATAACAATAACTTCCATACTATGTAGATTGTTGCTGTAGTAATCGCTCTCTGGAGAATATGTTAATGCATTTTGGTAAATTAAATATTCACAGACTTGAATCTCTTGCAAAATGTTGTTGTGGCTATTACTATTATCACTAGTTTCCCAAATATTTATTATTATTACTATTATTATTATTATTAGATATGAAACAAATACACAGATCTCTCCTTTACATCACTCCTGCCTTTCATCTTGTATCATTCCTATGTAAGTTGTAAATTCTTCGAAACCTCTACTCTTTCCCTCTGTTTCAGTTCCTTTTCTCTTGTCACAAATATTCGCCATATCATTTCTTTCATCCCCATAATAAATACATTTTGCTCCGTATTAATCACAATCCCGCAATTGATGTATATCTTCTTTTTTTTATCAACGATCACACATAACTTCCTTTATTTCCTATTGTCTTTTGTGTGTTACTTGTGTTTGGCTTCGCAAAGTCCGTGAAGAATGTGGTTTTATTAATTCAGTCAATTATTAATCATGTTACGTCGAACGAAAATGGTAGACGGGACCGGGATTCGAACCCGGGACCTTGAGCTCTACGCGCTCATGCGCTTACCGACTGCGCCATCCCNGCGAACGGGATGGCGCAGTCGGTAAGCGCATGAGCGCGTAGAGCTCAAGGTCCCGGGTTCGAATCCCGGTCCCGTCTACCATTTTCATTCGACGTAACATGATTAATCTGTTACCTGGCGGTGAGGTTCACCGCAATCTAAGAGATTTCTATCAGTCAATTATCTTTATGTCTGGCAGATTACGGTGGATTAATTTATCCGTGAGCAATGCTCGATCAAAATAAAGTTTCTGGGTTCTCCAAGACTATATCTGGTTAATAGTTACAATACGGGGCTTTGTCTTTGGAGAGTTTGTATTTATCAGCCAATTTTTGACGAATACTTTTGCTGCTAGGTTGCGACTGTGTAAATAATGTTTGCGCCAAACGTTTACAACCTGCAGTAACGCGCTGCTTATTATTTTTTAAAAATTGTCTTCTTGTTCTGAAGCATTTATTGAGGTCCATTATATGCATCTATATAGTGTGACCAGATACTGAACCATGAATTAGACGACGACTGTGGAAAAAAACAGGTCATCAAGAGAAAGTAATTTTTCCCTACTTGCATGGGCTCTAATGACCTCGATGTTGGCGAGCCCTAAAGCCCCACAAAAAAAAAAGAGAAAGTAAGTGAGTAATTTAGATAGAACTATTTACGCTTAAGGATGAAATACACATACAATTAGAATGGCTGCAAACTTCAAATAGTATTACATTTTACATTGGGAAACACTAAACTTGACGACAGTCACTAAAATTAAAATTCTCTCTACTTAGTATATGCATTATAACCTACTCTACGTTTCTATCCCTGAAGTTGCTGTACTTGTATTACCAGCAAAAACCACACTCTTCTCTACAATACATAAAGTTCCTTCAATATACTGAGATTTCTCATTGTAAGTAGTTTTTTATGATATTATGGTCAGTAAATAAAAAAGAGAACATTTTCCTATTTTTCTCGGACAGAGTCACAACATTGAGGACTTGTCCATGAAAACGAGAACATCTGATCACTCTTCAACTATATCGCTTAAACAATTTTTATAAAATACTAGCTGATTATCCGGCCTTGCCCAGGATTTTTCTTTGACTAATCTATTTTTACTCAGGAAAAGTAAAATCTATCAACATAGCAAGATCAAAAACGTAGGTACAACATTCTAATTTTTCAAATTCATAACAATACAAATTCAATTCAAAACTTGTCTGTATAGACTACATCATCTCATGGCGAACCGCGCCGATCCAATTTTCGCTTCAGAGACATGACGCATCTGCACCATTTCATTAAAATACTTGTAAAATCTAAACTATTCGTCGAAATTTTACGATTCACAGACTTTTTTATCTTTGTTAAATGCACAAAACAGATAATCCGTTAATTTTGATGATGATTGATATTTTCCTTCTTAAATTGAAGTATTTTAACACGTCTATTTTTAATAACGTTTTATCGATAATTTAGGTTAGTTTTGGTTATGCTGCCGCGTACTTTTTTGTAGAGTTCTTTGAGGCAAACAATATTGCCATTTATGGTTGTCACCTATCTCTAACCGTTTCGGCAGCGTAAGCAAATATAACTCTGTTTTTCCCGATTGTATCGACTTGTATAGTCAAAAACTCTATCTTTCTTTTCTCACTTTAAAAAAATAAAAATTATCCTATGTTCATCCTGGACATCTAAAGTATCTCCTTGCCAAATTTAATCGCGATCGGTTGAGCGGTTTAGTCGTGATCAGGTAGACACACATTCGCATTACGCATTTATATATTAGTATGAAGTATGGATTAATACCTCTATTAATTCAGTTTTTTTAAATCGTTTCCTTCATTCATAATCAACAATCCTAGATTTCGTTGTTCCTTGATGAATATTCTCTGTTTAGAAATTCGACAGGTAACAACATATCGAATGCACGTTTCGAGCTCTCCGCCTCACTTTACTTAACGAACTGTTTCGTTTTAACGACTCATTTGCATGATTGCTCCATATTTCTTCGTCTTCTTGAAAGAGAGAGTAGAGGTAGGTGTTCCCATACATGTGTTGATATGACTCATGCCTGAAGGGCAACAGTCAGGCGTGTTACATTTTCACAGATGCGCGTTTGGTCCTTTGTTATACGAACGAAAAGCCTTGCAATAATATTCTATTGGTATTTTCATTTGCATGGGTCGCATTTACTGCTTACATTACACATTTACAGCGCGACGAGAGATCCATGTCGTTTCGCGTATGTGGATCTTTGGGAACCAGAAGGAGATTAAAAACTAGGACACAGTGGAAGTATTACAACAAATAATTTCAGCAAGGGCAAGTTGACCGTTGCAGGGTGATACAGTGGCGGATCAATGAGGGGGTGCTAAAAGGGGTACACCCTCCCCATTGAACCTGAACACTCAACAGATAAAGGCATACTTTGCCACATTAAACAATTAATAAATTTGATTACTATTTAATATTGTTAATTGTTTATTATCGATTTGATGAGTTAAATTAATCTTAAATTTAAAAGATAATATTTATAAAATTTGTGTTGTAAAATCATGATTTTCAAACAAAGATGTTCCCCAGATCTCCCCCCCCCTTGACTACAGTCTAGATCCGCTTCTGGGGTGAGATATTAGTATTGTATTAGAAATAGTATTGAATATTGAGCTATGGTTGAACAATAGATTAAGCGGGTTAAAATATTACACCATAATAACTAAGAGAAAGAGAGAGAGAGAGAGAAGCGTTGGCAAGATCGAAGATAATTTTAATTTTTTTTTTCATTTGCAACCTAATCCTAATAAATCATTTTATCTATTATCACACCTTTGTCATTGTTCTTCTAATAATACTTAAGTAAAATACAAAAAATTTGATAATATTAACTTATTTCAACCTATTTTTCATAATTGTAAATTTTTTATAGACTTGGCGTATTCGTGTTCATTATCTGTGTAGACATGTCCTCATCTGGGATTTCCTCTAGGTTCTTCGATCAACGCTTTGATGAGATTGTCTCTTGCTTGCTTTCGGTGAGTTACATAGTTAGTTTCCTTGTCTTAAAAACTCAATTGCAGTAAATGATTTTAAAAAATGTTAATTTAAATTTAATTGACTAACTTTTAATATCAAAATAAATTTCACACATACTCAAATTTTAACACCTGTAGTTGTAAAATTATAGCAAGTCAAAGAAATCTAATATTTAGGCGTTTATGTAGTTAGAAAAGTCACGTTTGAAAGATACATAAATAATCTACTCTGTATGATTAGAAAATAAATTTGGACATTTTACTTTGTGCAAAACTTTTGTATTTTAATTTTAATGAGATCCTTGTGTTTTTCTCTGATTCATTCACGTCTTCAATACGGTATCGAATTCCAGGGGGAGACTGATGAAGCGCTAATTAACAAAGTATTTAACGTAAAAATGTTTTATTCAAATATTATTGTGTAGACGACCGAGAGATAACATTAATAAGATTTCAAAAAACCTACAAATTTTACCTATGTTTCAAAAAACCTACAAATATTTATTTATTTTTAAATGTTTTGAGTTTGTTTTATAAAAAATGTCAAAAAGGACACGGAAAATTTATATTACACTACTAGAAGCTCAACCCAAGAATGTTTTGTTATACGAATGGTCAATAAATCTGTCTTCGCTAAAACATTTGCTTATCTTGGTTCAAAATGTTTTAACCTGTTGCCTACTAACTTTTTATCAAGTCCAAATTTAAAAGTATTTGTAAGGAAAATTAAAAATTGGCTCAATGATTTGAACGACTTAAACTTTGCTGTTGGCATTTTAAGATACCATTAATATTTAACTTCCTTGCTAGTATTTTAAGATAGCATTAACAATAGCATTGACGAGCTCTTAAAGCCTCACACACACAAAAAAACAGTAATACCTAAGTACCCAAACTATGTTCATAACTGTTAAAGAGTTCAGTGACAATTCTGTCGTGGCATATAAGCATACATTACAGTGGCTGCTCAGTTTATTTGGACTTTTAAAAAGGAAGACTGAATGGAGTGATTATTATTCTGTAAAATTTTATCATTATTATGTTCTTTTTTCAACATAACCACCGTTATACATTCGTGATGCTGTAACATCGGAAGTTTGACGTAAATAATATTTCTTACGCTCTACATTATAAGGATTGAATAATACATCGAATGCTGTTTTCATTCTGAAGAAGATTATCTTAAAAAATGTTATCATGTAGATTGAAAAGGAATTTTATGATTTCAACAGTGTATTATATCACTAAATTCAGAACTTCGTCATTGCTTGTTATTTCAAGGGCATAGCTGATATGGACATAGGGCAATAATGCGACTCATAGCATATACAGTTCGTAAATGACTCCCAATGGACGGATGAAGAGTAAAAAGAGGATAAGGAACAATAATGATACGTACTTCCTTTTTAATCATTCCGCGCTTGCCCCATTTTTCTGTCTCCATCGGCGATCTGTTTTCGTGTTTTTTTTTGTTTGTTTTCTTTCCTTTAAGAGGATGCACTTTGTTATGTAAGAATCTTGAGTATCTACGGGATGCATGTCCGAGATCAATGAAACTCTTCTTTCAATATACAAAAAGAAAAACGAAGTGTACATGTTTCCGCAACTAATAAACCACTTTCTTTTCGATTGTGTGATTTTAGTCATTAAAATGATTAAATGTAAATCGGAGACGAGAATAATTTCTGTACGAAGTTGGTCCCTTAGACACATTTTTGGAATTCTCCAAACTATTATGGCGAGACCTGTTTCGTTCCCACGATAAGGAACTCAAGAAATTAGTCGTATGCGAGAATCATTTGGGACTCTATATATAGTTCATTAACCTAACCTAACCGTTTTATTTATTTATTACATTACAATTAGTCTTTGACTGCCCTGTCTAAAACGTAGTGAATCCAGTGTTTTTCTTATAGCAGAACAAATCAAAAGTAGCAAAGAATTTTTTACAATTTATTGACTAATTGAGTGCCACAATAATAATATTTTGACCACCATTGTTAATATCATTCGGCTAGATTAATTGTTCGACTGGCCGAACCCCACTACAAGAATAATAAATAATTCGCGGAACTAAATTCACAATTTTGTACTCCAAATTCACAATTGTGTACTATATGTTGACTAACTAGTTACTACTATCATAATTTTAGACTGCCATTGTTCATAACAAATTCATGGGTGTGACATGAATTTGTAATGTGCTCATAAAATGTGTGTGAAATTTTTATGTTAAGAGAATATTAGATAGTAATATTTGTTACAGAAAATTTGTCCACCCGGGAATCCGTGACCTCTGGACCTTAACGAAATTCTTCGATTGTTTTCCCCATGTTACTTTGCCAACAGCTTGTCTTATGCGTCCACCTTAGTAAATTCAATCCCTAGACGGTTGCAAGACGTGATGGACTATGACGGGTATTGGACTCGTTATTAAGTGACCAAAACAGCCCTTTTAAGGGCTCAAAAAACACAAACAAAGGAATCCACAACTTAGTGAGCGTTGAATACTTTCCATCTAGCGAGCACTTTAGCAATGTGCCAAATAGCCTGTGTAAAACCTATCGTTCTTACTTGTTGATTCCATGTGATGAAATTATAAGATCTTTTTAATTATTCGAAAATCATTTTTTTAAATAAAATTATAATTGACCCGTCCTTTAACGGTTATTAATTATAATTTGAGTAATACGGCTATTATTAATTTTGCTGTTCATTCTACCGTGTCTTAAACTATCAAAGTGTAATAAAGACGTGTAATTTTTCATCCTTGTTTCTATTCTTAGCGAGACTAATGCTATTTTATTGCTACGAATACTGTTAGTTTAATTCATATATCATTTTTCATTATTAAATATTGTGCTTCAAATGTAAAATTTGATAAATCTAGATGCTATATGAATGTATTTTTATTGAAAATATTGTTTAGATATAAATTAGACAACTTAAGGTATATCAATTTCCTACTCAATATTTTTATTAAAATCAAGTATACTTTTACATATTTCCAACTTAAAATATTTTGGTGAGCGTAGTAAACAATAATCTAGTGTATTATAATATCTCACTTACTTTCCGGTTAGAATTAGAAACTCTCGAATTGCTTTTTATATCATTGTTTTCTTTAAATATTTGTGGAATTGATTGCCTTTCAATTCAATATTGAATAATTTCTGCGTAGGTTAATTGAAATTTTAAAAACATTTAAAAAATTCCTCGTGAAAAATATTATTGAATACTTTCATTCACAAATGAACAAACTAGAAATACCGTAACTTGAGAGTTCATTTATAGAAATTATTTAATAGATACGTTGAAGTAATGTATTAAAGTGTACGTAGGCGACGTATAAGCGCAATGTGACAGCATGAATTAAGGTTTCGTGCATTATAGCACCCAAAGAGATATTTCGTTCTTATTTGTTGTATAAACCATTTTCATAAATCTGTGCGCAAATGTCACCGGGAATCGAACCAAGGGCGTAGCGACAGTAGAGTTACAGTGGAGCATTATTTCTGTCAGTTATTTCTCTCATTATATTTGTTTTTCAGGTCGTGAATGCGTGTAAGCAAGATCTTCCGATTTTAACACCTTATTAAGTGCAAAATATATTGTGCTTTCAATAACGAATGACCATTATCTAGTTTACTTCCTCTGCGCGCGTAGTAAAAGAGTGAAATGGACGGCTGATGACAAATTTGATATTGCGATCGCCTCCAAAATTATGTTCTAGAATGGTGTTATTTCAGGTCATGGAACATGAAATCCTACTAATTCCTACTAAATAACGGAAGTTTCATCTTCGAAGACCAGCGTAAATCCAACTACGAAATATTCTGAAATTTAAATACAATTGATGTGGTTGTTTAATTGTGTTTGTTCGGATCAAATCTACATTTAGTAACATTCACGAGTTTGAGAGCAGGTTTTTCATAAGTTAAATAAGTCTAAATGTTATATTTTAATAAGATTTAATGTATATATAGGTTGTATTAATTAGTAATCAGTTTTTGTTTCAAATTTGCGGATTGTTTTGATACCTATTTGTTTCTCGTTCTTTCGTTAAAATAACTTCTTACAAAATGACCCTGAACCTGGAACGCTGGAACCTCGGCGTAATAAAATATTTTCTCTCGTTACGATTTAATAGGGGTATATTCACCAGCACTAGTCTTCTACTGGTCTGCCAATTATGGAAGCAGTTTCAAGTTTACATACGATTGGTCAAACGAAGGTGAGGAGCTTTTTCCCCGTCGCCGAGGAGTGGCGTTGCAAACCTAACAAATCCAAACTGCTAAGAGCGCGGGACTCAGAAAATTTTCGTGGGCCCTTTTATAATTCCAGGACCGTACATACATACACGAACACGAAAATATTGATTCACAAAATAATGGACGTATGGATTCAAAGAAAAATGGACTCTGAAGCAAAAGGGGAATCAAACCAACGATTTCCCTTCCCCGTTCTGCCTCCCTCAGCACTAACACATTGCACACTTAACGTCGCGTCTCCCCGTTTTGCTTTGCTATAAAGGCCCGTCGAACAATCAATGTTTTGAGTCACTACGTGTCAGCTATTGTACGCTGAAAGAGAGAACTTTTCCCTGAGGCTATATTGTACATGTCACTTGAAATGTCGTAGCGTGTTTCCATTGCGCATTTCCTCGTCCACAGTGCTTCTCCGATGTGGCCGCGTAGCGTGGTGACGCGTGGGCGGTCGAGCGATCGCCGATGGGAGGGGACGCGGTGGCATAGACGGAGACCCACCTCGTGCCCGCATGCCCGTATAAGGAGACCCCGTCAGCGGTCCGCTCCGCTGCGCTTCACTGATCGGCTTCAAGCGACGCTCTTCTGCAACCATCAACACCTTTCGATCTCGCGTTACTTGACTAATTAACCCTTCTGTCACTGGTTCTCGTCACTTACAAACTCTGCTTCGTGGGGGGTGCTGACCACGTACTGACACAGGTGTTGCCGGCATTTATCACTATCACATTAGGTTCTCGTTAACGTATACTCAAAGTCATGAAACTTGATAGTTAAGAAAAAAGCACCTGAGTTTTTAGCAGACTTCTTTCACGTGCTTGGAATCCGAATTGTTTTTGAGAAATTTTGTCGTGTGTGTTACATTTTGTTGATTTGAGTCAAAATTATAACTGTCTGCTAAAGACTCAGGTCGTTTTTCTGAACTATTTGTATTCAAAAGAGCAGACGGGAAACTTAATCATATAATTTGACTCAGAAAAAATGTAACCCAAGAAAAAATCATGAACGGAAACTCACTATTTATTATTTTAAAGATGTAGCAGTAAATTAGTTTATTGTCCTTTATTATTTTATTTATTGCCAGTGCAACGGAATTGATGTTGGTACACGGTTTGTACATAGTGTACATCGCATTATGTTGGCAGTACTTTCGAATTTCTTTAAACTTAAACCTATCGCCAACATCTACCATCAATTCAATTCGCTCGCTCTAGTGGCGCTTTTCTGTTCTTCATGCATCGAGCGGGTGGAACGAATATTACCTTGTGTCTTGGTTTGTTGTGTTTTCATCTTGTATTTTTTACAGCAAATAGTCACTTTTGTGACGACTATTTATATTTATTCGTATATTACTTAAATTTGTAAAAGTCGGCAATTTGTGTTAGATAGTTACATTGCATTACTTTCGGTCCAGTTACATGACTTGGAGTATAGTATGATCGTGCTTGGCGCTAGTCAAAGCACATGACCAGAAATGAAACTTTCAGTCATCTTTTTGTTGGTGTTAGATGTCGCCAATATAACAGTAATTGATGAGTTACAGTGTACTAACTACTGTGAATCAATAATTATACCGTTTAAATTGGAAAATGTTCTCGAGTTTCGCGACAATTTTTAGTTGAATAATTTTCTGCGAGGTTCAAATTTTATTAGACGAGTTGAAAGGAAATAGTTTATTCTTTAATTTAAAAAAAACATTGAGGACATTGGAAAAATAGTCGCCTGGTCGCTTATATCACAAATTTTCGACGAATCGTTTTGAAATAGTTTGTCCCAGGCAGGACCAACACAAGCAGCTGCACGGGGCGGCATTATGGACAAATTGTCGCACAATTGGATTCATTATTGAGATAACACTCGTGATTGTGAACAGTAAATCTGTAATCTCATTATATGTTCCGCATGAAACTGATTCATTTAGTACACCAACTCTTGGAATTGTATTATGGATCGTTAAACGTCTATCTCATTAGCAGAAGAATGATAGAGGAGTAGTTGAAACTGCACTGTCATATTAACATGAAGCGCGAGAAAAAATAGTTGAAATACTATAGTGATACATCTCGTAATTTTCTTTACTTCATATTTTTATTTCTATTGGTCATCTCCGGTGAACGTTTTATATCTTAGTAAACAAGAAGCACTTACAAGATGTTAGAGAGCACTANGAAGCACTTACAAGATTAGAGAGCACTTCCTTTAATAATGGAGAGTCATGGAGTAGAAAATACTACATTTAATGAACTGTAACATGTACATGACGTGTGCATAAAATACCATTTCCTTCCATTTTCAAAATGCAATTGTTGAGTTCTTTTGGTTAAAATTAGTTGTAATTTGTTAAAAACCATGTATTTAATACAAAGATGTGTCACCTTTCCATACAAGCTCACAAATGACGTGAGACCATAGCTCTTAAGTTGTCAATTCGCCTGAGGATTATCCACAAAAAGGATTGAAACGTTGTATGTTATTTTACCTATTGGTGTTTTAGAGTAAATATATGTCTGTTCTTAAAACCTGTAAACTTTTATTCAAAGAATTAAATATCTTAACACTTCCCTGCATTTATATTTATGAAACAGTCGTGTTTGTTAAGACCGAATTACTGAAGTGCCCCCCTTTCTTTATACGAAACAGTCTCGCTCACGAACACTATACACGCAATAGTAGTAATATTCATCGCCCTAGAGTGTCAACCACTCTTTGCCAAAAAGGACCTTATCATTCGGGAATCGTTCTATATAATTCCCTGCCCAAGAATATAAAAGATATTATGAAATTGAATCTGTTCAAATCCGCGGTTAAAAACTACCTCCTGCACCAGTGCTTCTACAATGTAAAAGAATTTATTGATTTTAATAAAAGTTAAATTCGTCTTGTACTTTATCACGCCATTGCTGTAGTACTTTTTAAACAACTTATAACAATTTCAAAAACTATTTTCTTGCATGATTGTGTTGTCTTATGGCTCATATTAATTTAGTTTTATGTGTACTCAACTTTGGCACGGTTGTGTACATAAATTCTGTAGCCCCATCCTGGCCCGGGTTTTTCTCCGTTTTTCCTTCTGGTAGAGGCGGATTTATCATACAGGTTCTCTAGGCTTTGTCTAGGGGCGTGTTTATTGTAACAATAAATCGTGAATTTAGTGTTATTTCAATTCTTATGATTTTTAAACACTATACTCAGAATAATCTATAGTTCGATAATAACTTGTACATGTAATTTTTTGCTTAAAATTACAAACATATTGACATTCTATTAGAATTATAACTCGCAGCTAACTTTTTATCTTATCTAGGAACTTTTGCTGAAATTTTTGAATCCACCTCTGCTTTAGGGTCCTTGATCGGAATTGATGGGATGGTCCCTTGCTTGCTTCCGGAGAGTAAATTAGTTTTTTTTTCTCCACGTGGTCATACGCAGTTTGTACTGTTTTTTGACAATAAATTTATTATTATTATTATAAAAAATAGGGTCGTTTTATTTGTTGGGAATTATATATACAGACGTAAAATATAACTATTTATATTATATATCTTGAAAGTTAATTTAAAGAATACCTACAAATTTGTATTTAATAAAACACGAAGTTATTTCAAAAGTACACATTACTTTTTTAAGCATTGGTTTATTTCTTGTCGCGTCCCCATCTTCCGACATTCCGCGACTTTTCCTTTTTCTCTCCTAATTATGTCTGTCCTTCTTTATGCTGCTCGTCCTCAATCATGGATATGTGGGCGTACTTATCATTTTAACCTTTCAGACCTCCTTTTATTTCCTTTATTTCATCAATGTATTTTTAAGTAGCCCATATTGCTTCTCCGTTACAATCATGTCTGGTCTCATCTCAATTATTCCTACAGTATTCTTAAGGTATCTTGCTCTGGTCCATAGAAGATACAATTCCAAAAGACATGATCTCTCATCTCTTCTCTTTGTCCAAGTCACACTGTTCTTCACCCATCAATTTGAATCGGTGCAAATAAACCTTATAACCTCCTTTCCCTGTCAACATATCCACGTCGCCAGGATTCGGGCTGAATCATTTTCTTCTCTTCTCGGCGAAAGTTACGTCAGGAATAAACACATGTAGTTGTCTCCCTTTTGGTGATTTATTCCATTCTATTTGCCATGGTTGTATCAATATCTGTGTTATATGCCGCTTCCATCCCCTCTCGTCATATTTCACTACTTTTCCGTCCAACACTATCTCTCTTTCTTGTCGCATAACTGATCTCAATACAAGTTTCTGAATCAATTTCACTACAGGTAACGCTCGTACTAGTACGTTCAGCGCATCTGTAGAGTACGTGCAATATGATTACGTACTCAACCTCAACAGATACATACGCTGAATCTGCTCTAGTTTTCGCCTCTGACGTGCATTCCGTAATACTTTTTGCCATATTTCACATCCATCGGTAAGCATCGGCATCATTGCTCCTTTATATACTGTTAGCAATTCCCTTCTTGGCACATTAAATTTGTTTAACCCCACCCTTAACAAAACATAGGTTTTCTTTACTTTATTTTGTATGTATTCCATATGTTTCCTGAAATTCAAATCTTGATCCAATTTAATTTCCAAATAAATGTGGTTCTGGGCTACCCGTATTTTACTTCCCTTCAACTTTAAAGTGGGATCTCTCTTGATCGTATTCAATTTTCCAGATACCATAGCACAGTTTTTTCTATCTCTATTTCTAGTTCATGTAGCACACACCATTGATTACACATCTCCAGCACTCTATTCCCATGTGCTTCTAATGCTCGTCTCCTTGTTCCTTGTACGAATACAACCGCATCATCCGCATATGCTAATACATTGTATCCTGCTTCTCGTACTGTTCTTATCATACCATTAATAATAAGATTCCAAAATATTGGTCCTCCATGGAACCCCTGCATGCAGCCCTTATCTATCTCTCAAATTATTCTTTCATTCCCAATCTGTAAGTAAGACGTTATATTTTCAAAATAATTTGCCAAAATATTGTAAATATAACCATTAATGTTATTGTCCTTTAGTATCTGTAACACTCCTTTCCATGTTACATTGTTAAATTTGATATCCAGAAACAATGCCATTCCTAGCTTGTCTGTTTTCTCTTCTACCCACAATAATAATTGTTTTATTGCATCAATTGTGGAACATTTTTTCCTGAAGCCATACAGATGCTCGTCCAATATTCCTTTTTCCTCAATCCATCTTGTTACTTTTTGCATCAGAATCTTTTCCAGCAACTTACCCAAACATGGCCAGAAGCTTATTGGTACACATTACTATCAAAAACATAAATTATTCGGATTATTTATCAGAGTAATGAGATCACTCTAAGTTCGAGATTTATTTTTTTCAATAGACAAGAACCTAGAAAGCCTGTATAAAAAATCCGCCTCTACCCGAAGGAAAACCGAAAAAAAAACCGGACCAAGATGGGTAATTGTGAATTAATTGTAGAGTCATGAGTGATTCAGTTCATCAAAAAATCTTCAATCTTGTGTGAACAGTTATGAACCATTACGAACGCGTAAAAGTTGAGAACGTCATATATGAATATTTTACGTATCCCTTGGGTCTCAAATACGTTATGACTCATGGTATGACACGAGCTCGGATCTCAAGGAAACCCGGCGAACACGCGCCCGCTGCTCAGACCTTAACTGTAAACGAGTGAATGCGACGCTGTATTTCTTCCCGATTGGGAAAGTTGTCGTAGAGGTCGGTTCAGAGCGGCGGCGACCAAAATATTTTTCTTTGGTTCATACGAAACCCGAGAGGATTAATGAGTGTCGCACGAGAGCTAAACCTTGTGAACTACTTCTTACTGCAATGGAGAAAGCGACAAGTCTTTCTTGTTTATCTGTATAGTTGATTTATTTTTATTGTTCATCTTGTAAATACGTGAGACGATCGTTCATACCTATCTCCTTTTATTTCTAAGTCCGTCTATAAAACCCAAGTATGAACTCATTTATTTTTATTTTTTGCTCTATACAATATTTTATCAGATTATTTTTCGGATTATGTCAGATTCGAACTGTGTCTCTGGTCGTCTGCGCGACACGTCGTACGAAATACAACAAAAACCTGGTAGTGTGGCTGTGGCTTTGCCGTGAACGTTATTATGTATTCCTATCTGTTTATGTATTCCTATCTGTTTATGTATTCCTATCCATAATATAGAACTCTGTAAGTTCTAGGAATATTGATTGGATTGATTCAGTTATTATATCTAGATTCATTGTTTTTATTTGATAATCATAATAGTTATCCTGGATAATATTAATAATTATTATATTATTATTACTATTTAGCAAGAGTCCTGGGTTCGTCTCAATTTTCACCTGGCTGAAAGTTATTACATATCTTCTCGATGTGTAGGTTCACGGAAGAGATCTATGCTTAATAATAATAATAATAATAATAATAAAGGAAATTCTTTTAATTGATGTTGCCATCCCATTGACTCACAATATTGACAGAACAGTTTAAAAATTAGCAAATACAAGGACTTGACTTTATTGCTCAAGAAACTCTGTGAGTGGAGAAAGTTTTTATTCGAACTATAGTGATTTCGACCACAGGAATTATACCAAAATCCACAAAACGCCATTTGGAAATACTAGGAGCAGCGAATACACTGACCAATATGCAGAAATCCGTTATCCTTGACACTTGCCACATAGTTCGAAAATTTCTGGGAGAAGAGCTTGATTGAACTTGACAATGTTCGTTCATCAAGTGGAAAAGATCCAGCTGCAAGCCGTGGAAGACATTCATAATATTAATAACAATTATCCCAGAACTTCACGTAAAAAATTGGAGGGATGACAGACCACAATCAATGAGAAGTGCTCAATTCCCGAAATGTCTCCAGAAGGAGGAATGACAACAAGACCGAGTAAGACCACAAGACAAAAAGTGCGTAAAGCGTTTTATTATGGAAAATAAGAAAGCGATTCAGGTGTTTGAAGTTATCAACAACAAATAACGAAAGAATTTCACATATCGGTCCATTCGCAACGGTGCAGGTCTCCTCGCGAGACTGCAGGTAAAACTAACTTGCCAGTACAGGCGACGTCGATGCGAGACCTTTTCATAAGTGCGCTGGAGTATGACTCACTTTTTCTTTTGACAGTCCCAAGTCTAAATACTGTTCATTTGTTGAGCCTTAACTTCATGCGAGGCCTACAAACCACATTACATATTTCGATGAAAGGGTTCAAAGAGTGTAGGATTTAACATGTTAAGATCGAAACGTTCGCCCCACCTAAAATAAAAACAAAAATTGTTACCTGCGTGTTCTACAGAATGTTTAACAAATATTACGTATTTCCAAGAGATGATAACATTGTACTTATTTGACAACTATGATATGCGCTTAATGATTCTACAATATAGCGAAAGCTGTTGTTCTTTGCAACACCCACCTGTCTCATATGACATGGACTTAATTCCCAGTTGCTCGCTCCTGTGACCTCTGGAGATATGATGGACTACTCTGAAACGCGAGGCTGTCGCTTGAAACGACCCCCATGGCAGGAGACGTCAGTACATGAGCTCAGAATGACACATTACCCCTGCACATGTGTAGAGTCGTTTCTCAACGAGACACGCTTTTTACGCGCGTTTTTTATCTTGTTTACACTCTTAAACGTATTGTTTTATCGCTGACTCGCATTTATCGTTGTGTTGATGCCATAAATTATTTACATTTTATGTTTGTTATATTGCATATAATAATCATTTTGCTGGTGTGTTTGCACAAGCGTCATAGAGCGTGAGGTGGAATATTAATTCTTGATCTAGACTTATTAAATGATCTAGATCTAGACTTTTTTGTATGGTGAACTAATTAGTGGTCTTGAGTGTGAACTTCAAAAAGGGTTTCGGAGAAATGAATCTCACGCGAAATGAAGTACGTGTCAACTATTCTTCATCCACTATTTAATGTAATTTATAATTTAATTACTATCATTATCGATTTGACTTTAAGGGTAAATTAGACACGCAAATATCTGGAACTTCTTGATCATCGCACGCCTTACGATAAAAAGGTAAATTCCTCGTTTATTTTCCTTTTAAATATTGTTGACTCATCGTGCCTTTAAAAAACTGTCTCATAGGTGTATATGGGTTGCAAAAACTGTGTATAACTACAGGGTTTCTAGCTGTATATTCAAGAGTTAGAAGCATATTTGAATAGGTAACTAAGGGAACGTGAACTAAAATAAAATTGGACTAAATTGATACGATTAGAAATATTTTACAAAATACTTGTGTAAAATATGCACAATACGAGACGTTTTAAAACCATAGAAAAACTTAAGAAAAAGTTTAGAAATAGAAAGAGCAAACCTACTAAATTGATAAAAAAACATAATTTAAAATCAACAAAATCACAGTGAAGACGAAAATTGAATAAGATAAGATGACTATTACGTCTATTAGAGAACATGATTCTTGAAATAATGATGTTGAATACGGCGTTGATGAGAAGAGAACATGCAGATGTAAGTAAATTAATAACTTGTTTATTGATGTTCGCTTCAATGCTCACGTAGTCTGACCGTAAAGCTCATTCCCTGAATTAATTCGTCTGCACAGAAACACAGTGATGCATCTTCTTCCTCATGCCACCCGCTGATAGGTCGAGATGGCCCGATTGATCTGCTTGGCCAAGTGACGAAAGCGTCGCGAAGACTGTTCTGTGATCTTCGATTTATGTAACGCGGAACGGAGAGCCGCCTCTGTCTCTATTAGGCCGACCTCCGATGAGCTTCCCATATGTGGGTGAACATGGACTGTCATCATCTCCATATGGCACCTCACAAGCATATGAAGAATGTGCTGGGTCACGAAGCTTCAAACTGATATTGTGACAACTGATACACACTAAAGTTTTGATAACTCAAGCAACCCCCTTCGAACTATATGATCTATAGTTCGATAGTAATACGTACTTGTGAACGTTTTTGGATTTATTAAATATAAATTTGTTGGTATTCTGTTGATATTATAACGTGTAGTTATTTTTTATTCTTATCTAAGGAGTGTGCTGAAATTCTCAATCGCAAATCCGCCTAAACGGTTAGAGATTCATGAATACAATGAGTGTAAAAATTGTTCATCTCAAAGAGTACAACAAAAAAGTCCGCATGAGCATATGTCTATCTTCAAAGGTTAACCCAAATTATCGAAGAGGTTATCCAAAATAGACGTGTAAAAATACTTAAACTACAGAGAGTAATTTATGTAGGGGGAAAAATCCTAATCCAATTGAGTGAATTCTTATTTTTAATGCGTTTTTTGTAGATGTGAAGTCTGTGAGTCGTAACATTTGGACGAATAACTTTCTGTCAGGTGAAAATGGCGACGAGTCGGGAGTCGAACCCGGGATTCTTGCTTTGATCGCAGGGGTGTTAACCACTACACCATCCGTTCGCCTTCCACAACCGTACACCATTTCCATCCAGACCTAAACCTCGGGAGACCTGAGAGAGATCCCGATACAGGAGATACAGGTCTTCCGGGGTTTTTGTCTTGGTGGAAATGGTGTACGGTTGTGGAAGGCGAACGGATGGTGTAGTGGTTAACACCCCTGCGATCAAA
>NNCF01133047.1:90866-136205 GCA_002313205.1 Laupala kohalensis | reverse complement strand
GAGAACGTTCACATCAAATATCTCCTCAATGGATCAAGATATCGAAGTGCGGTTTCCACTAACATAATTCGTGACATGAGGCTAATAATTCAACATTCAAACAATTCGTAGCTTTTTTTTTCAAAAAGAACTCACTTTTATTGAACAACAGAGTAACAGTGCCGTGGATATTTAAACATATTCAAATAAAGCAAGGCTACAAAAAAACAATGCGAGTCTGAGGCGGGTCGCTAGTTGTTGTATAAGAGCAGGTGTGCACGACTCGTCAGACAGATTTCCCATGCAATATTCCCAACATCTCCGTGCGTGAGGAAACTTCAGCCCTTGGCGCTGTGAGTATTCACGGAATCCTGCGCATCAAGCCTTTACGGATGCGGAAAGGAAATTACACGCTGCCAAAAGCTCAGTCGGACTTGTGCTCCACCATGTCAAGTTGACGTTGAGTTTCGATGGAAATAAACCATTGGCCAAGGGCATTTGCTTCAGCAACTAATTCTACATTGAGGTTGGTTTCTGTTCTTATCCGAATGAGTATTAAAACGTTCCGTGAGTTCACGATGCAAAATCACAATATAATATATTTAATTTTCAATCTGTGTCACAGATGACATGATAATTTGCTGGTCCGTGTTGCTTTTTTTACCGAAAGTATTGAAACGTTACTCTAATATACTTTCTTTTAAAACTTCAAGGCCTATCTTTTACGAGTGAGTCTAACTTAGTTCCATAATTATGTCCAGTAAGTAAAATATTGGACAGACTTCATTCTTAGTGCGAGAAAACTGACACTGTATATGATTTAGGGTCACGACTATGCTACAACTAATTGATCAGGACTTTAATAGCGAAATTGAACGAGTCACACAATACAAGCGAATGTCGATCCACTATGGCGCCCTATGCTTATTCCTCAAAAACCACCCCACGGATTTAATCCGTCTCGCAGAACATGCGTACGTCTAAATAGAGTTCGAACTGGCCGTTGTAGGTGTGGATCTGGGGGTTGCTACTATGATTGTGGTACCGTCCTCGGCATATAACACAAAGAGCGTTCCCTCACACCAAAGACAACTTCTTGGTAGCCCCACTGAGTGTTGTTCAATGGCTAGATTTGCTCGATCTAATGCCGTGATTTGTTTCTAGCCAAGTAATAATGTTTTCCTGTTTTTATATCCCTTTCTTTCTAGGTGATTATAATGTATGATCTTGTAATATACATTTTGTTGAGATGTACATTTTATAAAAGTATCAAGTGTTTCACTAACACCATAAGCTAAATAAATAAAAACGACTGTGCTAAATAAATAAGGACGAACAACTGTCGCAAATTTTGGCGATGATGTCTAATGTAGTACGTGAGTGTGTTTCTATGTTAAGAATTTTGCTCCCCCGATAACTCACGAACAAATTGATGCATTGAAACCAGAATTGAGATATGACTTGCAATGCATTCGGAATAGAAGCCTGTTTCTGGACAACTCATACAGACTTCTGATAATTGTCGGTCAGGAGAATATGGCGACGAGCCGGGAATCGAACCCGGGACCCCTGCATTGATCCAAAGTCATACAGACTTCATTTACACATCGCGTCCCACTTCCAATTTTTTAAAATTCAAAACACGAATAGAAACATTTTTCTTGCCCGAGAAATTCTGCGTGCAGATTGCTAAACAGAATTTCTGTGCGTCGCGCCTTTTTCGAGATACAGCAAAAAACATTTACGCGAAATAGAGGTGCCTTGTTGAGATCAGCCTATGGGACAATTGCAAAGAGTTCAGAAAGGAAGATAATAATTTAGTAAAATTCTTATTTCAATGTGCAGATGTTTAGATAGCATACCGTGTGAGGTTTTGAGGATAAATATTCTGGAACACATTGAACAGGTTGAAAATATGTCATCGTGTTTAACAATTTAAATATGCTTTTGTTTCTTATCTATAAATTATTTTATTTTTGGAATGTAGGATGTTTACTGATGTTTTGTTGTAGGATTATGATTGAGAAGTGAGTGAGCACACACACTCCAGATTTTTTTTCATTTGTGAGTATTTTCTTCCTGGTTTTAAAGTACTTTAAAATTAATATACTTTATTAAACCCGGCCCATCCTGGCCCGGGTTTTTCTCCGTTTTTCCTTCGGGTAGAGGCGGATTTCTTATACAGATTCTGTAGGCTTTGTCTAGGAGCGTGTTTATTGTAACAATAAATCGTGAATTTAGTGTTATTTCAACTCTTAATTTTTTTAAACACTATACTCAGAATAATTTATAGTTCGATAATAACTTGTACATGTAAATTTACAAACATATTTGCGTTAAATTACAAACATATTGACATTATATATGTATTATAACTCGCAGCTAACTTTTTATCTTATCTAGGAACTTTTGCTGAAATTTTTGAATCCGCCTCTGCCATAGGGCCCTTGATCGGAATTGATGGGATGGTCCCTTGCTTGCTTCCGGAGAGTAAATTAGTTTATTGTCCTCCACCTGGTAATACGCAGTTTGTACTGTTTTTTTACAATAAATTTATTATTATTATATTATTATTATTAATACATTTGAAAAGAACACGAAATGAATGTTTTTACTTCTTCGTAATTATTCTCGGTTTATTTCAATCTCATTTTAAAATTTAAAGTAAAGTATTTTAATGATGGAAATGATGAAAATGTATACATTCTAAATGCTTTTTGAATAAAATCCTTTCGGTATGAACAACACGAATAGAATAATCTTTTAAGATGTTTTAAGCGCATGTATCTTTTGAACTCGTTGCTCTTTCGACTTGAAGGAATAGCCGTAGGAACCATACGAATCGCAAATACCTAATAGGTTTGACATTGAAGTGTAACAGGCAGGAAATTACACGTTCACTCTCGTGTGTGAATAATTCTAGATTGATATCGTTCTGTACTGTTCTCCGTGGTCAGTAGCTCCGATATTATCTAAATGCATTATTCATGTGAAGTTCTTCAGGACTTTCTCGTTTTCATCTCAGAGAGTATCTCCGAATAGTGGTGTAGTGAGTAGCGACCTGGCCTCTGGTGACCCTGGTTCAAATCCAAGATGGTCCAAGTTGAATTTGGACAAATCGAGTCACTGACAAGTTTTTTTGAGGTTCTGCCTTTTTTCCTGCTTTTCATTTCCCCATTTTAGTTATCATTCACCCCTCAAATAATTCATAAATCCTCATAACGGAAAGGTGTGTGGAGGGGCAACATTGTAACTCCCCAGTCATGAGACAAAACTTCATTATTCATCTCAGACATCATATGACTTTCAGTGATAACCGGGTAATAAAAAAAGAGATAGTCTGTCAAGGAAGTTTGTTTTTTTCTAAATTTCATCCGTATTAGAATAAACTATTCAAAAATGTACTATCTTGTCGAATCAAGCAGTGGAAATTTACGTACAAACTCTATAAAAACAGAAATATTCTGTTAAGTACACGTTTAATAGGTCACTCCAATACAATTTTTTTTTTAAAACAGCTACGTGTACAAACTTAATAATTTAGATGAATAGGGAAAATAATCAACATTCGATGAAATTAAGGTAAATAGGGGACACTTTTTCCTTCATTTTTTATGGTAAGAAACGTCATTATATTTTAAAATTAATTATGTTAATAACATAGATTTAAATCTTCGCAATGAAGCACTAAAATAGCACATTGTATCGAAGTTAAATGTCAAGGTTATAAAAGAAAACCGTTTTGGGAACTTCAAAAGGCTGTAACACGAGGAAACATTAAGTACACTTATCTGACTATTACTGGCAGCCACAGATATGAGGTAAAAAGGTGTGAAGTTGATCAATAAAAATAATAATAATAAATTTACTGTCAAAAAGGCAGTTACAAACTTCGTATAACCACGTGGAGGACAATAAACTAATTTACTCCCCGGAAGCAAGCAAGGGACCGTCCCTGCAATTCCGATCAAGGGTTCTAAGGCAGAGGCGGATTCAAATTTTCAGCAAAAGTACCTAGATAAGATAAAAATTAGCTGCGAGTTATAATACTAATAGAATGTCAATATATTTGTAATTTAACACAAAAAATTTACATGTACAAATTATTATCGAACTACAGATTATTCCGAGTATAGTGCTTAAAAATCATAAGAATTGAAATAACACTAAATTCACGATTTATCGTTACAATAAACACGCCCCTAGACAAAGCCTAGAGAACCTGTATAAGAAATCCGCCTCTACCCGAAGGAAAACCGGAGCAATACCCGGGCCAGGATGGAATATATAAAGTAGAAATATATAAAGAAGAAATATATAAAGTATCACCGTTTGATGCAAAAGCATGTGTATTGTCAGTGCACCAAAGGCAGGTGACGCCGCAAATGTGGGAAAACAATTGTTCATTTTTTACTGTTGAAACAATTTTCTCAGTCCGGTGCATACAAGACGACTGTAAAATGTTTTTCCGTGAAGTTCAGAAACGGATTTAACATTTGGCATTAAATATAACTTTTTATGCCTATTCTGCAACATCGACATCGAATTAAAAAAAGGACTACAGTTGAACCCCTCTCAACCGGCCTCGGATCATCTTGTACTCACATTAACCATTCTACACCGTGGAACAGTTTTTTTGCTCTACATAGATACATTAAGTTTTGAACATACATACATTTATAAAATAATGTTTAATTATTTCGTATCTATTTATGTACGAAATATGTACAATAAAATGAGTTGCAATGACTCTTCTTCATTCGTGGTAACCTGATGAAATTGTACGCTCTTTTTGAACGAAACTTTTNGGGAACGTCGGATTACCCGGCAAAAGGGGGGGGGATCCTGCTAGAGTCTCGGTCCCAACCAGAGAGGGCGTGAAGAGGGTTTACTGTATATGATTCGATGTACAATTTTCAAAAAGTCTTCTAAAGCATTATTTCTTATGAAGAGGGCATTTGTGAAGAATATTTTTTGCATTGCAGGTCGTGTGCTCTTTGAAGGGGAAGGAATTGCAGAAAAGTTGATTGAAGCATTCGAATATTCATTGAAATGAAGATTAAATAAAATGAGGAAAAAATGTTTTCAAATCAGTTGAATGTTTTTGCATTTGAAATGCAATTTTTGATAGTAAGTTCTAAAACTTTACTGCTGATGTATAAATGTCTACGTGTACTCGTATGTTACAAAACAATAATCATCCATGTAACGTAATATTATACAGCCAGAATTTCCTTTTACACGGGGAAACCGATTTCATACTTGTAAGTCGTGCATTTCCTTCAAACAGCAATAAAGAATAAACTACCATAAGAACGAAACATTTTGAATTGCTAACCTTAAGAATATTTGTGGCCTTTTGAGAGGCCTTTTGGAAGAGGTTCTTGAAGGAAACAATGGTCAGTTGCAGGCACGATAAATGAGAAAGGGGTGCCCGCGGCTGATGCATCGTAATTAAGTTTCTCGTTAATGAGGTCGTCAGTGCAGGTGACATTCACTTCCGCAAACTCACCTTCACTTCCATTTAGGGAAATAAGCCTTTTATTGATTTGAGGAAAATTCTGGTGTGATAAGCCAAGGAGGCGGCACGCACCTTCGTCCACAACATCGTTTTTAAATTAAACATTCAAATTTGTCGATCCGTGTGGAAAAAAAGCTCCAATAAGATGAAAAATGGTTATTTGAAAAAAGAAAAGTAATATGTTGTTTAATGTATTTCTTCAATAAACATTTATTTTATTCGCCATTTAACCAGAACAAAAATTCATAAGTTGAATATGTCAATATTGTTTTTGTTAATTCTCATTACAAAGAGTTACAGGAGTTAAAACATGCAAAATTCGTGCTACTGATGGAATTTTTATTACAGACCCCTGGTTTTAATCGCTGTGAAGCGTACAACAAAAATTCCAGAAAAAAACAGTTACCACCACTGAATTTGTAATTTTGTTCTGCATATACACAAGTGAACAATTTGGTATTATGAATGAATATTAATTTTTTCAAACATGAAATGTTTAAAAAGTGTGATATGTTTAGAATGTCATTGTTTGGAAGACAATGTTTAGAGTGTAATTAATTAAAGCTCGTAACACGAGCTTCAGTGAGCTGTCCAAATTAAGTGAAAGTTATGAGATGACTTTATCAATCTAATACTACGTTATCGGAACCTACCTTCATTTACTGGATAGGTGGGCCAATAATATTCCATTATTCCTTTGTAAATTATATTGTAAAAAGTAGAATAAAAGTTATTCTTATGCATATATTTCTTCCGAAAACCCTACACGTGTATCACAAAGATTATTCTTATTCATCTTACTCTTATAATGCTACTCGAGTTCCCAGCGTCAGGTTTCGAATTTTTGCGCAAATAAACCGTCGTCAACTCTCAATTAAATATATTACAATGCACAGCACAATCAGAAGGCGGAATCATAAAAGAATGCTAAATGAAAATCAACATAAAATTGCTCGTATTTTTCTGACGTTTATTAACCAATTACATTACATTTTCTCTTCGTCAGATTTCTATTAAATTTACGTCCATTAATATACATAAAAAAATAAATAATTTCCAAATATGTAAGAGTGAATATTTTGATAGAATGACTTATAATCTACAAAACCGTTCGAAGCATTTGCATCACAGCGCCTGAAGACGCAAATATTTACGAACAAATTACCAAGAACTTCAGACATTTTTTCAACAATAAAACGCATAAATTCTTTCTAATAAATCCTTTAAACTAATTACTAATGGAATAATGTGCCACCCCAGGAAGAACTAATTGCGCATTAGCCAGGTTATGCGAAATAAACGACTAAGAAACAACCAGTGCCAGCAAAGTGGGAGCCGATGCACGCGATGAGAGATTGGACTTGCACACGGCGAATCGAAATCACGTAACAAGAGACGTAGGGTTAGGTGAGAAACGAAATTGCCAACTCTGTCATCCTAAGTGACTCTTCGTTATGACCATCCATCAAAGTTTCCGTCAATTTCGCCAACTGATGAAAATCTCTGTAGAATAATAAAAAGAACGATTAGAGAATATACATTTTCATCAATTTTTTTTGGAGAAATCGTCAAGCAAAGCCTCGTAGGAAACCACGCTTGCTGAACATAATAATTACGATTTTCTCTCTTCTCTTACATTCTTTCACCTTTAATTCGTGAGAATATTATTCATTTCTGCTTGACGGCAGTTACAACATTCTCTTCGCCATCTCCAACGAGCGCTGGCATTGAGGTTTCGGCAGAAAAGGATAAAAAAAGAAATACTAACTATTGGACCTATAAAGGTTATCTATGTAGTCTCATCCTGGTCCGGGTTTCCTTCGAGTAGTGGTGGATTACCCATGGACGTGAATGTCATTTATACTTCTGTTATTATTAGCCTCGAATTTTTACTACACATAATATCTACGATTCATTTTGGAATAATAAATGGACAACAGTACGTATT
Source organism: Laupala kohalensis (assembly GCA_002313205.1). Lineage (NCBI taxonomy): Eukaryota > Metazoa > Arthropoda > Insecta > Orthoptera > Trigonidiidae > Laupala > Laupala kohalensis. The sequence continues at coordinate 128,757 of NNCF01133047.1, read as the reverse complement.
TATTAAATAACTTATTTTACAAATATTGAATCCGTCTGTGGCCTTGAGCACTTTATCGGAGGGAACTTAGTTTGGTCACATGTAGTTTGCCTCTGCATTTTTTTGACAATTTAGTGTATTTACTTGTAAATTGCAATCTCTACTCTTTCTTATACACGGACCTCGAGAGCAAAAACATTATGTTGTATGGACCAGGACACTCGCTGAGATAAATCTGAGGTGCGATTTATTGCGGTGTGTGTCAATGTCTAGTTCTTATCAACTGTATTTCAGGTTCTCATTTTGCTAAAGGACTTAGCGTCCTTGGTGATTTCTTTTCGCTTCTTTTCTTCATTAAATGAAATCTCTTTCCCATATTTGTCAAAATCTAATTATAACTCCCCGAAGATTATCTCTCGTAATTAAGGTTATTGATCACAAATTCATTTACGCTAATGATGAGTTTGACATCCCATTAATCTTTGCAACCGTGTCACACCACCTTCTACCTGGGTAGCCTCTCAATCGAACACGACAAATGATGTTGCTGGTTGTAGTATTGACGTCTGATGGTTCGTGTTTTTACAATACTCGTTTTCATATGTCAAATAATGTACTTTTAGTGTAAATAAACGTGAATTTGAAAAATTTCTAAATTCTTTTTAACAATTACCAAAAATCCTTACATGTTAAAGAAATACTAAGATTAATCTTGGAATCAGCATGCTAAAAATATTACAAGTTACTCGAAATTTTGCGAACCCCAAAATCATGATGCCTTGTGTAACAGTACTAATACCACAAAAGCAGAACTGCGGATTCTCAGAAATTAGAAAAATAAAAACCTGACACGCGTCCATGGTTGAGTTTTACAGAAATTTTAGGTGAAATTCCTTGTACAGCTAGGATGAGGTAATGAGGTTCGCAGGACCAAAGATGTATAGACAATTACAGAAAATGAGGAAGGTAGATGAGGTGTGGTTAAACCCTGAACATGCCAATATAACAGTTTAATGACATGAAATCTGCAACTAACAATGAAAAACATGAAAAATGAGACGATACAAAATACCACTGGAAATGTAGATGAGGCGAGATGATCCGTTTCTTGAAAGAGTCCGCCAGGATGGCATTGGGTTGGTGTCGATTTGATGATTTTGCGTTGTTGCAGTTGAGGTAAGGTCAAATGTGCTCACTACTCGGAACGTGGCGATTCAACCCACTGCTTATCTCGTGATGCATGGCGTACCGTGGCCCACGAGAGGTGCTGTTGCTGGTTGCAAAAAATTCCCCCAACTGTCTCCTTGTAGAAGCTGCAGGGAAAGTCGTCAGCTTGCGCGCCGGATGATGAGAATACTAAATTAGATTTGATATTGACTCCTCGTACGAGTTTTGCAGAGAGAGTCAGTCTGCATGACGGTAGCTGAGAAGTGATGATGTGATGTGATTATGACCGATGAGTGATAGCAAGTGAGCGAGTGTCCAAATGAGGGGGCTCGCTTCGGAGAAGCGCGCTGGCGCCAGATGAGAAGTGATGATGACTCGAGTGAATTGCAGTACGTGCGAGCGGTCGCTTCTCGGAGGCTACGTCTTAGCAGCGAAGGGCTTGCACACTAGATCTGGTTCACTGGATCGATCGATAGCGTGACGTCACAGGTCGACCGTGAATCGATCGTCCATCTTACTCGTCATGATAAGTTATTTGACGTTGTACTGGCGGGAATAAAGTTCATAGAAGCCCAAATCGAGATATGTCACTCAATTGGCACAGAGAACATACTGTCTACAGATTATTCATTTGTCTAATGGTACGATATTTAAAAAATGTCTGAACACTCCCGTTGATGCGATTGAAATATGACGTGATGCTGGACAAAATCAGTGTGTTGGAGATTTTCTCAGAGTTCTCCAACTCATTCATGAATTGATTCCGTCTTATGCAACCATTATCACCCACATTCTCAGATATCACTCCATCTCTAACACTTTTGATAGGGGGTGAAACCTTGACGATTATGGTTACTCCCGTTTATCCTTGCTCTGTGCAAAAATTATGGTTACTCCCGTTGCTCTGTGCGAAAGGAACGTAATTATTGGTTCTTATAATTCATAATTTATAATATGTTTGTATGATTTCTGTTGTTGTTTTTGTAAACCTCTTTTGAGTTTCCTTTTAATATCATGTTTATTGTTCTGTTGTGTTTCTTGTCACAATTTGTTTGACATCGACCCAAATTTGGAGTCGAAACGTTGCCACAAAATAAATGGTATTCGTCCTTGAAAAGGGTGTATGTCTAAAATTATTTCTTGATTATATAATAGACATTAATTATAGAATTCTCATAATATTTAATTATATGCATAAAAATGTTGGTTTTTTTTTGTTGGTTCATCACATTCGCGAGATAAAATCATTTTGGTCAGGTTGTGCCTCGATGTACTCTACTGCGCGACGTTGAAAAGTAGCGTTCTCTAGTCACGTGTATATGCCCCTTACTGGAGAGTAAATTAGTTTATTGCTCTCTATGTAGTCATGCACAGGATTTCAACTGTTGCAAGTTTTTACCAAAACGTGGATATGAACTATTTTGTATATGCCAGTTAAAAAATTTCACCGAAATTCCTTGTTAGTGTGGAGAAATACCGATCTGCAATTGGTGACTCACGAACGCCATATTTCTGTTCCGAAGGTTTTGTTCTGTGAATGGAACTTAACCCACATTTGGACGTCCTTGCCCTTCTTCGCCCACGTGTCCTTGAATGGAGGAAGGATGTGGCTGCAGAGATATCCAAAGCGGTTTGCATGGTCATTTCCGGCCACTCATGCACTTGGTCTTAAAATTCTCCACAACACGGACTCATTTTAAACTGACTTGCTACTTCGAAATCTCCGGGAATGTAAGAGGAGGAGAACCACCATACTCGTAACTTCCTTCTATGATATGTACGACTAGTATTAGCTTGGAGGAACGATCTATGTCAGAGTATGTTTGTTTCAAAGCATTTATGACATCATGCCACGTCCAACATTCAACGAATTATTCATAAATTCTCTTGATTTTTGCCACGTATGCTCGATGTTGGAAAGGAACATCAATCTTTTAATCACATTTAAACTCTTTTACCTCCCTCCCTTCAACCACTTAGAAGCCAACGACCTTTGTCTCTTTAAGCCAATGACGTCTCGACAGTCTATTGCCTGATTCATTTTATTTATTTAATAAATCTTACTTCATTCCACATCCATCTTGGACTGTTTTCCTTCAAATGAAAATATAACATGAAATGAAAATATAGCGTTAACGACTATTTTATATTAGTGACGAACCACGATTTGAAATTTTATCTACTTATGTTCATTATTGATGAAGTGATAAATAAGAACTGAGACATAAGAGCTCATTAATTGTCTAATTACATGTATGGTAGATAAATTATCAAATTAACTTGACNCTTCCGATCTTAAATAAGAACTGAGACATAAGAGCTCATTAATTGTCTAATTACATGTATGGTAGATAAATTATCAAATTAACTTGACATTTTTAAAAGTCGGTTTCTGAAGGTGTTCCGCTCCTTATACTCTGCAAGACTTAAGACATTGTTATTAAATTGAATATTCTTCTATCAAAATTTTTACTCCCAAATCTGCCTTTCTCATATAAACTCATTCTTGCTTTATAATTACTTAAGACTGTATTGCCCAGTAGATAAAAGCATGAGGAAAGTGTCCAGTAAATCAAAACTTTTTCTATGAACTAGCTTACATTTTCAGTGGATCCATTCCCTATAGTGGTGCCGATACCCGTATTCCATTAGCAGCTCTCATTGCCAAACACTTGCCATCGGTTGCGACAGAGTTCTTCCATATTGCTCGATCTGTTGCTCTTAAAAAGTATAAATGAAGAGCTTTCAACCATGAGAGTGGACGCAACCCCAAGGACTTTTGCATGTTTACTGCAGTTCTTTTTGTTTTGTTTTTTCTCTCGGCATTTCTTACATAATGACATACTCATTGTTCTGTCCTCAAGAATTCAAATAGGTTTTTCCAAATTATTTTCCACTGGTTAATGAAATGAGATTTAAAAAACGTTCGTGGATTTATATCTATTACTCCGGTACTTTTGTACGTGCTTTCGAATCGTTGGGGCTGTTTACAAAAAAATAGACACACCAGAACTAGTTGAAGTAATTACCAGAAATTACGTTAATGTTAATACTTTGTTATAATTTTGTGAAAACAAAATTAACGCTTGTAAAAAAATGCGTATTGAAAGCGACAGGATGTCTCAATTTGTTTGCAATATTGAGAAAATTAGAAAAATCAAATTTCGCACCACTTGAAAATAGAAATTTTGAAAAATCCTTCCGCCGTAAGTCTCTATACATCAAAAAGTCACACCCACTCAAAATTTGGAGATTCCATTTTGATGTTAGCAGTAATTTTCCTCTTTCTTTGAGAGCCAAATGTGCAAAATTTCTTTAATAAAGACTAAAATTATGTATTAAGGAGTGGAAAATAGGAGATGGGTTGGTTTATCGAAATCTCACGTAGACAATGAACTTCATTGTAAGGGGAAAACTGTAATTTGTATAAAATACACTATTGTTTTTTATATAGGTGCAACAAAAACATTTACAAATTTTAACAACTGTAAACACTCTTCATATAATAAACAATTACATTATTTCTTGTTTTTAATTTTTTTGTTTGTGTAATATCAAATTCAATTCCCCCTCTAAGAGTTATTACTCTTGTCAGGTTATTATCCATCTTTACCTACCACTGATGTACACTTACCTTACATTTTCAGTGAACTAGCTTACATCTTTACCTACCACTGATTTCACATATTATTTTATTGCAATTATTATTTTAAAATTTCCCTTTCTTATACTTTATTTCAATTAACCAGTTCTTCACTTCTTTCTTCATTATTCGTGTTTGCTGTATATTGGTCAACGACAATGACATTTTATTTAAAATTTTGAGTGTTAAGAATTTTAATGTTCTTTCTCCTATTTATTATATACCTCAGAAGCTATAAAGAAATTACTTTTTTTCGTTTATCCTAAAATCTGGTGTATGATAACTATTAGTGATCTTTTGAAAAAAATAAGGTTTTTGAATGTCATTATTCCATTAGTTTAAAATTTTTCTCCCAACTCTAAATCCTTATTATTAACTTTCTCTGATTACTTGATAATTTTGCTTCGTAGATTCAGTATAACTTCTAGATTTGTGTCCGAAGCAGTACCCCAGGATCCTATTCCATATCTAATATATAGTTGTTGGTAGTATAAATAGATATATTTATTACTTGCTTGGGAAGGAACAAATAAAATGGAGGTTTTCGCCATACGGACGAGTATTTCATGAGACACTGGAAACTGTAACACGCCAAACCTCATCTGCTTTAATTCGATTTTTAATATACAATGGGGAAACCTACTTCGTTGCATAAGAGTTCGTTTCCTTTTCTCCAGAACCAAATGAGATCAAGTTTGCTTTTTCATAAAGAAACTGAAGAGTATTGTTTGATTCAGATCTTGATGTGAAACCCATTACACGCTGTCATTCCGCCCTGTCGAATCTAAAGCATTGGTAGTTGTGTACATAGAGTAAGCAGTGTTGCAACTTGACATAAGTGACATTAGCCGATTGTTCTGAGATAAAATATTTAGAGGAAAACGGAGGTGTCACACTGATCTAAAATGCTAATCTTTCTCTTCGACCTCAACATAGTTGCATCAATTAGAGAAACAAACGCCCGAGGAAGCTATTGTGCTGAATGGTGTGTGTTATACAACGCTCTGTGGAGCGAGTGTGTCCAGCACACCTGTATTGATCTCTTCATAAAAAGAATATAAATGAAATACAATCATGAATCATTTCCTTTAATAGGTGAAAACTGTGAAGACGCCATGTGTATGATTGTGTTCTCGACATTTTCACCTAATGACCTACTGCAGCGCTGTCCATTTTACCTTAGTCCCCTGGCCATTTTCGATACACTTCCTATCAATCGGACCGGCTCGGGATGAGGTTTTGCAAAATTTTACCCGACGAATAAAACCATTTTGTCATATTTATTTATTTGTAACGCGATATTTTGATTCTAATCAACAAATTTATATTATTTCAAGCTGGAAAAATTGAATCATATATTTATTTATTTAAAAATTATTATTAATATTTAGTATTATAAATGTTTTCATATTGTAATGTATGAAGGGGTAATTCCGAATACAATTTTCTATTTTCTTGCATCGGACGCACTCGATCAAATATTAATTTTGACAGCATAGAATCATAACACAAAGGTGTTCCCCCTCCCCCCCCCCCAACGTTTGATGAAAATTTTCATGTATAATGTACTATAACTCGTGGGTCGTATTCGGGTCGCCAGTTGGACTGCGCTTATGTATTGTAATCCAGGGATATTCGTCAGAGATACTTCCGCAGAAGTGGGGAAATAACTTACTCGTGGAATACCAAGCGGCGCAAGTATTATTACATTGTCGCTGACAGGGGGGGGGAGGCGGCAGGGTTAGAACTGTGTGTCCCGGGCTCCAAAAATAGGGGTCCCCAATGATGGCAGATTAAAAGTATTTTTAATATTAACAGTTTGTACTGTTTTTGACAATAATTTTATTTATTTATTTATTCATAAAAATTGAATAGAGGTCGCCAGAAAAATGTAGGAAATTTTTATCGTTCTTGGCTCAGAGGTTGCGCTCCACGTGTATTAATTATGGTTGATAGTATATATTAAGCGAAGTGAATGGTGTGGAATGTCTGTTGCATGGAAGAGAATCGATGAAATTATTTAAAGTTTTAAAGGAAACTTTTTAAAGGCAATGTTTGACTTTACGAAGACACTTTTCTAAATCTAGACTTATTTTCTTACAGATTTGTCTGTAACTAAATATTATTATAATAATATTCAGTAAACTTTTGTTTTTGAAAGCATAATTTTTTTAGGAATAACGGCAGAAACACCGATCCGTTGAAAATAATTGCTTTATTTAGATCCTGTCCGACAGATAATAGGCTTTATTTTTCATTTTTGAACAAATGAAATGTTATTTGTCATGCTCGTGTAAGTTTTGTCTCCTGGTAGTTCTCCGTCATGTTCTTTTCTACTTCGGATGTTTTTTCTGCTGATAAAGGAAAAGTCAGTTTGAACTCTTATCATCCTCTAATTTCCTTAATATCAATGTATTACGGTAAAGGATAATAAAACGTACGTAAGTACATGCGGACCCATGCACGAGCTTTGCGCTAGTCATGCCTCGGACACACTGGAACTGAAAGCGACCGTCTATAATTTAACAGTCGAATGAATAACAAACGCGTACGTGCTGAACCAACATCACCTTCCTTTGAAGATATCTCGTGACTTTCAGTATACTTATACAAATGAATAAAATTTAATTTCGCAACCACCCGTCAGCGCTACAGACAAATTAACGACTAAACGAGAGCTAAAATTTTCGATATCTGTCGAGTAGCGTCGGTTTTGAATTGAGAAGTCGGTCATCGGGAGGCATTTGAGAGCGTGTTGTTTGAGAAAGTGGAATGGTGTTGCTATTTCTACACGACATTTTGTAAATGTGAAATGAGAATTCGATCGTAGATGCTGAAAATTTATTAATAACGGAATACCTTTTTTGTTATTTAGTTGGAGTATTATTTGATAAAAAACATTCAGTGATAAAAAGACTATTGTGTCATTGTAATGTGCAGTGCAACATCATCATTATATTTCGTTACAATATTCTGGTCCGTATCTCACGCAAATATAAATCGTTTTACAATATTAATTGCTCCTTATTTGTTGGAACTTTATTTTAAATAACGTTGTAAATCTATAGTCCAATGTAAACATTTGATACGGGGTGTACCTAGTGTGGGATCGATCCCCCCCCCGCCAAAACAAATTTTAAAAAATTGTTTTTAATTGTAAAAAATGTATTATATATGTATACACACAAATGTATTCCCCCTGAAATACGTTCCTGGGGTACGCCTATTTTTGTAAGTCTTTCCAGGACATACTTCCGACAAGACTTAAGCCTAAGTTGTACCATTAAGAATTGCCTGAAGACGTAACGTAGCGTTCGAAACTCTGCCGTAATCGAATACTTCTTTTGAAATGGTCATACACGATGAGGTGATTAACGACAGAGAAAGGACAAATGGATTTGGAGAAATTAAAAAAGAAACATTAACATCACTTTGCTTCATGAGGCTCCTACGTAGCTCATGATTGAATAGTTCTATTCCTCGTGACGTGACTTGGATGTCTCCCTTTCTCCTTTCAACCTCCGCATCGATCGAGAGGAAGCAATTTCCAGACCTGTATAGGGAAGAGAGCGATTGGCCGTATGCGTGGGATGGCTGCGTGCGCCGGAGATCAAGTGCCTTGCATAAGAACCAACGACCGTCCGCGTCGACGCTGACTCATAGGAAGGCTGCTGCTGCGACACTGAACCTACTTCTTCCCCCTCCCCCCTCTCCCCCCTCCACACCCACATCACAACGTCACACAACGACAACTGAAAGCGACATTGCGAGCGGATGCAGCGACACACACATGAACGATTTAATGTAGTAATAAATATAAATAGATTTATAAATTTATTGTCGAGCAAGCACTTACAAACAGCGTATGACCACGTGGAGGACAAAAAACTAATTTATTCTCCGAAAACAATCCAGGGACCTTCCCATCAATTCCGATCAAGAGTCTAAAGGTAGGGGTGGATTGAAAATTTCAGTTCGCATCTTAGATAAGAAAAAAAAGGAAGGTATGTAAACAGAATAACTACATATTTGTATTTAATAGAAAATAAAAATATATTTCACAAATACTTATTATAATTATTCGGAATATATTGTTTATAAATTGCAACTATTAAAATAACTTTAAATTCAAGATGAATTATTACAATGCACCGCCGTCCCTACGCAAGAGCATAGAGAACCTGTGTATGAAATGCGCTTCTACCCGAAGGATAACCGGAGAAAAACCATTTAGAAAGTTTCATGTTGGTATGTGCTTGACGTAGCAAAGCGTTGCACGCTTATATTACTTTAAGAAACGTTCGATCCGCACGATGAACAGCGAGATGGAAAGGGATGGAGTGGAGTGGGAGCAACGTTACCGTTCTGCGCATCAATTGCTCAAATCACCCCAGAAGACCCTAGAAAGGTTTCCTCGTTTGCGTAGAGACCGAGGCAGGTAGCCAGAAGAATGGAAAGTATCTGTTAATATCCACCCTCACGTCTTTGCCATCGTCTGTGGCTGTGTAAAGCTATACTACTAAACATATTACAATAAAAGCCCTGAACCAATCATTTGGGGGTGATTTGAAGTGAAGTTTAAGTCAACAAGATAATTTGAAGTAATCAGTAAAATGTCTTTTCCCTTCGTACAGTTCAAATTAAATCTCATTATTAGTGATTCTTCTGATAACAATGTACAAAATTAAGTATATGTTACTTAATTTAGTTATCTGTTGTAGTCCGTTATTTATGTCTGTTTGTTTAGTTATCTGTCAAGTATATGTTTCAAAATTAGTTAAGTTATTAATTAAAAATTACTGTTACAAATCATTTTCTCCTCCCAAAACATTTGTTTACAAATAGTCTTCTTCCAAGTCTGAAAATAAATGTAATAGCCTTTTCGAAAAGTAAATATTTGTTTTGAATTAAAGATTTTGCGCACTTGACTGGTACTCCGTAAGTGAAGGGAGAATAGAAGCAACCTAAACACCGCTGCACCGCCTACAAGAATGAAATTCATGATGAATTTAATCCTTTCTTTTTAGAAACGCATTACTTCTCCAAGATACTGTTATGCATGTAACGTTTATACACTACAATAGTTCCAAAGATTTTAAAGAGCTATGAATACCCAACAGTAAAGACAACAGTAGAACAGTAAAGAGCAGTGAACCAACACTGATAAATCTGAGCAAATATTTGCAAAATTAAGTTATAAACTTAAGAAATTAATTGTAAGGAAAGAAATTTACTTTTATTACCAAATCGAAAAATGTATCAAGGAATAGTATACTTATGAGACATCCGATTCTACGAATCCTGATCTCAAAGGAAGTCGGATTTCTGCGCAATAGAGGAATACTCTTTTACCTGTCTCAGGGAATTCTGCGTAATTGATGCCCGCCCTCTGCTTTGCGTTGAACTCTAAAATACGTTGGCCAAAATGGACAATTATTGCCAGAAAAACAATTATTTTTTTGAGGAAAAAAATTAAGATGCAATATTTTTGTATTTTGTTGAACCATTTAGTATATTTCCAGGTTCTCTAGGCTGTCTAGGGGCGTGTTTATTGTAACAATAAATCGTGAATTTAGTGTTATTTCAATTCTTATGATTTTTAAACACTATACTCAGAATAATCTATAGTTCGATAATAACTTGTACATGTAATTTTTTGCTTAAAATTACAAACATATTGACATTCTATTAGTATTATAACTCGCAGCTAACTTTTTATCTTATCTAGGAACTTTTGCTGAAATTTTTGAATCCGCCTCTGCCTTAGGGCCCTTGATCGGAATTGATGGGATGGTCCCTTGCTTGCTTCCGGAGAGTAAATTAGTTTCTTTTCCTCCACGTGGTCATACGCAGTTTGTACTGTTTTTTGTCAATAAATTTATTATTATTTAAATGCTGCAGATTTTAGAATTTTAACATGAACCTACTTGATTATCAATGTTTTTAAAATATGACCTATGATATCGCACAGCGTTTGTTACTAACATTTCAACATTTGATATATGTAATATTACCACCTTACGGATTACAATGAACCTGAAGAGGAGGCAACACGATAACCTGGAAACGTTGTTGTTCGCAATTACAGTAATATTAAATCAGTGCTGCATCTTGTTATTGATTGTCTTTAATGTATTCACACATCGACAAGAATATTAATATTATATTTAAACATAAATTATTTGCATTATTCTGTTCAAGTAACATCAGAAGGAAACAAAACCATATCCTTTAAATCAAACTGAAATACTTTTTTCTAATATAATTTTTTACAATTACGACGGAGTAGGTAAAACCTTGTGTTATTGATAGACGTTTAGACATTCATTAATTACTTTTTTGTTATAAATAGATTATCGTTACTAGTTACTGTGATTATAAAACTAACCTCCCATGTAATTAAAAAACAAAACAAACAAAGAAGGTGATGAGACGTTTGAATGATTTGACGGGCTCTAGCCGACAGAACCACCTTAAACCTTATACTCATATTCAATGGTTCGACGTCAGAAAGAACAAATCCTCTGTTAAAGAGGAGCAAGACGTAGTTAAGTGGGGGGGCGGGGGGCAGGGGTTCCGGACTCCACCTATTCCCTTAACGATCTTTTCTGAAAAATAAAACACTGCCATTGTTAAATTTATATCATGACTATATTGATGATTTAATTATTGAGTTGGCGCTGAATTAATATCGATGTAAAATTAAAAATAGAATACGAGCCTTCGTAAGAGATTGTCTGGCTACGACTCTCCTGAGGGCATCACCACCCTGCCCTATCTTTCCCTCAGCATCCGATCCGTTGCGGCGTCCATGGTGCAGGAGGGCTTTCAAGGCCATCGCCCCAGGGGTGTGGGCGCGTAGGGGGGCAAGGGGGAGGCGTGGGCGCTCGCTGGTTCGCTTGCTGGCGACGCCTTATTTGGGGGCGCGACGCGAGGCGGGTATTGGGCGGCGCGGCGCACTCCGCCGCAGGAGCAACGTGCAGCAGCCAACCGCTCGAGATACGCCGCGCGAAACATTGAACTTCAACGACGACGAAAACGACGTTCCCCTTGACACTCTTGCTGCGAAAGGTCGACGGCGGGGAAGATTTCGAGTGAAACACCAAGAAATTATGGCAATATCCGTTTTACTGTAATTGTAATTGTTTTTGTTGCTTTTTTTCTCGAACCGTACCTCGCTCATAGAAAATCTCACGTCAGTTTAATTTGGACAAGATTATTAGTTTTACTTTTTAAAATTCGTGATATCGTCAGTAATCTAATAGTAATTACGTCAATTATATAGTCGATGAATAATTCAGAGTATATTTGTCGTCAATATTGTGTATGTTGCGGGAAAAAGAAAAGCAATATACCAAAAAAAAACCTATTACTTGTCACAATCGACACAATATGTATTCATTGAGAGTATAAAAATAATGTTCTCACATGTTTCTCAGAATCAACTTCTCTATTAACACGATTCCTATCTATTATTACATTACGTTAACTAGATGACACAACGGACGCGGCAGAATTTATAAAAAATGATTACGAGAAAGAAAAATTCGAAAAATATCCAACAAGTAAATATGAATAGAAACAACAAATAAAAAGTGTCAAACATTTTCGTACTATAATCTAATAATGTGTTTATGAGTTATTATTTCTGGATTAATGTTACTTCAAATGTTAAGGAGAATGTAACCTACACTATAAAAGTGAAGCAGCAAACGGAAAACGCATTATCCTCCTCCAAACCAATCGAAACGTCGGTTTCTCTACATTTGAGGCGAAAACAACCAAGAGAAAAGTTCGGCTAGTTAAAGTAAAATATTTTCAATTAGATAAGTAAAATTGTCTATGTTACAATAATATACTCATCTATATTTTGCAACAACCTTATACCGTCTTGGTAATATTGATTGAGCACATTAAATTCTGAAAATGGAATATTTCGAACGAAGTTCAACCCGGGAAATCGCGAAATAAAAAGTGTATTTAATTTTTTGTTTCATAACTCCTCCATTGTGCGTGTGATATTCCCGCCCTGGCGTTGCACGTGTGTGTCCAGGTGACAAGTAGGCCGTCAGTGTGACACGTCATGTCGTCGTCGTGGTGGGCGATCTGGTCCTCCTGCAGCATCTGTACTCGAAGCAAGCGAGCGACTGCTTCCCAGCGCTGAAAAAATAATGTTCAAGATCCCGAGGGAACCAAAATTCTAACCGCTTTCTACTTGTCGGACAAAATTGAATTTTGAATTGTATGCAGCTAGAGTAGAGTAATGGACGAGAAAATTCTTAATTTTAAAGTATCTTCATCGGGGATTAAATTTATCCCCATGAGATACCATTGGAAAATAGTCCAAGAAACGCTCGATATAAATGTTCTTTAGTAACCGGGAAAATACCCGCTACCTTATCACAAAAAACCCTGGGACGAAGCACTAATATGGGGTAAAACTCCTTAGCTTTGCCGGGGAGAAGCCTTAAAACCTCCAGCGTGCAAAGCGTGTCTTCTAATAAAACTAATTCCACGAAGTGTTTATGACAACGAAATAAGAAAGTGTTTGATGAAAAAATCTAATGTTTTGAAGGGTTATTTTCAAGTATTTCAATTATGTTTCGTGTCACTGATTCTGGTAAATAACATTTGTTTTTGTTTGTAATTTGACGATCATTCCAGCTTATCATTACATTTGGCTCTAACATGTAAATAACTCTCTCATGTGCTTTTGTGCTCAAGTTAATTTTTTCCGTCTTTTAAAACACCCATCAGAAATGTTATAGCTATTACATAGACATTTTGGTATTTTTTTCTGGAATGCAATTCACAAGCGTCTTTGGGATTCTGTACTTCGATTCGGTGAATTTTAAGTTTTCTTTCCTTCGTGTAATTATAAGAGTCTTTTTAACTATTTGTAACCGGACTCTTGATTTTAGAAGTAGACTCCAACAATGATTGACTTAGAGACGGGGTTAGCTCCCCTTTCAGTAAAAAAGTTCGCTCGACGAATCTTGCGTGTTGAATTTGACCCCTGGCAAGGCGACCTGCATGGAGGCGTAACCTGTTCATTGGAACTTGTCGGGATCGCGGGCAACGTCGGAACTTGTTTGAGCGTTCACTTGATATTGGGAACTATCTGGGCACTGTCCGTCTTTTAAATTTTCTGCTTGTCTCAATCATTGTGAGTGGCTCCCACTACAGTGAATTAGTGTGCAGGAATAGATTTCGAAACTATTATTAATAATAATAATAATAACAAAGTATCTTTATTTTGACGAAACTCATATCGCAAGGTCTGCTATTCCGTCTAATCCTTTTATATTTTAGAATACATGATGAAAATTGCGATCTTATTTACATTTAACTTGGGACCATCCCAGTGTAAAGCCTTAAGTGACTGAGTAAAACCCAACAAAAACCCAATCAGGACGATGGCCTAGTGCCAAATATGGAATAAAAACAGGGACAATAGTAACAACTGTATTCTCCTGACATGTATAACATACTGAGTGACAACTCTAACGACAGATTACAAAGTGTCATATTTGATGAAGTGATCCAGAATTCTTTTATAGTTAAAAATTACCTTTAACTGGAAACTGATGATATCTCTCACTCAAAAATGTTTAGATTGACTTTTCAAAAAAATAAGACCATCCGAAAAATAATCTAAAAAAAGAGCTCCGTGATGAACGTCTTAATGCTTTGCAAATTGCCTTAAAAAGATTTTTTTTATGAATCAGCTTTTTCAATTAAATTAACAAAAATAAACAAATAACGAAATCGAACACCTCATTTTCAACCTTCAATAGGGTTATGCAAATAATTATGAGGTTGATTTACCACATTTAATTTTTAAAAATAATTCAATAATTCTTTTTTTTTTCTCGACCACTAATTTCAACGAAAACTTAATATTTATTTCTCTGTATCGTATGAGGGCTCTAATGACCTTGCCGTTGACGAGCCCTAAAGCCCCACCAAAACAAATGAGTCGTATGTCGCCCAACCATAACTTATCACTCTCGTGTAATTGTGCAGATGCAAAGCAAGAGTTCCCCTCTCAACTTGTTTTACTCCGTCAATTCAAAAATTACATAAATTTCATATATTTCAATGAAAAGGTCAAAATATTTACAATTTTGGTCAACGAAATTTCATATTGACCTCGATACATATTCAGTGAGCATAATCACAACTACATAAGCTGAGCTCAAAAATTTCGAACGCGGCTTCCTCCAAAATGGCTTTTTGCATTTTCATGCGGTTTTCAAGGATACTCCTAATTTAATTCAGAAGTACGTAACATCGAAGGAATTTAAAAATAATTATTTTGACTCCTTCATTTGAGAAAACAAAAAACAACGTAAAATGTCGACCTTCTTCAACGCGATAATAGCCCTACGTGGACATTCAATCTACACATACACATAAATTGTAAAGCGTAATCCACTTTCAGTAAAAATAAAATGAAGATTGAAAAAGAAATGTGTGTAGGTTCGTCAATTCCAAAATTTACCGGATCGAAGCCGCGGATTCTCACAACGTAAGGTGCACATGAAATCTGCTGAATTCCTAACTAAATCGAATTACTGTTTTTTACTTGATCTTGCGGTACTAGAGTTATGTTCCAAAATCTTGCGACTCTACTTACTACACAATACGTATGAAAGTAAAATGTATGTTCCTTTCCTTCTTCGACTGGAACGTGGGAATTTATCTATAATAAATTTTTCCAGGTATCGATAGAAAAGAAAAAAATATTTTCATCCATTTTTCTGCTAAAAGAAAAGAAAACGTAACGAATTTAAGTGGATGCTACGTCCAAGCAATTGCGTTCTCAATTGTATTTATTGTTAGAATACTTTTTCAGTAAATATAGGTATATATTTAGTACATATAACTCCTTTTTTATTTTAAAATGCTTTTGTCATTTTTATTTATGATTTGTGTTAAGTATTTGGAGGATGTATGCACTTTTTCGCGTGCTAATTTTCGTATTCGAGATTTGAACGAGGCAAAGTAGTGCATGAATGAACGCTTTATTCCTTTACATTTCTCATGATTTACAGCGTGTTGTCGGAAAATGTGTGATTCTTCTCAATAAAAATAATTCATCCATCTCACAATCACTTGTACCCACGGCGGAAATCCTAGTGGTTGTTCGCAGACAATCGCTGAGCCTACGTTACCCGTTCTTAGTAGTGTAATTTCTTTTTCGCTTGTAAAAGCACACGGAGCAGAGCGTAAGGAGGCCGTAGACTTCACGCAATATCCTGAATGACAAAAGCAATCATAATTATTCCAAGAGACCGCAGCCCCTTTGGAATAAATTACTTTGCCTCAACAGTAAGCGGGTAATTTAGAAACGGCTGACAATATTTCTGAGGAATTACTCTTCATTATCATGTCATTCCGACAAAACTACTCGTACACCCTTCGTTAATAAGATAATTGACGTAGTAATTGATGTATTGTTTATACATCTGTGAGACAAGGACGGGGAATATAAACTGAAAATAATTTCATTGTCTGCGAAGAGAAGAAACTGTAATGCATCGATCGCCAATTCAAATCACTGCCGACAAGAGAATTTTAGTGACATCGAGGTTACAAGAAAAGGAGATCTTTAAAAAGTTTGCAGAAGCAAAGGAAGAGGTTCTATTCACTCCGTCGTTTTTGTTTTTTTTCATTTGAAGAAATAAGTAAAGGTATATTTACTTCTGACAAATATTTTTAAATTGATGTGCTAATTTTTACATTTTAACGTCTTCGGGAATCGATTTTCTGCATTACAACTTCACCATTTCTGTACCCCGAGAAAAGATTTTGGGGGGCCTGTATTTTCTCTAATCCAATACTTTCTTAATTGAGAATATTCAGCAAAAGTTACATTTGATATGGCTCTCGACTCTCGATAAACTGTCTGTGTTTAAATAATTTTGGAACCTTTAAAACTGACAACTCTTTGTGCTGGTAGTAATGAGAAAACGTAGTCTACAATTTTCACCATTTCGCAGAACACCAAAATCAAATGGCATTGAAATAAAAACAAACTCACACCTCTCACGCGTAAAAAACTCTTATTTAATAAAATAAATAAAAAAGAATATACCAAAATCCAGTGCCGGAACGGTGTTCGGGCACCATGACACCACTAAACTATTTAGGGGAAACGGTGAAGAATTGCAAAGTTAAGAGAAATTTGTATTTCGAGTGGAAGTTGTGTACAAATGTAAATATTATCTTGAAGTGTTGTGTATAACAAGTGTTGTCTCTGTATTTTAGTAATATTTTACCGGAGTGAGAGGTTATGTTTCTATTGAAGGAATGAGTGAGAAGATTTTAGGGAGGCATTGCCCTCTCCACATTATCCGACGCTAGGGAATTCCCTAGAATGCATCGTTCGATCAATTTCTATCTGCAGCAAATTTTTACTATAAATAATGTTTCCAGAAAGTCTTTTCTTCAAACTAGCATTTTTTTTCTTCAAAAATATAAATGTACAAACTACGTTATACAGTACGTTTGTAATTTGCACTACTTTTGATCCTGAGAGAACAAATTCCTACAGTTGTGTTGCTAGTACTACCAACCTCTAGCAGATGAACAGAAGTTAAAACGACCATTCTTCTGCTGTTTTGCCAAATGATACCCGCAACAGCTACCCAAAAAGTGGTAATCGGTTCAAGATAAAAATTAATGTTTATATTTGAATACTTTCTATTGTAATGTACAATCTTTTGCATTAGAAATCGAAAGGAAATGAGTACTTAATCGTACGCCGACTTTGACACACTTATCAAAAGTTCATTGTAAGATTTGTATTACGACTTCGCAGAGTGAACTAGCAGAACAGATTGTAATTGTGAACTAGCGTACTTTGGAATTTGAATTTACCTCAAGTAAACTCATTTATACTGCTTTCTATTTTCCTCTTGAAATCAATCAATACAAACTTTTTGAGGTTGTATCTGAACAAATTCTTTTGTTATTGACTGCACGTCATTTTTTGTTACTTTTGATTCTCCAAAACCGTCACATCTCCACCGAAGCTGTGCCTAATCTGCTGAAAAATCAGTGATTGTCAACTACACTGGCGACTCGCTCACCTATTCCGATATCTAGCGGACGCCAGTAAACATAATTTTCAACTCGTAAAACGTCTTAGATTAATACAACAAGTTTGTATATTTTATGCTCTTGTGTTCCGTCACTGTTAACTAGACTCTGCTCTTCACTCGAAACAATCAATAAAAAGTGTCCATGAAAATTTTACGTTAATTTACGAATTAAAATAATAGTGATAATCGATGTCACCGACATTTGACATGTTAGTAGTCACTTTTATTAGATGATTTGCAATATAGTTTTGCAGATTTGAAATAATACTGAATTAATGAGCAAATATCATTAAAAATTATATTTACTATGTTGATCTCTGATATCTCTGGAATCTGTCTTGGGTATACAACATTGTTCATACCAACATTTTGATGTTAATAATTATCTCCATCAAACATCAAATGTCATTTATAGTTAAAGTTAAAAATTCTCAAATTCTCAAATTTCTCAGAAATTATTTAATGATTTGCAATAACATCCTATTACTCCTTGAAGCGACTGCTTGGATAAAATAATTTGTTAACTACATAATTGCTATTATTTGATGCCTTGGTAATTTTAGTAACAACCAAAATTCGACTTATATATCATGTTTTTCATAGTCATGACCAGTTTCTCAGATACAACAATAATCACAATATTTATCTTCGAAGTGATAAAAAATATTCAAAGTAATAAAAATTCATTTAAACGAATTTGTGTAAAAATTATATAACTATTTAATCATAAATCACCGCATCTCTGTAATATTTTCACTTTGTCTTCATTAAAGTAAATCAACATGGAATTAAAGAGTAATGGCGCACTTATTTTCCCTCAGAATAAAAGTCAACATACAAATGCTTCTTTTAAACGAGAATTCAAAAGATAAATCATGAGTCCAAGAAGTTGAAAACAAAAACTGGATTATAAAGTAGTTAACAAAACATAAACGGATTTATGGTGACATTTAGTAGGGAATTTTTTAACGAGAAGTTGTGTCGTAGAGTCTATACCCGAAGAGTTAAGTGACACTGCTTTCATAGCTTGATGTATCTGTCGTAAAATTTAAATGTTAAGACGACGAGCGGTTGCATGTCGGTATTCTGTCTCATTTTTATTTACTTTATATATTTGCTTTTATTTTAGCAATGAGCATTAAGAAAATTGTTTTGTTTCGTTTGATTGACGAATGACAAATGAATAATGATCATGGGAAAAAATTACATTACTCACGGAAAGAGAAAGAAAATGAATTTCGTCTTAAAAAGCAAAGAGAAGCCAATTTACGTATATTTACTACTTTTCCTTCTCTATAAAAAGGAGCTCCTGGGTAAAGTTCAGCGGATTTTTTTTTTGTGCTTTGTTCTCTAAATCCGAATAATTCAGCCGTTGATAGGAAAAGCAACTTAATATAAAATCTGTGCAAATAGGAAAATATAGGTGCTGAGGTATGGGAGGTATTTTAAGCGGACGTCAGAGTTTGGTATGAACTAATGAGATGGTTCGAAGGAACTGATTTTGGATACTTGCAATCTGTACATACGAGTTTGTGCCCATATAGGAAATGACTGACTGCTCTTTTGAACACTCTCATCCTACAAATCCTTTCTCAAAAAAATCTGGACAAATAAAGAGATTGCCACTCTTAAAAGAACTTACTCTAGATCACCACACCAGTAATGGATATTCACTTCTACCAGAGCAGCATGTAAATTCCTCTATTGAGAGAAGATAGGATCAAGCGAAAAGTCACAAGAAACACAAGACGCACGTCAAAGTCAAAGAGCTTAAAAAACTAACAGTATTTCGAATAAAACGAACCACATTATTCGTTAAACGTGCATATAAAAAAAGAAGTTGGAAAAATTATTAATATTTTTAACTGCTAATGGTGGAAAGCAGAAAGATCAAAATAGATGTAAACGATAGAGAAAGTTGAATGAAATCATTATTAGATATTTTGAGTACCGGTAAGATACCAATGCTTGCATGAAATGGAAAAATCAACATTCGAATTATACTTCACAACACGATCATGGTACTCAACAATCATGATGAACCCGATATTGAGAAAAATTCATGAGAAATACTGACTATCATTAATGGGAAGGAATAAATAATTATCAATCTTTGATGACTTAATTATCTGTTCAATCTGTTTAAAACACATTAAACTCAAGACCTCATAAAATTGAGCAGTTACCTTCTAAACTGCAAATTCAAATTCAGTATGTATGAATTCTTGTCTCTCAATCTGAAATCTTTGTATTTCAGTCATCGGCTAAATTCAGTGTAGCCTGCCCCAAAATCACAATAACCATGAACATCATTGTAGTAGTTGGAAAATACACTCTTCTGTAGCCATTTCGTAAAGATCTGAAGAGATCTCGAACATTTTTTGACAATTACAATACTTATACTTGTATAATTGGAAAGTAAAAACCCTCGCTGTTTCTGTGTCAAGTTAGAAACTAATTAATCTTTTTTGCGATATAATTTTCGCTGTATCTCGAAAACTTATGAAAATTTTTGGCAATCTGTACGCAGACTTTGATATATATTAATTACTTATATTCATTTCTAAAAAATTTGAATATTTAGAAACCGAAAGTGGAGCGCGGGGAGTAAATGATACCAGAAAATGAGCAGTTCAGTTAAAGGTTTCTATTCCAAGGGCGATTGAACTATTCTCAAGTTTGGTTTTGTTACGTCAATTTGTTCGTAAGTAATCGGGGGAACAAAACCCTTCACACACACACGACATAGGACATGGCTGCAAAATATGAGAAAAGACACTGCTGACGAATTTCTTTCGACCGATTTCAATGCATACATTTTCTATACTAATTAAAGCGATTAATCATGTTACGTCGAATGAAAATGGTAGACGGGACCGGGATTCGAACCCGGGACCTTGAGCTTTACGCGCTCATGCGCTTACCGACTGCGCCATCCCGTTCGCTTCTCGGGTCCGTCTATCATTCTCATTCAACTTGTGAAACCCAAAGACCTCTGAGGTGGTCTCGTAGAGACTAGATTCCTCGTCTGAGGCGACTCCCATAGGAAGTACTCTAAGAGATTTCTATGTTTGTGAACCAGAAATGGAAAATGCTACCCAAATAAAGTACTTCCTATGGGAGTCGCCTCAGATGAGGAATCTAGTCTCTACGAGACCACCTCAGAGGTCTTTGGGTTTCACAAGTTGAATGAGAATGATAGACGGACCCGAGAAGCGAACGGGATGGCGCAGTCGGTAAGCGCATGAGCGCGTAGAGCTCAAGGTCCCGGGTTCGAATCCCGGTCCCGTCTACCATTTTCATTCGACGTAACATGATTAATCTGTTACCTGGCGGTGAGGTTCACCGCAATCTAAGAGATTTCTATATAATTAAAGCGAGTTATTTGGAATGTATGTGGCATGGGAATTGGAAAAAGCTAATGATACAATTATTTGAAATTTCAAAGGATTCTTCCTAAGGATGATTACAATTAAAATGCAAAGTATGGTTTACGTTGATTACAAACTAATAAGAGCAGAATAAAATAAATAGTGGCTAATCAATAGATGAGAATTTTTTACTCTCATGACTGTTGACTATGAAGCTTAGTAAATCCATCCGCCAGAGTTCAACTGCGTTACGTGAGGCAGACAATCCACTGAACGAATAACATATGTATTTATTTAACACTGGAATTTTTTTATTGTTTTAAAATTTTGAATGTCTAGTAATGATTGTATTAAGATACTTTTCAAATTCTTGGCGATGCCGGATAGTTCTGCAAGTTCTTGTATAATTGATAAGAAAAAAACCGGCACTCCTCCTATGGCAATCAATGCTAATGCCGTTTTTCCATCGCCTTCCACATGTGACTGGCGCCTTTCAGCCACTTAACTCGTCCTGCGTCGCCGCGCCGTTCCGGCGCCGGCGCCGCGGTCTCTTTAATTGATTCCGTGCCGCCAATTCATTTTGCCTTATTTTCTTTTAATTGGTCGAGTCTACTCTATGGGATAATTTTCTCCTCGCAAAATAACAGATATGCGTGGAAAGGAAGTAAATGCCAACGTTTTAGCGAACTGGGCATAATGCTCGGACATTTTGCTACTGGACTGATGAAGGATTTTCTATCTAATTTATGGGAGATTCTGAAGGCTATAATCACGGGGCTCCTGGTTCTTACCAGTGAACAGATGAATTAATTTAACGGCCGATTAACTCTAAAGAAGGATAATCTAAATGCACTAGTTTTCCACTGAAAACATACATCTCATGTCAAGTCAACCAATGGTATGGACCTTGACATTTCAGATTTTTCGTACACATACAGTTTGTCCTCGGGGATTATCAAAATTAAACATTTGATTTTTTTCTATTTGTTATTTCAGACTTGCAAAATATTTAAAAAACGCATTATTTTGACCACACAGTGCAGGTCTTTTACAGCCATAGATTAAAACTATTTGTAATACAGATCCAAAATTGATGCAACGCTCTTAAGCGTTTAGAGTGCTTATCTTTTGATATGAATTGTAAAGAGCACTGGAAAAATTCATAAATTTGTAAGCATTTCAAAAATTTTTTAAAAGCCCGAATATTTTAAAAATTCCTTATTTTAAAAATAATTCGTCGCCACCAATGTCACATGAATCGAATCACTGATTTATTATAAAATATATTTTACTCATAAAAATGAGAATCCATGTTCGAGAAGAGATCCATAAAATGATGTTCAAGTCTAACTCAGAAGAAAAAAGAGAACTAAATTTCAGAACTCACATAAAAATTGCGATTGCACCAAAAAAGATCTAATGTTTTTAGATGGATTAAATCATTCTAATTCGCAATATAAAACTATTCCCATGCGAAGTTATGAAAAAAAACAAAGTTATATTTTTGCAAAATTATAAATGAAGTCAAAATAAACGGGAAAATGTGTATTTTTTGTTGCACAGTATCCTGTCTTCGATTACTAATGCGGAGGTGTCTGATCAGTGGTCCGCGGATCGTCATCTTTAAGTACACATGACAATCTCTTCTGATTTTGTTGGATCAATTTGATTTATATTTGACCAAACAAGTATTTACAATTTATTTTTAATTAAAAACATTAGCTTTATGTGATCTTGCTGCATACCTTGGTTTTATTTAAAATTATGTGGCCATTACTTGACAAATGTGATCATTTTTATTTTTAAAAAGCGTGTACTAGTGGTCCGCCAAAATTAAGAATTTAAAAAGATCCGCGAGGATCAAAAGGTTGGGGCTATGTTTAACACGAATACATTACGAGTTGAGACTATAGTTCTCGCAGCGAAAGGACTGTAACGGGGTGTAACCAATGGAGCGAAAGTGCGGTGGTGTCATATTTGCTGGGGATGCTTGCGTAGAGTAGCTTCAGGCACTGTTTCTTCGGTCAATGGTTAGAGATCAAGCCCTCTGTCTGGCACAGTTGGTATACCAGTTACTGCCGGTTCTACGAATCGACTGATGTAGACGGCAGCATACGAACGTGTACTCACTAAGATTCTGCTGAGTAAATCGCCTATATGTCTACTGCGATAGGAAGAGTCGACCATCGCGCAATATTGATATTGGCTCCTCAACTTTCACGTGGGCTTTAGACTCCTCCCTCATTCCTTTTCTTTTCCTGCGAAGACTGTAGAGCAGATAACAGTTTATAAACACAATGGCGTGTTTTGTTCGCGTGATTCTTCGAAACAAGTTTAACGGAAACGAGCGATTCAATTACTGCGATTTTCATTTGTTGCAGACGTGCTGCGATCTGTTCGCAGACGTTCTGAGGCATCACAATAAACACAGGTTGTTACCTCACGCGAAACAGCAATTACCGGGAACTTTTTCGTGTACATCGCGAGTTTTCTCCACGGCGATAATTATTCAATACACTCTGTGTTCTAGAAAATAAAACAGCATAATATTTTTGAAATTATACTCTGATAAATGTTTAGTAAATTTTCTCTGTAGCCCCAATCCGGTTTTTTCTTGTTTGGATACTTTGATCAGAATTGAATTAATAGTCCTTTCATTTATTCAGGAGAGTATATTATCTTATTGCTCTTAACGTGATCATACTTAGTTTTTAACACCGTTTTGGAAATTACTTATCATGTATTAATTACTTAATATAACCCATGCGAACTCCCATCCAATTCCTTTTTATAATTATTTCCTGTTCACCTATCGTGTCCCAAAGAGAAGATCAGTGTAGTTTTCTTTTATTCTATTTCACCTTGTTCTTGTTTCAAATGCCTCGTTCCTACTTCAGTCTACAATCATGTTCTCTCATTTGAACTTCCTTGGCCTTGCCGTGTGGCTCTCTATTTACTGATATTGTATTTTATATTCCTCTATTTCTGTTATATTGATAAATACACATAGTTTAAACATGTTTTTGTCAATAATTTATTTATGGAATACACGTACATGGGTTTCATTTGTTAACGAAATTAATACACTAAATATGTTTTACTTAAATAATTTAATATGTATAATTCTTTTTTCAACATAAATTTCTTCTGTCCCTTCTCCAAAAAATAGTGAAAACACAAATTAATGATCCACCTGAGGGAAAACATTTTTCCGAAATTTGATGAGACGCAATATTGAAAACATTTATTGAAGTTCCTCAAGGTTCTCCGATGAATACAAATCACATAATTAATGTTAAAGAACAAGGCAGTTGTTAGAAATGTACGACGCCTAGTCACGCGCCAATGATTCTTGACACCTACAGATATCTGAGTGTGTGTGTGTGTGAGAGAGAGAGAGAGATTTGAACAATATGAAGTTCAATGACGCTTACACTTCATTTTCAGAGTATGGAGTACGAAACGCACCCTCATAGTTTGAGATGTTGCTTACACGTAATTCTTATAATTTTAATAATAGAAGTGTTGTGACTTAAAAGATTTATTCTTCAAAACGTTTGCGCTCAAACAAAGAAAACTAGCTGCTCCGCGAGAGAATAATTCTCTCACATAATTAAAGGAAAAATATTGAATGAGTTGGAATGTACCAAATTCTTAGTAAACGTAATTCTTAGTAAACGAATTCCTTCAGAATTCTAGTACAACGTTTGACAAAATTAATTTACCTCAGTTATGCCCCAGGCAATGCTAAGTTGAGGCAGACGAGTCAGTCCACTTGCGACCAAAGGTTAGAGTTTAAGGATAAGATGCCCGCCGTCCATGCACTGAGCGTATGCATGAGTGGGCGTAATCTGCGTTATCTCTAATCTTTGACCGCAAGCTGGCTGACTCGGCTGACTCAACTTTACTTTGCCTAGGGTATACAAATTCAAGCATTATCGCAAACCATCATTCTTACTTCAGTGTATTGTTCTGGCGTCTTGTGCGAGCATTTCGAAGATCCATAATTGCAGTATCCACCCAAGCATCGTTGGACATTTATAATATAGGGTTCTAGTGTTTAGTTACTTCATCTCTTTAAATGCTCTCACGTGAGTTGACAGGAGGACACGTGTTGAAGTCGTTTATGAACTCATCACTTATCGAATTTAATTTGTATTTTGATACCACGTAGTCAAAATTGAATGTAACTAACATTCGGAATTATAATATAAACATTTATTTATGTTCACCAAGGCTATTTTATTGACCTGATTAATGGCTGTTACTACTTTCCCCCATCTGAAAGTTGTGAGCACGTTTCACTCACACAATGTAAACAGGATATCAGAACACTTACGAATAATATATGATAATACACTATGACACGGTCACAGAATACCAGCAAAGAGTGTGAGGTGCCATTTGTTAGGATTAAAGTAGCCAAGTAACATTATTTTCAAATAAATGATTCACGTAACTTCTTTTTTATGTCATTTTTACATGTTATTATCTCAGAAAGGAAAAGGTTAAATACGAAACAATAGGAAATCATCAACACATATTTTAATGTTCTTAAATATGACATTTCATTTGGATGATTTGCTCCTTCCAGTTTCGCAGAAAAGGAACGCAAAGTTTCTGGGACAGTTGCGTATTAATGTATATGATGATGATAATAAAAGATAATTTATGTAGTTAAAATGGAAGCTTACAAGTCCTTTAAATTCCAGAAAATACTAATTGTGATGATTCGTTGTCTTTGGTATTTGATTGTGTGACAGGAGAAACAGGGATATATGAATTTACCTTTCAGTGATTGTAGTTAGATATTTGAGGTATACAAATGTTTTTCAGTAAATAATACAGATGTGAACAACGATTCAAATAATGTTTGCTCTAATACTTTCCTTGCACTGTACATGTATTAAAAACGTAACGATATAATACAATTTCTTCTTTAATTCTTTGATATTCTGATTTTTATTCTTCGTGAAAGATTTGTATAGCTTGCAAAGGGATAAGTATAGCTCTATTAACTTCACCTGGACATGTATTCCATTTTTTTAAAAATAATACCCTGCTCTCCACTGCTTGACTTACGCTCTTCTGACAATGAGATACTGTGTTTGTAAGCCATATTGTTTCTTTATGGCGATCAGCTCCCAGTTGAGAGCAATAATTACACCGGCAGAGGTCACCAATTCCGAATCGAATTTCCACCCAATTAACGTATTGTTTCTCGAGGCATACAGCTTCAAGTGGATAATAGCTCCCGCAATCTATGAGTTGAGTACCAATTTATTTTGCTTTCCTTCAGGCCCAAATAGAAGATATTTATCTTCATACCTATTAGAACAATTTTAAGGTACTCGTTGTCATCTTATCTAGTATTTGACTTTGGAAGGAAAAATTATATGCTTTTGGCCTCCATGGGGGTGGGCGTATATTTTGGCATTTGAGCGTACTACAAAGGGCTTATTGCAAAGGGACCCCCGTAATTCAAGACAGAACTCTCTCC
Organism: Laupala kohalensis; assembly: GCA_002313205.1. Classification (NCBI taxonomy): domain Eukaryota; kingdom Metazoa; phylum Arthropoda; class Insecta; order Orthoptera; family Trigonidiidae; genus Laupala; species Laupala kohalensis. Next base: position 101,988 of record NNCF01133047.1, on the reverse strand, counting down.
AATAAAAGTGAGTAGATTACAACTTTTCAATGTGGATCAACTCGTATATGAAACTAGAGGGTATTGATGAGTAAATAATTTAACATAAAATTTCTCTTTTCTTGTTTTATTTTCACCTTCGAATTAAAACTTCCTGGCATGTGTGAAAATGTGAAAAGAAAACATGGTATGTTTGACTGTTCAATCGTAGTACAGTACATGTTTCTCCGAAATATTATCAGTACCATTGTATTTTATAATAATAGTGAGACTTGGGCTATCACACCCATTCTTCCACCTAGTCACACGTATAAATACATTATTTTACACAGTACATTAAACTAATATTTGTGAGAATAATGTCAGAAATGTGAAAAATATATAAATACAATCATTTAATAATAAACATTAATATACTTAATAAATAAATATATTATTACATCGCGAAATAATAATTCAATAAAACAACAGAAAAACTAAAAATAACAGAAAAACCATTTTAACTGACGTTTCTGCAATTAAAAAAAAAAGATTAATACTCTAAAAATCTAAAAGTCATGAAAATATGAGTCACAATGTACCATCTGCAGTTGCGTGAAGAAAACTTACGTATGTAGTATCCTTTAACAACTAGTGCAGACGTTTTTTTGGGGGGCTTTAGGGCTCCTCAACATCGAGGTCATTAGAGCCCTTAAAACTTGTACAGGTAGGGAAAATGCAGTTACGCACTAGGGAGAGCCAACATGACTCTCCCCGCGTGTGGGACTCGCCGAATGACTCAGCCATACCCATTAAAAACCCTCCTGAATTACAACTCAAAACTCAAATCCCAACATATCTCAAGACTTTACTAAAAACATAAAAAAGAAGAAGAAGAGGAGGAAAGAGGAAAATGAAAGATACCCTAGCCCTAATAGCGTCGGGATCGAAAAGAACAAGAGGTGACCAAGGGAGGTCAGAAAAGAGAAAGGAAGGAGCATGGCACAAGTAAGTGGGAGTAATGCCAGACTCAGCTCGGGGCCCCGTGTTCGCCAAACACGTACTTACTAGATGTAAGTCCCCTGGGGGATAGGCGTTTTATTCTTACACATTGAAGAAGGAAATTATTGTGCAAAACTTGAATGGACTTGAATGGTATGAAGAAATATCACTCCGTGATCTGGTCGTGAACACAGAGAATGATGCATTTAAGAAATTTTTACGGCTTTGCAATATAACTTAATTTATGTTGTTGAAAACAACAAGAGATAAAACTTGTAACGTTGTGGAATACGGGGAACTAATTTCACAAATTTGTGAAAAAAACAAATAATACAAATTTTTTTTTCTACTCGATGTAATATAACTCTTTTCAAAATACAAAGTACGAGATATACTATTCTGAATAATACTGATTATTATTGGTGAGGAAAATTATTTCCAGGAATGTAGTTTAGAAGATGCTTAATTATCGAGTACAGTTTGTAGGATTTACTGTATTGAATTGGATTTATTACATCGAACACGTATCACATATCGGTCAAATCTGGGGTACTAAGTACTAGTTCCAAAAACCTACACCCTGGCAGCACAAATTAATGGGAGCCGCTTTAGGTAATGAAATGAAGTATATTCTCTGAAGTGATCCTTTGGGTACGGTAGGATTATTAACCTCTATACTTGAGTTAGCGATTAAAAAGCTGAGAAGTGAGTCGGCACGTGGCATTTAACCACTGCTGAGAAACGGGATAGTGTGTGGGAGCGCGTACACCTACGCCCAACGACATGATCATTTCTTCATAACTGAAACATTCTCCATTTCTGTACCATATTGGTAGTATGTTCCTCCACTCAAGCACCAGCTTAATATATCTGGGGTATCATTGTGAGGGAGACATTTTGGAATTCAAAAAAGTAATATTTTCTCCTACTATACCTCGGTTTTCTTCAATTTTTTTCCGTGAAAAAGTTTGGTTGGTTGCCTTGGATTTTGTCTGGCCACGTGACCTAACTGTTAATTCTGTGAAGAAAGGTTTGTAATTGGATGCTTATCAGGAGAAAGGTGAAAGATTCGAGATTGAAAAATTGAGATATTGTACAAGAAAGCTGCAAAGAACCATGGTGAATTACATATCTTCAGGGTAAAGTCCACTGAAGACTATGAAGAGTTTCTAAGACCTCAAAATGGCAGCAGTGCTAAGTTTCCGGTCTATTTCCCAAGACAGGTGCAATTTACAATTCATTTGTTATGCATTCAATGGATTTGAAGTAAAAGGAGTGAAGTAACTTATAATACTGCGGACATGGAAAGTGTAGAGGAGGAAGAATCATTTAGTGAACTTGAGAGTGGTTGTAAAATTACGGTACTGAAGAAAGAAGCGTGTGAAAGACATACAGTCAAAACTGTTCCCAGTTATCTCATTAAGTGAATTACGACCCGAAAAACGAAGGATCTGCAGGCTATGATTCCTTATTTTCCTAAGGAAGAGCATAAAAATATTACAGGCAGTTTTGTAAAGAATAAGTGGCTCATGTCAGTATGAAAATGAGACTGGACTCAGCACCTTTCACAAATTTTGATATTTTTGTTCTCTTTTCGACTTTAATTTTATGGATATCATGAAAGTTACATTTTGTCTGACAAAGAGTTACCATTTGTTCCTATCTTCAGGTTTGAAGAATAAAGAAATGAAAATGTATAATATAGATAGGTTTTGTTATAACTTTGTTTTCTTCCGGAGAGTAGAAGTCCTCCACACAATTTCTAGATGTCGTTTTTAGTCAATAAATTATTTGTTAAATTGTTATGTATGTAGTTGATCACAGCGCAAGAATATTGTTATGGCGGCTTCGGCGCCCATTTACCCATTCGCGAGAGCACGTTCGCCTACCCACCCCCCCACTCTCAGTTACATCTTAGATTCACCACTGCTCTAAATATACATCCTCAATGTAGACTCGCCTCTTAACCTTCATCACAACTTCAGTATTTTCTTCCACGTTGAATCCATTCGATTTCCGTCGCAGCAACTCCATTCAGAATGGTAGTATGAAACTCTCTCTCTCTCAACATTGAAATTCAACAACGTCTTGCAACTCCGTATCAATAGCGACTGTTCTCAGAAACTGTGATAAGGAGTTGCTGGATTCAACGTTCCATTCTCGATTTTCAAAAGAAAAATTTTTGACTTGCGAAATCAGATAGGTGGCAGTGCAATTCGATTATGTCATGGAACCAGGGTTTCCTGGAGTATCCATCACCTTTGCCTGCATTTTCTGAAAAAATGGTCTTTTATTAACAGTTTTTAGAAATTCTTTACTTGGATAATGAATTCATCGACTCATATTAGTTATAGAATACAATTGGACTCTAGTGGAATATTGCAGTTTTCCGCATAAATCACTTTATTCGCTTTGCGTCTCCGTTTTTTTCTTTTGTTTTTCTTTTAATTCTTCCCCCTGTACTTTAGCCATTAGGCTCTCATCATGGTAGCAATCTCTGAATTCCATTTGTTTGTTTTTTAATATTCGTTTTTGGTTCTCCGTTGTATTTCGATTTTTAGTTCTCCACAAATCACATTCACGTGAGTCAGAACTTGCACGATTACCAATTCGTCTTATTGGATTCTCGCCAACCCAAACAACAACTACAGCAGCCAACACCGTCCGTTGAGATTTAAATCCACCTCCTGCCCCTTTACGGTTATCTTCTTTCTCGTTGGGAAAAGTCTCCCTCCGCCTTCAGCCACATTGTTTTGAGCAGCGGTGGTCTTCGTCACGCTCATTCCCACCTCCGCAGCGAATCCCACGCAAACACCCCACCATTCTGTACTACGTCACGCGCTCAACCCAGCCAATCACAATCCTCCCTGCTGCTACGAATTCAGTTCTCCCAACGGCGATCCGGTTGAGGAGTTTAAATTCACATGAGTCTACTCCTCTCTCCCGAGGAGCTCCGCGAAGGTGTTTAACTGAAATAGACGATCCGTTGCAGTTTGAATTTGAAAAAGTGACCGCGATTACGTACGGGATATGTTAATGAATTGAGGAATTTATCACATAGCTATTTTAACTCCTGTCTCCAAAGTAGAATTTATCGCTCGCTATGCATATCCTTATTTCATCTTTATGTAACCAGTGATATTGTAGTTAATGTCGGCATTTTTCCACTTCAGTTGTAATAATAATTTTGGGATATAAAAGTCATGAATGTTTATTACCTCTTGTAATAATTATATAGAAAAAATTGATTTACTAATTCAACATCCCTGAGACTATTGACGCGGCACTAATTTGTAATTCGATATTGGATATCTTACTCATGTAAGATCATTTGTTTGAAGAATGAACCAATCTATTGCTCCTTTAAACAGTAGTTACATTTTGTAGAAAATGCAAGATATATTTTTTATTTTAAAAAATATATATTTTTATTGGGACACATATCAATTGATTGTGAAAAGTTTAGCTTTTCCGCATCCAGAGGTTCCGTTTAATGGAGATATCTTTGGTCAGATGACATCGTAAACGGGACCCATCCTTCATCTGAGAAACTCGCTTAGTAACATAGAAGGCGGAGTGGAGATGCATTTGTCTCTTCACCAATTATGGCTAGTATAGCAACCCAATTACGTAGCCATCGAAATACTAGATCTGAAGAGGAAATAGTCGAGTAATGGGCTTAGTAAGTGATCGTGGTCGTTCACGTTCTAGATTAATCAAGGGAGAAGCATCATTTACGTCTTTCATAATTATCTTGTAAAGTTTTTAACCTCCTTTAACAGATAATCAATCAATGTATTTAGCAACGCTATGTTTCTGTCAGAATTGTTGGCCTTCGCCAGGTGTTTACATAAATAAGGTAGTATTCCTATAATACTATAGGAATGAAAAATTATTTCAAGATACACGTCACAATTTCTTGGACATTTTTTCTATGACTGTCTTAAAGTCTTAATTTTGCGAACTATTTAATTTTTATTTTTTCAAAATAACAAAATATTGAAATATTTTTAGTCCCTTATAAGTGATATATGAGAATAAAATAAACAAGCTCATCCACGGAATGTTTTTTGTAAAAATGGTACCGACATGTATAAATATTTTTGACTCATTTTGCCATGGTGTATCTGAATGACCAAACAATTCCTGTGACGTTCTCCAAATTTTAGGCACATACTAAAATTATTCTTCAGGATGTACAAAGACTTTCTGCTTTCAAAGTAAAATAAACAAACGATATTAAATATTGAGGTTGATTTAAAACTGTTGTGAATTTAAACGAAGAACGTACCATCTGCCCTGTCTGTGATAACTTAATCTAGATAGGTGTATGCAGCGTCTATCGCATCCTTGCCTACGGTGTCTGCCTCTGTAAGTGGGTTTTGCAATAGTTTGTTTGCGCCTACTTCTTAGTCCGTGCGTCCGGGTGGTCCATGCGTCCCACCCACGCCTTTAACCTCTTTCTTCGCCACGGCGACGTGTGTGGAGGCCACTGCGTCTATTCTGTGTTGTTGGAACTCTGTTTAGTCACGTGACAGCAAACCATCCAGCTCTTGTTTTCTTACTTTTTATACGTGGGGTCCGCGAGAGTATTTTGGTTGTCGGAAGAAGTGGTAAGTGTTAATGACACTGTCCAGACATTTTATCATGTGATGTTATTAAGACAAGTGAATTATCTCTGAAACCTACACTCTTTGTGCATAATGAGTGACATATCTCAAGAGATGGACCCCTGTGGAAAATTTCTCCCGACCTCATAGGTCTATTCAAATTCTACACCTTGGAGTTAAAAAAAAAAGGGATGAAATGGTTGGACATAACATAATCGACTTTATTAATTAAAAGCTCTTTTATTAATTATATTTGTAAACCACGATGCTGCAGTCCCTCGTCTGAACGAGTCCAAGAATCTCAGTAATATTACGTAATATTCACGACATCGATAAACAATCGATAGATGGTCAAGTCGTGACGTCACGCAATCGACCGCACCAATCGAACATGCACAAAGAGACGGCTTAAAACAAGGGAATACACTCGTCCTAAGAAGCAACTCCACTTCGCTCTCCAACCTCATCTGCGGAGTAAGCTACACTTCACTCTACTACTCTCGTCAGTCGACACGCTAGCCGTCACTGCTCTGCTTCAGCCTGCACCAGGACACAGCTGAAGGCATTACTATCTACTAGAAGATCTTTCTTCAATTCAGCTCCAGTAAGCATGAACTCAAAGCCATTCAAATCGACTTCAACTTCACGTCATCCCAGCGGAATTTCAAGGAACGGATCATCTCATCAGTGTATCACGTAGCTTTGTATTGCATTATTTTTCTCAATTTCCTTCATATTGCATGTCTTATTAAATCTGTTTTGTTGGCAGCCAGTGCTAATTCACACCTCGTCCGCTTTTCCTCATTCTCTACTTTTTACAAACATTTGGTCCTTCGAACCTCATCATCCGTGTGCAGGTACATTCAGCAAAATTATCTGCACACGTGCGGTCCGCGAGAGTATTTTGGTTGTCGGAAGAAAAATCTGGGAATTAATTGTAATTTAATCTTCTGTTGAATAAACTATTTTGCTACGGCATAAATATTATATTGTTCAATTTCTTCGAATCTTTGTGAAAAACACGTATCATAAAATTGAAATAAAAAACATTTTTGTGTTGTAATTGATGTCCAATCACGTGTTAAACAAGATCCACACCTTGGACAATATAGATATAAACAACCTTGGGTGACATGCCTTTTCGTTGTATCAATTACTTAAATACATTTTATAAAATAAGTAATTATAGTATATTTAAAAGTATTTTTCTTTTGTTATTTTAAATGAGTGAATATAGAACTGAAAATACGAAATTTCCCTGACAGTTATTCAACGAACTATTCTTCTTCCTTTTTTTAATCATTTAATGTTCTGTTGAATTTAAAATGGCGAATATAGTGAGTGGTTCATGATGTTCGAAAGGTTGGCGACCGCTGACATAGATGAACACAAGAAAAAAAGGATAGCGTGACAGGACCTGAGAACATCCCTTGCGTCCGTGTTAGGAAGAAAACACAGGAGGGATTGTGATAAATTGAATAATCCCAAGGTCAAAGAGAGCAGAAATGGTCGTTTGCTCGCGTAATAGAGCAACGCTGTCCATGTCGCGGCCCCAGAGTTAAAGCACATTTTACATCAAATTTTGGGGGACACAACCTTGTGTTATAAATATATGCTGTCAGAATTAATATTTGACGAGGCATATCCGGCGAGTGAAGATAGAAAATAGTGTTCGGAATTACTTTGTCATGCAGTATAATATGAAAATATTTTATTATAATACTAAATATTAAAATTTATGTTTGAAAATAAAAAATGTACAATTTTTTCAGAATGAAATAATATAAATTTGTTGATGATAATTAAAATATCGCGTTACAAATAAATCAATGGAACTCATTAGTTTTATTCGTGAGGCAACATTTTGCCAAACGCCTTCCCGTGCCGAAGCGATCGATCGATCGAATATGTATGAAAAATGACCCGCGGGTGAAGCATCAACACAGTGACTAATGAAGATTCCCTAGTGACCCAATTAGGCCAGTGTCTCCCACGCCGCGTATCTCCCATGGTGAGGGCGTACTCGTCACCTCAGAGAGGCGATTGACACCCAAAGAAGGATTGGGCAGCGCCGTGACAGTGAGGGTCCGTGGGTGAGACCATTGTTTAGCATCCCAGCACTTCCCTAAACCCGTAGTATATAGAGATCCCAGGCATAAGAGATCGTGGGTTGGGTTACGCAACGCATCGCCGGCCTGAGTCACTCACTGCTGCTAGCACATGCATTGCGTGGAGTCTAGAGCACTTCATTAGAAGGTCATTCTCTCTCTAGTTCTTCCATATCATCTAGAACGGAATGGATTGTAGTCTGCTATTTTATAACTTACCGACATGGGAGTGGCTTAATGTACGAGAGTCAGTCACGCTTCAGTCCTCCAGTTCCGTCTCCTCGCGTAGTTATGAGGACATCATTAACCGAGTAGTTTAGTAGTTTCTTTGTACTTATTACTACACACTAGCATCTCCATCTTGACCTCAATTAAGTTCTCAGTTATTTTATTCTGAACGTACCATATTATCTTACCAATATCTTGCCTAGTGGCGGCATCTATTGAAATAAATCTCGAATTTAGTGTTATTTAATAGTTACGATTATAAACAATGCTTTCCCTATAATCTATAGTTTGATAGTAATGCGTATTTCTGAAATAACTTTCTTGTGTTTTATTAAATTCAAATCTGTTGGTATTTTGTTAATATTATAAGACGTACCGAGCTATTTTTATTCTCAGGAGTGTGCTGAAATGTTAAATCCGCCTCTGCATTAGGGTCCTTGATCGGAATTGATGGGTTCCTTGCTTGCTTCCGGAGAGTCAATTATTTTAGTGTCCTCAACGTGGTCATACGCAGTTTGTACTGCTTTTTTGACAATACATTTATTATTATCATTATTATTATTATAAAATGTCCTCGCTTGTGTCGGCACTTGGCAATTATAGAGTACGAGTCAGTGCAACACGAAAAGTGTTTCTTTCGCTTATTTCATTTTTATAAAAATTACTAATTGTTTACAAAAATTTGGCAATTACAAAAAAATGCCAAGATTGCGCGAAATCGTTGTTACCTTCATAAAACTAGTTTTCTTTTGTAAATGATAACATTTCTCTTGATCGTGGAAGTAATTCTCAATGTATTTGTCCCGATTTATCTAAAGCATTTCATGTTATTAATCACGAAATTCTCCTTTCAAAAATACATTCTTACGGCATTTGTGGACCAACACATTTAAAAGGCTAACTGCCTTCTCCGAATATAGGAATCAGCAGGTCGATATCTCCTATGCTAAAGATCAAGTACTTCAGCATTGTATTTCAGAAACAATGCAACTTAAGAGCGGAGTTCCTCAAGATTCAATTCTAGACCCTGTCCTCGTTTTCGCATAAGTGAAAGATATGTTATCCTCGGAATCAGATCGCAAAATGGTTATTCGTGTTGATGGCACTAATTTACTAAGAAAATATCTTAAAGTTCAAAAACGTGTTGTGAATTAGTTTATTGTCCTCCATATCATACGCAGTCCGCAACCTCTTTCTTTCTTTTTTTTACAAAAAAAATTTTTTTTGTAGGTTTCTTATGCTTCTTAATGACGTGCGTCTTAATATTAGGTGGTGGGCACTTAATACTAGACTGATACGCATTGGGTCTGAACGTCAAAAATCTGACAGAATTATGAAATTGTTTTTTAAATACCATTATTATTCGTTCACAAGGATTTTAAAAGTCTCTGATCACGAAAATGAAATCTAAATTTCATAAATCAAAATAATGGATTCAATATTACGGTGACAATTGAGTAAATATGCTTGATGTGGGGAATCCGCTATAGTTCGACCACTAGATCAGCGCCTTCGAGCATCACCACAAATATTGACATCCCAGTGATAAAAGTATTTGCTGCGTAACGGGCAATACAAAATAAAATTCCAGTTCTGGTACATCCGGTTTTCATACGGATCTTCTGAGACTCTACGAATGAAATCAAGGGCATCTCAATTTTTTATTCCGTTATGTAGACATATTTTTTTCTAGAAGAACCCCCTCTACCCTACTCAGTAAATGTCAAGCGAAAAACACGATGGAAGGGATCCGACTGTGACAGTTTCACAATTCTTCGTACATGAGATGATTTGAAAAAGTGCGAGTTGAAAAGAGTGAGATGGCATCCGCAAATGAAAATTCCTGCTTACGCCTATGGCTACCAACCATTCGCTATTCTAAAGCAACCACGCACAATGGGGGAGAGATGCTGATGTAATGATGTCTACTTGAATTCTTCTCTCCTCTCGGAGCAAACGGAGGGAGGTCCTTGAGCATTGAGCATTGTTCGCTAATGCGCCCTCCTCCTCGGCAACACGAACCGTTCTCTCGCTCCGCTGAGCTAAATACGGCGCAAACCCTCGCTCCGACCACGTGTTTTACGACAAGCTTCTAACCCGCGTTTGTTACGTGCTTTAAGGCTCGCATAATTTGTATTGACTTTGCATTCTTACGCACGACTCGGGTATATAATTTTCTGTTAGCTTCTGATAAATATTTCAAATAAAATTGTTTTTTGTTGTTGTTATTCTTGTTGTTTTCAAAATGTGTTTTTCCCATGTCTTTGATTACGTGTAAAAGCAGCTCTGATGGCATGAACCTAACCTCTTTATACTACTACATAGAAGAGTATTTGAATTTTCGAAAACGGTAAACGAAAAATATTGAGCACTCGGAAACAAACGAACAGTACATAGGAAGCACTGAAGAAGGTACCGAAATATTACCTATACACACACACATGATTTAAAAATGACTGTGAAAATAGCATTAAATTAGCGTGGTGTATTTCTTTGTTTTTCTGGTTAGTACATAACGAGAACGCATTGCCATTTATTGTTGCTCAGAGTCGTTCTGTGTTCTAGTCCTGTTACTGTCATTAGGCACGATTTGATTCTCAATTGAATGCAACAAACATTTTCAATGGGAATTCAAGAACAATAATTTACGCCCGAAATTCGGAAACTAACGTGAGTGAACACGAAGGAACGTAGCTAATCATCAATAAGACATGAAACAAACGAATTATAATCCTTACAATGCATGCAGATGTTAAACCCTTGCGCAAACGTTAATAGACACGCTGTCATATGAACTCTGAATGTCGATACTGCATTTGGTGTGGCTGCTAATTCACACTAGATCCTAGTCTCGATCCTTTTTAAGAGAGCCATAAATGCTCATAGCAGAAGCGTTGTGTAACGAGAATGAAGACACCGTCTCGCCTATATGAATATTTTCTGGCTAGAGGTAGCGAGATCCTCTTCGCTATTAGTTCAAATCCTTAATAATAATAAATTTATTGTAAAAAAAGCAGTACAAACTGTGTATGACCACGTGGAGGACAATAAACTAATTTACTCTCCGGAAGCAAGCAAGGGACCATCCCATCAATTCCGATCAAGGACCCTAAGGCAGAGGCGGATTCAAACATTTCAGCAAAAATTCCTAGATAAGATAAAAAGTTAGCTGCGAGTTATAATACTAATAGAATGTCAATATGTTTGTAATTTTAC
>NNCF01133047.1:64925-90851 GCA_002313205.1 Laupala kohalensis | reverse complement strand
AACACTAAATTCACGATATATTGTTACAATAAACTCGCCCCTAGACAAAGTCTAGAGAACCTGTATAAGAAATCCGCGTCTACCCGAAGGAAAACCGGAGAAAACCCCGGGCCAGGATGGGGCTACAAAATTACTGTACACAACCGTGCCAAAGTTGAGGACACATAAAACTAAATTAATACGAGCCATAAGACAACACAATCATGCAATAAATTATTTGTAAGTTATTTAAAAAGTACTACAGGAATGGCGTGATAAAGTACAAGAAGGATTTAACTTTTATGAAAATCAATGAATTATTTTACATTGTAGAAGCACTGCTGCAGGAAGTAGTTTTTAACCGGGGATTTGAAGAGATTCAATTTCATAATATCTTTTATATTCTTGGGCAGGGAATTATATAGAACGATTCCCAAATGATATGGTCCTTTTTGGCAAAGAGTGGTTGACACTCTAGGGCGAGGAATATTATTACTATTGCGTGTATTATTATATTATTACTATCCTTACTTAGAAAATATCGAAGCTCATTAGCTTTATGGCAGGATTTTTATCCCAGAGCTTTTTCCAGGATATACTATGTAGTCATAGATGTAATATTTTGAATTTTCAATGTTACTTTTTTTTGTAATTCGAGGGAAAAAAGAATCAATATCAACATTTACGTTTACAATCAAAATGAATATTTATGTTGTGATCAATTAAAACGTGTAATCGGTGCTTCTCATACGGTTTCATGATAAATCCTGACGTCAAAATGCGCGGAATGACGATAAGTAATTTACAGATATTGCTTCATATAGCTTGCATGCAGTGATGGATCATTTGACCTTAACAGATAAAATTAAAGATAATAATGGCGTACTTTGTAAAAGTAGTACCAGATTAATAATTGTTATTAGTTATAATCGATATTTAAAATATTATTGTTATTAATAATACCAGATGAATGAAAATAATAATACCAAATTAATAAAATTAATAATCCCATTTTAATACCTTTAATAAATAATTGTTATTGTTATTAATAATATATTGTTAATATTTAATTATTTATTTTATGCATTTTATTTAAAGATAATATTTATAGTATTTGGGTTGTAAAACCATAAATTTCAAACAAAAATGCTTCCCGGTTAGCCCCCCCCCCCTTGATTACGATCTAGTAGATCCGACGCTGCTTGCGTGTACAATTTTATAAGCGCAGGGACTAAAAATTCATAAAAAGGCTGTATTTATTTTCATTCGCGAAGAATGCCTTATAACAGATGTACAAAAAGTCAAAAATAAATTAAGTGACTTTTTCCTGCTAGAGGGTATTTATAGCCTGTAAAATATCGGAAGGCGGTTACCACCAAGGGTAAAAATGTTAGTGTGAGTGAATGGTGATGTGTGAGGGAGCATCTCTGGGTCAAGACGTCTCAGAACGAAGAAGTGGTGACAGCGTGCGGGTGGAAGCCAGCCGACTTCCGACTTATATCTCTATACATCAATCACGAAATTCAAGCGAGCAAAGTTATTGTTGTTCAGCTAGTTAATAAAATGAAACTCAAAACACCAAAGAAGTGTTCTTTACTAGAAATCTCTGTCCATAAGTTTCAGAGTTTATAAAGCGTTTAATGAAAAATTTCTTCACGATTCCTGGTATTCATGTACTCAGTCCAGTGGAAATAGATTTCGGAAATGACTATGAATTCGGTGTCGTGTGTCAGAGAACGACTTTGTACAATACCAATATTTTCCTTCGGAAGAGATGGAACAATGATGAGATTCCGCTGGAGGGACAACACTGACCTGCACCGCTTTGTGTCCGGGGATCCCCCGTTACAGCAAAGGAAGCTCCAGTAGCCCATGTGACGTCATCAGCTCTTCGCTCTCTCCCAAAACGGCAGGCAGTCTATGCACTGTGACGTCACCGGGCGTCGTCGTCGTCGGCGCGAGTGGAAACACCGATTCAAAAGAACCGGTTCTTCCGTTTCACATTGATCTCTTGCGTTGTGTGAACAGACGACGGTCTTCAATTTTATGCTCCGCTTTTAGAAATAAACAACGTGTCTAAAATACAACCATTATTTGTATCAAATTTGGATCTTGAAGATTTATGAAATCATATAGGTATTAAATCTAAGATAAATGACTAATTTAAGACTTACGACCTTTTGACGGACAAATACCATTTCTGACGTTGGNATAGGTATTAAATCTAAGATAAATGACTAATTTAAGACTTACGACCTTTTGACGGACAAATACCATTTCTGACGTTGGCGAGCCCTAAAGCCCCTCCCCCAAAATACTATTTCTAACGGACTTAATTATGTTGGAGGAAGGGGAAACATTACCGATGCGTTAGGGACATGCGGGGATAATTTAAAAAAGGTAATTTTAGAGTTATGTACTTCATGGACAACCCCTGATCTTAATTTTTAACGTATATCTGCTCAGATTTATTATTATAATCAGGGCTCGGATTTTACATGTTTTGTACATTTTTTCCTGACATTAAAAGTTTTTGAGGATTCGATTGCTAGCATTTTTAACATCGTGATACTTTTTGAATTTTATTCAATAGTGCATATAAATGCATATATTTGAAGATTTTCATTTGAACTCTTGTATTCTAGGTTAAATTATTGCAATCAATCAAAATTTACATATTTATTATGGAAATACGACTTGTACTGTATGAACAATCTCAGTGGTATTATTCAACTGACCCATTTTACACGTGCACTTTTTTAGTAATACTTAGATGCAGGCGTAACTTGTATTTTTGAGTGCATATTTCGATTTTTTTGTGTATTTTATTGGAACCTCGGTGCATATTTGGGACTTTTTAGCGCATATTTTCCGATTTGTAATGCAAATCGATGCGATCCCTGTTGATTATCGTAAGAGTAGATAACTCCCCTCGTTGGCTGAATTGTTTCTGTACCGCATATTATTCGAGTGGACCGATCACTTAGGGGTATCTATAAGCAGATTGCTGTATTTGACGAGATGAAGTCGACAGATTACGTCACAGGGCCGAGACCTGCCCACACGTTTCCTCTGCATCCCACCTTCGTATCTCTAGAACCGTTTCACTCGTGAAGCATGATTCCTTTTGTGCAGTATATTTATTTTTTGCCAAAAATCGAAAGATCACATCCACATTTGAAACTGGTGGGGTCAGATGTGCTCGCTGCAGGGGCGTATTTGAGGGGGCGAGGCGAAGGGTAGTTGCTTCATCCCCCTCCTCGAACAATTTTGGAATAAAAAATAACTGTTATCTGTATTGCCTAATTAATAGTTTACTAAATAGATCGATTGTAATTCTCTTCGTTGTCAGGGCAAGAATGTAAACTAAACAAAATTTCAAGTCCATCCAAGCATCAGCAGCCGTTATTTCTTAAATGGATATCACCTTTTGTTATAGGGTATGCATGCAAGGTACAAATTCTAAAATTATTTTAAACATAAAATTTTACTGAATAATATCTTTACTAAATAATTAGGGACATTGAATGTATAATGAGAGACAAATATGGCCTGTTTCTATTGCGAGCACAGACGGATGTTCAGCTACGTTCTAGCATTTATTAGCTCACTCTGTCATTTCATTATAAGAGTATTATATTGGTGATTCTTCGGAACTAAGATCAGGTTAGATACCTACAGAAATAATACGCTGTGCAAATTACATAAAATGTTATCTAAATAAAACATAAATATCTAGATAAAAGAAAGTTTACCAAACAATTTTACTTCCTATGCCTCCTCCCTCACACACACATACTCAAACGAAAATTTGAAATGACGTCCCCGGCTCACTGTACCCCGAGTTTGACACGTTCGAGGAATTAGAGATGCCAGCTTTCGCTATTCTCCGTTCAATTAGTATTCCAGATGAACTGAAGTGACGAGTGGGTGCGGTTATTGTAGTTATATGATCGATGAAATAGAGCGGATATTCGAACCGATTTTGGGGCGAGATTCATTGATGAAATCGTCATCGATAACGTTGGGAAGTGTTTTGCTCTTCAGACGTTTTATAATAACGAAAGAAAATCTCCTTTGGTGCTTGAATTGGCATTCCCGTAGCATGACGCACGTCGCGAAGTCCCAGAAGAAGGCCGTGGAGGTCGTTCTGCGGCCGTTGGAAAGGCCGCTGCCCTGCGAGCGAGCCTGTGAGCTGAGTGCGGTAGCCGTCCACGGCACCCACGCGCTCCGCACCAGGCAACCAGTCAGCCAGTCAGTCGACCTGCCACGAGCCTATCCCCCCACGCGACCGGGTGTTGAGCTAAGAGCAACATGCTACGCTAATATGCGCTGGATCAGATAGTCTTAGTGCGAATGCGCTGAGAGGCAGGGTCGGATTTAATGTTTCCGCCACCCCGGACCATTAGACAAATGCCGACCCTGAATAACAAAGAAACTTTAACGACAGAAAGAGAATTATACGGATAAACATACCACCACCTTATGGAAAGTATCTCATGTTGGGGTGAATTTTCTTAGTATTTGATACTCTAAAAAAGTCTATGCCTGGGAGATAACTACCCTTGGTGTTGGCTGGAGGTAGGGATGCCATTAACAAAATCATAAATCTAAGAAATGGAGACCGAAAAACCCGGATATTGGAACTACAACCCGGACATTATTATGTAAAGTGATTTCTGTCCTTCACAATGAAAAATATGGTTACTTGTTGTCACGTGTCATTAATTGAATAAAGAGGTGCTTTCGTAGTAAGAATAATTCGCTTTTAAAGAAGTTTTTTTTAATGACTAGGTACTTCTCTAAATTGAAAAGGAAAATAACTTACTACTACAATTCAATAACAAAAATTATAATTTTATTTTTCGCAAAAAATATTTCGTACACGTCTTTAAGTCTTTGTTGCACAGTTTATTGGGGGTGGGGGAAACCCGGACGGCGTAGAAAACCCTGCCCGGACACTCCTCTGACACCCTTCAAATTGGGATAAATCCGGGGAAGCCCAGACGAATGGCAACTCTAGTCTGGGGAGAAATCTCATAGAGAGGGGAGGAAGGGGTGAAACCCACCAGTGAGCTTACCGGGACGAAGCGAATGTATTAAATCAAATGAAATGAAAAAAAAGAAAGAACATTGAAGTGTAAAATGTAGTATCATCAAGAGTATATGGCAAATTGTTTTGCAGTAATAAATGTGTTTTTATTGATTTTGTTTTATTGACGTCGAAAAATTATTTTAATTGAAAATTATTTGTAGGAATTCGCTGTATTTGGCATTAAAATAAAACTGCTATGTTTCTCAAATTTATTAACATTAAGAATTTTTTAACTTTATTAACTTTAAAATAACATTTATTAACTTTAAAACAAAAAAAGTCTTGAAAATGGGACTTGAATATTGAATGTTAGCGTCTAATGGTAATAAATAAAGTGAAAAATAATTTTCGGCGTGTGGAAATATACGACCCTGCTAGGTCCGGTGTGGACGTCTCTACCACACTGCCAGGATGAATCACCTCCATCCACTCTGATATATCGCTTCAATCGTTTGCCGCCAACATTCGGTAATAAAGATAAAATAACTTCATTCGTCTTGTTGCAATCAGAACATGAGTGAGTCTGCCAGAAAAATAATATTAGATTTTGATTGAGTGTTTATTTAGCCTTCTCGACTAGTTTTTACATGCACATGAAATACAATATACAACACAATATAAGAATTGTACATTATAATGAAATAAATACATTAGTTTAAAAGTATTGTTTCTGTATCTACATATCTATTAAATTTTAACTACTATGAGAGACGCTTTATCTACTCACACATGACGATGAAAGGAAGTTTCAATGCATTTGTGGTTTTATTTTTTATTCCAATATGCCATTCAGAATTTCATTTATCAATTTGTAATATCAGTTTCTCGTATCCCACCACTTAGATATTAAACACCGTGATTTATATGTCTGCTTTCCGATGTCTCCTAGTCATCTTCCCGAGCTTCCTACTTCTGTACACTTTCGTTTTTGAAACACGAATTTCTCTCTTCTCTTTTTTGATTTTGATTTTTTATTTTTTTCATCTTATATTCTGTTTAAAGAAATATCAATTGTCGTTAATCATCGGCATTCCATTATGAAAGCAAGACAATGTTAGTTGATCAACATAAGTATTCCGATAAATCATAATGTTCACTGTTATTTATGCCAGACAACGATTTTGCTATACTGGTCATAACACCATTAATACACATTTTAAAAGATTGTATTGGCGTAAAACATTTTTCCGACTTTGTAGGAATTTGTTTTATTTGGCATTAAAATAAAATTGCTGTTCCTAAAATTTATTAACATTACGATTTTTTAAAAAAAATAGGTATTTTATGATTAAAATTAGTTAATGCGTTTGCTTTATTTGCTTTGTAACATGCTCTCGCCTGTAATTTTGCAGCTTTAACATGCTTCGATGCGATTTTGGAATAACTTCGATGAGACCCACGCGCAATGTTTGATCTGCCAACAGCGCAGTGGTGTCACGAAACGCTAAACGTCGAGAGTTTCATAGCTGCGCCACCAGAGAGCTGCACAGACTTACTCTCAACCCGGTGAAGTACAGAGGTAATTTTCAAACAGGTGGAACTGTTAAAGTGATTATGGTGAATTCTGTATTATTTATAATGTCTATTTACAAATCTCTGACAATATGTCAAAATTAAAGTTAATTCAACTCTAATTATATCACAGAGGATTTTCATTCTTCCACTTTCAAATTGTTTGAACTTTCTTGAGTACTCTAGACCCTATATTAGAACTGAATAGAATTTTGTATTACTTTTTAAAATTCAGTCAAAGGAATGATGAGTAATTTGTTTTTTTCAGAAATCTTCAAAATGAAACTTACCTTATTAATGTTCTTCTGGACTGACCAAACCAAGACTGATGAAACCAACTCCTCTTCTAATCTGTGAGCGACTTAAATATGTTTGTATTTTAATTTTCCTTACAACTATGTATTTTAGTTTATATTCATACACAGGAACCTAAATGTATGTAAGTGATGTGCTATCAAAACCTAGGCCATTCTGTAGTCACATATTTCATTTCTATAAAAAAAAGAAAGTAACTTGACCTGACCGATATGTGTGCTATAAAACTCTTGAGAAAGGAGGTTGAACCTTAGCTTATATGGCTATTTTTCTGAGACTACTGTTCTCAAAAGTGCAGCACTGCTATTGCCTATGAGCTATATGTGTTATTGATGCAAAAAAAATTGAGGATGTTCCATTGATTTTCCATGGATCAAAGTATCTTGGCAAGTGCTTTGCTCACAGGCAGGGTTTGTCCCTGAACTCATTCTCTTATTGCTTCTCATGAGACGCAGAAGTATTAAATCTGCCCCTACCTTAGGGCCTTAATCAGAATTGGTGGTATTGTAAATCCAGAATCTTAAGCATATATCAACAATCATTATTGAAAAACTGTTAAAAAGAGAAAATATAATATGTTCAAGGTGGGAAAAAGAAACACATGTTAATGATAAAAGAACTATTTAATGAAATTTTATGATTTCACCTAATTGACAGTATTCCAGAACTACTCTATTGAAATTGTTAAAGAATGAACAATAAATGCTAAAGGAAATTTGGAAGTAAGTAATATGCAAGAAGAGTAGTAGCCTTTTGGAATAAAAATTCAATCAATTTGCCTCTAATGTGTAGTGAATACTTTTTGTAAAATCTTATCAATGATCTGAGGCAGATTAAGGGAGGACTCAATTCTCTCCCCTCTCCCCAAATGAGTGAGTGTAAAAATATTTCTTTTTAAATACCATGAAGAAAATAAATTATGTTTAGGTTATGAAAATAAAATATACTTGGGTTTGGTAATTTTCATCACACCTCAACACCAGGACTGATTCTCAGGCTTGTTCCACCTGCTGTAAAATGAATACCGTGTCAATCCTAGAGTCAAACCGGTCGGAGCGAGATGCTGGCTTCATCTCCTCCTATGCTGAGGTCTAGTAATTGCAGAGCTCTACCCTCTGTGAACCCCATGCTACCTTCCACGCCTGTTATGGGACAGTTTGAACTTTGTCAGGAACACTTTAAGACGGCAATCTCGTTTTGCTTTCCGCTTTTATGGATGCTCCTCCATGCTAAACTCTTCACTCCCCTCATCTGTCAACAAAAATGAAGTTATTTAATAACTACTTAAGGCATCTCTCGTGCTGGAGTATCCTAATTACTTGACACTTAGGGCATGTCCTCCCCCCCACCACCCTCCTTAGATCTGGCGTTGTGATGGGGGGCATCCAAAATGACTCCCGCCTCAAGCTTCGCAGGTGTTGGTATGCCACTGGAAATAAATTATTTCAATAATGGTGTACAATCTTGATATGTAATGATTGTTGTCCATCTGCACAGCTGAAAATAATACTTATTCAAAATGAATAAATGAGTAAAATTTCTTATAATTCCATGACACCTTGAATGACCAGTTGTGTCTTTTGCCTGTGATCCATTTTAGTTTGACTTGAGCTTTCACTTGCAATATTTTATCTCACTTGATAATGGTACCAATGGGTACCGAAATGTCGTGAATGTTAAAAGTTTTTAAAGTATTTGTATTGTTCCTTTGTATTTTATTCAGTGATGCAGTTTCTCCACTAGAGTTCTATAATATACTGTCTGCTAAAAAGGTCTTTATTTATCTATTCACATATCTCAATGCAGACGAAGATGGATTGTTCATATATATTTAGAAAATTCATACATAGCTAAAAGAAGGAAATTGAGGAGAAATTAATGTCATTTGGAATTTAAAGATGAATTAAATGGAATATTTTTATCACTATTGGGTCTAAAATGATTCAAATTACAATATAACATTTTTTTTATTTTCAATTCATGAATTAAATTTAACAATTTAATTCATAAGGTTTCTGGCAAAGTTGTGATCAGATCTTAACCAGGTTTCTGCTATTTTGATGGAGAAATTGATTTTAAAAAGTTCCCAGGTACCACATTCAAACAACTTGCATACAATATTTACAATATAATTTTGGTTTTATCAATACATTATTAATTAAATGTGAATGATATAATATGTGTATACCAATAAAAGAAATATATATTCATGAAAGGGTGTGTAAGAGATTTTATTTTCTCTTAAAAACATTTTAATTTCTTTCTTGGTTACTATAAAAGTATTTATGTAATGGAATGTATAGTGTTGTATTCTTAATTGGTCAGTGATTTATTATTGCAAAAATTATGCAAAGAGGCATCTTTGTATGATGAATACCATATTATTTTGGAACAGAGGTTCTGAGAAAGTGTCACTTTTATTCTTTTTTATTTTTTTAAGACATAAAATGTGTGAGGATACATTATTTTCAATACACAACAAGTTTTGTTACTATAAAACTAATTACATATCTTCAGTACTGCATGATGGATATGTTATACATGACAATCATTGAAATAATGATGAACATATAATGTATAATACATGAATTATTTGGTCATATTTAATTGTTTTCTTATTCCTTCAATATAAAATTATACAACTTAATGAAATTGATGTCAGGAACAGCATTTTTATTAGTATGTTATATACACCCTAACTCTATTTTTGTAAATATACAATCTGTAACATCAATCTATAATTGCAGTATCTCCCAGCCCTTTGTTATAACACAAACCTCACATTAACCTAAACATTATTTCCTACATATAGAGATAGTGGCAAATAAATACTTTTTTTATTTTTTCAGCTCTTTTTAAAAAAATTATTGGCAAGCATATTTTTATATATTTTTCCCCTGTATATAAAGCTATCTATTTCTTACATAACTATCCTACATAATGTCTCTGTGTTACCTGTAAATAACATGTCTACTCTATTATTATTATTATTATTATTATTATTAAAAGAACTATTATTAATAGTTATAAAGAAAGTGTCACCATGGGAAAACCATGAAGAAAAACCAAGAAACTCATGAAGTAGGAATTAAAATAAATGTTCACTATAACTATACTATTTGTAGAATGGACTTTCAAATTAAATGGTTAAATTTTTGTAGTTACACAGGGAGGAACAAAACATGCTATGGTGGTACCTCATTTAACCAGGCCTCATTTGTCTGTTTCTCTTATTCATCCACATCTTGTTCTTTTATCAAAATGTAATTTTGGTATTTACAATTTCTTATCTCAATGGTTGCTGGACCAATATATATTATTGAAGCTGAGTATTATAAACTTATATTATGATATTGAGTTAGTTAATGTTGGTATGTGTTTAATTAAATTTTAATTTTTGTTATTTTTATAATTTGTGTGCATATTCAGTCTCAAAAATTTGTGAATGGAGAAGTGTAAACATATACAAACGTATTGAAAACGAAGTAGAGGTGGTTCCTGATAAAGATTTATTTGATAAATATTTATTAACTAACTATTTTGTTTTTTAATAATATTTCAGTTTTTGGACATGTTGTCATTAGCCACATTTATTCATATAAGTTGTGGTTCCACTAAAAAAAATTCCTTTTGGGAAAGTTTTTTTTTTTTGCATATGAAGATATTTATACTTACAAGGAACAAAAAAGTAGAAAATGGTGATTTAATATGCAGTCCTACATACCATAAGTACCCTACGGTGTCATGCTTTATTGCTAAGAAGTCTATATTATCACTTCATTCAATTTACTGTTTAAATTAAATATTGGGGAAAAGAAAACTAAATGTTACAAGTACTGAATTGAGTGTAGTTCTGATGGTGTTGGCCCAAGAACCGTCTGCATTACATATCTTGCTGTGTAATGACTAACCACTTATGTATTTTCTTTCTAAACTCTGCGTTTTGTAAATAATTTTGCTACTTTCTAGTCACATGGAATAAATTTCAAGTGTTCTCATTATGATATATTGTATCATTGTGTACTTCCCCTATCTGATATTCAATGATCCAGATGTCCAAGTCTGGGTAAATGAGGTTCCATTGTACTTAAACAGTACAATATATAACTATATTTTTAACAAAAATTTTGAAACACAAATTACAATTCAATAATAAAGCCAATACAAATATAGTAAGTCATATTTTGAACTATTTCTCACATTCACAAACCCTAAGTTTCTGAGATATTTATTTCTCATATATATATGGATATTATGTGATACAGATGTACTATTCAAATCAGTATTCTATTTATTTATTTTCAGGATTGGGAATACAGTGTGAAATATATTCAGACATCATCTATCATTGGAGAAAGTATAGAAAAAAACTGGATGAAAGAGTTCTTTCTTTTTATCAGAGGGATAGATGAATTACAATTTCAAGGTAGTACTGCTAACATTGAAATACAAATTAGAATTAACACAAAGTGATCGTGCGGGCAGTGGTAGCCTTTGACATAATCAACGGTTGAAGAGGCTGTTAACTTTTAAATAGCACTCCTATTTACTTACACATACTCATTTCATTATATTCATTTTATATAGATTAAATAATGGATAAAGACATACCATGACACAAGGGCAATTTTCTGCCTTTTCTGTTCTAAGGGCTCTAATGACCTTGATGTTGGCTAGCCCTAAAACCCCAATTTAAAAAAAAATATGTTCTTATATATAGATGGAAGATGTTCTTCCATCACCTTACAAGCTGCCACAGAGTAAAGGAGAAAGTAATATATTTTTATGAATAAATTGAGTTAAAAATACCTTATTATTTTGGTATTCAAATGAGGCAATTGTAATGTATTTTTGGAGTCCGTTGCATTACTGCTCATGAAGCAAGTACTTATTTTCAAATATTTAAAAACTTTGTTATAGCATTTACAAAATATTTTATATGTATTACAGACATTTGAAAGAAATATTCATGTTTCTCATGGTCATGAATGGAAATATTAGATTTTGAGATGCAGAGGCCATTTTAAATCCAACAAAAAAAGAACCCCTGTCAAGCAAATTTTTAATGAAATTGAAAGGTATCAATTACTGCAAAAATGCTATAGACGTTTACCATTAAAATTAGTAATATTAAGATAACTGATGTTTTTATCAAAATTAAGAAACCAAAACAGACTTTTGAATTGTTTGACTAGTATGCGTTAACAGAACTACCTTAAAACACTTCTTGGTGACTTACCGGAAAATTTACCGGACACATACTGTAATTTACGTATGAACTACCCGAATGCTTATCGAACGAATAATACACTATACCTGAACACTAGAGGGAAAAGAAGAGATGCTTGGGCACAGCGTGGATCGGAGTCAAACGTTGCACAGCGACTGGTATTTCCGTAGCCTGCGTTTGCGCGGGCAGGCGGAGTACGGAGAGCCTGTTTTGTAGACAGGCGTATCCACGACGTTCCCTCCTGGGTAGTAGTTGCAGACGAAGAGCGTGGTGCGCATCTTCCCATTGAGGAAGCAAGTGACCCCGCAACCGATGCGTCTCGTCGCCGCCCACGCCACTTGAGTGTAGTGACCAGTCGCTGAGTTGAACCTACGATCAACCAGAAGAACACATTTTTATTACACGAGAGGCAAGGGGAGAGCGATCGATGGGACGTTTAGAGAGGTCTCTAATAATGATATATGAATTACATCTCCAGTAAAAGTGGCCACTCAATGTTTTTTTTAGTATTTATTTATTTTGAAGTACACCTGCATAACTCTGTACCTCAACAACAATGCCACTACCAGGGCTACATATACACCATTGTTTTCTTGTTAAAAATATATCGCTTCATCCTATTTCATTCTCGTATTATTATTTTTTCTCAGCCATCCTCTTTTAAGTCTCTCAGATCTTACCATCTTGTATTCGTTCCATCTTCTCTTTCTTTACTTTCTTGTCACATTCCATTCTTCCATCCATCCACATTCCATTCACGAACACAATACTCGCAATAGTAATAATATTCATCGTCTTAGAGTGTCAACCAATCTTTGCCAAAAAGGACCGCATCATTCGGGAATCGTTCTATATAATTCCCTGCCCAAGAATATAAAAGATATTATGAAACTGAATATCTTCAAATCTGCGGTTAAAAGCTACCTCCTGCATCAGTGCTTCTACAATGTGAAAGAATTTATCGATTTTAATAAAAGTTAAATCCGTCTTGAACTTTATCACGCCATTGCTGTAGTACTTTTTAAACAACTTATAACAATTTCAAAAACTATTTTCTTGCATGATTGTGTTGTCTTATGGCTCATATTAATTTAGTTTTATGTGTACTCAACTTTGGCACGGTTGTGTACATAAATTCTGTAGCCCCATCCTGGCCCGGGTTTTTCTCCGTTTTTCCTTCGGGTAGAGGCGGATTTCTTATACAGGTTCTCTAGGCTTTGTCTAGGGGTATGTTTATTGTAACAATAAATCGTGAATTTAGTGTTATTTTAATTTTTAAGCACTATACTCAGAATAATCTATAGTTCGATAATAACTTGTACATGTAATTTATTTGCTTAAAATTACAAACATATTGACATTCTATTAGTATTATAACTCGCAGCTAACTTTTTATCTTATCTAGAAATTTTTGCTGAAAGTTTTGAATCCGCCTCTGCCTTAGGGCCCTTGATCGGAATTGATGGGATGGTCCCTTGCTTGCTTTCGGAGAGTAAATTAGTTTATTGTCCTCCACCTGGTAATACGCAGTTTGTACTGCTTTTTTGACAGTAAATTTATTTATTATTTAGCTGCGTTGCGAATTGAAACAACTTTAGTCATTTAGTCCATAAATTCCGAGTATCTGTATTCGTTTTCTATGAAAAATGGCCTGTCATTCATATCAGTCAATCCACTTGTCTTTATTTAAACCATCATTCCCTCTGTTCCTCAGTTATCCTGCATTCGTAGACAATGTGGTTGACATCATCCATCCAGTTTCCACAGACCAAAATATTTGACGCGTCACTAGGAAATATGACTATTGTATATTGTTGTACTTCAAGACCCGTAGTAGTGAGGGTATAGCTATCGCCACGTCCCCATCTCAGCACGACGATCACATGTATGTGAAACTTCCGATACTACTCTACTAACAAAGTTTGTCGCTTCAGTCTTTTAGGGTTACTTGAGGGGTGGTTTTAACCCTTATATACTGTATTTTTTGCAAAAATACTGAAATGCCCTACCATTAATTTACTTTCATCTTTAGTTTGGAATGAGTAATATCTCAACTTGGGAATTAAAAAATAGTGTGAAAAATGTCTGTTCCTTTCTAAAAAAAAAAAAAAAAAAAAAGGTTGCAACCCTCAACAAAATTTTTTTTTTAGTTTTAGTCTAATGAAATGTAAAAAATTGACATCGTTTTGAATAGATAATATTTGGTAATTTTCCAGAAAACAGCAAAAATGTGTTTTTCAGTGTAAACTTTAGGAGTGGTTTTTACCTATATAAGGCAATCTTAGCACGAAAAATACATACGTGTCCAGTATTTCTCCGAACTCTACAAAATATAAAAAGTAAAAAAATTGGAGTGGGGACCTTTTCTCGTATCATGTTGTTTGATTTATGTGCTACTAAGTACACGACGCTGACTAAATGACTAGACCACCGACAGCGATGGTCTATTGCTAGCGTCTTCACTTCCACGATCCCATTGGCTGAGCGATAGAGCGTGAGCTCAAACAAGGCGCGGATACAACGGGGGAGCCAAAAGGGTCATGACCCCCCACCTAAAAACACATAGAGAGTGGGTTTCTAGTCGCGCAAAAGCGTTTATGCTTTTCAAGAAGGTTGACACATTTGAACGAGTTTCAATCAGTAATTAGTACTGCAGTATATTTGTAAAAAAAATTTAGCAACGCACAACGTCCCATACCTAGTTCGACAAAGTTGTAGGGGCGGCGATCGCGGTGCCATTATGGTTGTGAGTGCGGATGTTGATGTGAATGACATGATATACTCACGGGAGGAAAGTCGTCTTTAGACGTCCATGAGATATGAATGGTGGTTGCGTTTTCGCGCAGTGGCGCACCCACGGGAGGGAGGCTTAGGCGGTTGAAGCCCCTCCCTCAAGTATCAGTTTAAGAATTATTTGGTTAAACGAAAAAAAAAAAAAATAACTGTGCCAAATTGAAACTACATAGAACATTATTTTATGATCAAAATTTATTTATAGACATATATGAAGGTTATGCAAATTCTCCGACTTCGAGTAAACTATTATCCTCTGAAATTTTTGACGAACCCAGGTTCCATCCACGAATTTTCAGCTCTACCGGGGTCTCTGTCAGTTTACAATCCCTCCGACATTTCAACCGGCCTTCTCAACTTACGTAAGTCTTACGCATTGAAGTGATATCAATAATATTTCTCATTCATCCAAATACATTAAAACATTTTTAATACTCTCGGGCGGAGTTCCTCTCGGGTAAAACTCTCACTATAATTCATACGGCCGATTTTCTATTAGAAGAGGTTTTTCATAATATGTTTATGTTTCCACTGTCCATATGCTCTGTTGCTAAATGATTTATCATTCAAGGTCAAATATAGGTACTTAATTCAATTATTAGCAGTTTTTGTAACGTTAACATGAATGATTGTGCAGTCACACGAAAATTCCGTTCGAAATTCGTGATAAATATATGAAGATACGTAATTAAAGAGTACCTAATTTGCTCTCTTCGTGAATAATGTCTCTGAGCATAATGATTACTAATTACAAATAACACGATTTAACTGATGTTTTAACAGCAATGTGCGGGCCATTCCAAATTTCATGTTTCGTCCTGAGACCGATATGTAATCAAATCAAATCAAAAATAAATTGTAAATAAATTGAAGCTTGATTTATTAACTCGATGTTTTAATTTAAAACCCACACTTCATTATTCATAGACCATTTTTCAGACACTTGGAGTTAGTGCTTTGGTATTGGATTGGATTTGTTATTGTTATTGGATTTTTAGTCGATTTTTTGCATAGAAAATTTAATTGCACGATAGGATTAAAATTGCAAAAAAGGTAAATTTTTAAATATTTCTTTCATGTTAGGGCAATTTTGATCATTTTTTGTTTAAATGAATTTTTGTCTATTCGGCCAAAGTCAATGTCTCAGGAATTAATGACGCATTTAAATTATGGGTTCAATAGAGAGGAAAAGTCCCAGTCGTATACACCACTTATACTTAATTTTTCAAAAACAGCAGCTTCAGCGCCATCTTTCACCAGTAATTTTGTTATGGTCCTTGAAAAATTAAATGTTTCTGTCTCTTAAAAATGTGAATAAAACTTGTTTATCTTTAATCACAATAAATGTTTTACTTTCCCCTGACGCACAAAATTTTAAAAATAATCTCGAAAGTAATGTGTCACTGTACCAAACCGCATATTAATTAACACTTAAATGACCTAAACTTACAATTTGGTTTAGAATTTTCAATTTTTTCCGAGGCTGGTATGTTGTTGTTGTTTTTTTTTGGAATGTACTATGCCCAAGACTATTATTTTGTTATGACCCCCCCCCACCCTAAAAATTAGTCTGTATCCACCCCTGGTTCAAACCCTGCTCAGCCGAATTAGGTGAAGTTTTCATGTGGGGTTTCTCTCACATACTTCAGACACATGTCGGTTCGGTACCATAAATTCCCTAACAACCCAACATCTCTCCCTTCCAATTCCCTTACCCAAGTCCAACGGTTAGGTGGAAGAGCAGGCCTCATGACCTGAACGTCGCCAAAAGGCATAAAATAAATAAATGTATATGATGAAACAAGTATACCTTTCAACACTTATGTATACCATACATCCAGGATGCAGGAACTGAGAAGAAAACATTACAAAAATTGAATCTTCGTACTGAACATGTGAATATAGATTTTTTCGTTGTTTTTATTTTAACCCATAATGAAAATTGGAAGGAAATATTCATTTTTAAAGTATGATATCTTTGTTCTGATAAACTCTGGTGAATGACAGCTACATAATATACTTTTATATGAGAACTCACTTGTATGAGGAAACACGATTGTTGGGCCATTGAACGACTTCTTCGTACCAATCACCCACAGCCTTTGGCCACCCGAAGTCTGCAGGCTCGGCGCCTATCGACATCTGAATGGCCAGGTTCTCTCCAATGTACGAGTAGTTCTCTGAAACAGAAACGTCGAATGAGGGTTGCAACGTCGACAGTCAGGTGTAAATTGCGACAGACCGGGACCCGAACCCGGGACCTCCTACTCTGGCCGCAGGTGTGCTATCCACTGCACCACATGCCTCGACTACNTCCACCTGGCCTGATCCGGTGAACCTGGGTCACATCCCCCTTCAGGGAATAAGTGACCGCAGTCGACTCCAATGCTGGTAGCTCTTAATCCCGGTTTCCGCGTACCTACGTGTCGGATGCATATTTTAACTCACAACTTCCGAGTACCAGCTCGTGGAAGAGTTTACTCGCAATTTACACCTGGCTGCTGACGTTGCAAACATTCCTCCACGAGTAGGTACTCGGAAGTTGTGAGTGAAAATCGAATGAGGGTAATTTCAGTTGTTGCATAACTTTCTGTGTTTACTTCTAATTTTTTATCAACTCCTATGAACATTGCTTTTATTCTGAAGAAACTCTTCTGGATCGTTTCGGATATTATTCCAATCATTTTTTTTTCTTTCTCATATACGTAGTGTATAGAAAGTTTTGCAATTGTGAAAAACAATTCGAAAGCGAGATTTCGACGGAAATATCCGTTTTGGTTATCCCTGATTCAGAAAAAGTGGTTTTGGGCACAACGTCCGTCCTTCTGCCCGCCTGTGCGCAGCGATTCTGACTAAACGGATGAATATATTTAATTCATATTTCGTATTTACGGTAGAATTTACTTGTTGATGCATGTGCCCTAATGTTTCTTTCACTAAAAAACAAGGGTACTTCACATGAAGGTCAAAGTACTCTTTCAAATACCTCTCAAAAACGGCTCCAATGATTTTGCTTAAACTTTTTGTACGTGAAGTACAAGTAGTATGCATTACATCTGCATTAGCGGTATTTCGCTTGAAAGTTTGGTATAGGCGCAATAACATAATTTCTGTCTACCACACTTACACATTAGTTTGCTGTTTCAAGAAACTTCAATAATATTTAGCAGTGTAAATGGACCAAGCAGACGTAGAATACACTTTTCGTAAACTGAAATGAAAGATACTATGATAATGATAAAATATACAGGAGGACTTTGCGGCACACATGGTCTAGCATACCTATGGCTAACTTCCTATTTAAAGATTGGCACCAATAATTTGAAATTTCCTTCGCTCAAAATCTTCTGATATGGATGAATTTGTAATATCATCATGTAGAAGATATTTTTGAGCCTGTATGTGTGGGACTTGCTTTCACTGATATCTGAAAGAGTGATATTTTCGCTTGACCTCCTTGTGTCTCTTTAAACGTGAACGGGGAGGCACACGAACCTCCCGGTAAGAGTGACTAGCAAGCACTCACCCCAAATTTCACGATAATACATTTCAAGGCGTAGAAGTTATGGTGAGAAGAAAAGTGTACCTCTAATTTTACCTCGCTTTCTATTTACAAAGTGTCCTCAAAGACACGTGTTCGAAGAATGATTTTTTCCGTCTTCATCGATACAGGGAACTGATTTGCGTGAAAGATCTATGAATTCTTCACTTTTATGTTTCTCGTGAAACATTTTAACCGTTTGCTAAAACAGGAGTAATATAAATTCAGTAAAGAAAAATGTGTACAGGCACGTGAGATTTTTTCGTTCTACGCGATGTTTTTCCTTGCTGTGTATTCACAAAATTAAATTGACATATTAACAGAGCAATATACTATGGACGCAGCTCAACAAGTGTCATTTGTGTTCTTGAATTTTTCGTGACATTTCCATTGTATTTATGCACACGAAATAAGTGAATCATCTTTCATTTCGAATACATCTTATAGATTTTTCCATCTTTTGATGAATAATATAAAAGAGACTGCGTTCCTTTTATCGTGGTAATTAGAANTGATGAATAATATAAAAGAGACTGCGTTCCTTTTATCGTGGTAATTAGAAACCAAAAATACGTTTGTGGTGGGGAAACTGACTTCGAATTTTCGATCCACCAACCTCAGTCCAGTGGTTTGCGTTCCATACGTATCTGATATAATATTCACTGAAGTAAAACGCTTTCAATGTCAACCATTTTCTGAAACAACCATCTTTCGGCGTCTGCATGTGGCTCGTACAATAGTAAGTAAACGAAATGCATCCACTATGATACAGACGTTTGTGGAAACTTGGCATGTAAAGGGTAATGAGCTGGTACACGATAGCTGGACGTACGAATGTTGCACAAATGTCTCTGCATCAGTAAGCTTTCAAATAGGTGGAATGTTTTCTTTGGTTTGAATGGGTTATTGTTGAATGTTTTGGTTGAAAATATTCCATTCCCATATCTTTAGTTCTCCGTCCTCCTACTTCACTTCATGAGCCAACGAGAGACTAATGGGGAAAGAAACGTTTTTCGCGATTGGTGAATTCTATGAAGAAGGATAACGACGTCAGTTATTTTATTGGTTTCATGAAATTCTTTGACAGAGAAACAACTGAATACCTCAAACACATTCGATGGAATTCATCAACTCACAAAAAATATGAAGAAATGTCTCCCCAATGAAAAGTTTCATGAATAAATTCTTAATGAACCATACATTCCCATTCTAGTTCACCATCTAATTAATCTGTACACAAAATTCTATAACCCAATTCCTCCGTGTCCAAGAACATAATATTTCAATTTAGGATAACAAGCATATATTCCTAATCTCTATTTCCCAAAGATATATTCAAAACCCCGTGATCAAAAATTTATTATCTAGAATATGATCATTAACTCCACTGTACCTATCTATTCTGCTCACCCCCTTTTCCACCATTAAAAAATTAATATAAATATATAATTAAAATTAAGTATCCGCTTTATCACGCACTAATTTATTGCATGTGCTGCACTCAATATGAAGTTAGAAAGTTTCCTCCAAAGTTCCTGTAAATATTAAGACCGATCGGAAAGAAACTAATTAAAAAAAGATGTCTGTGACAGATATTTTTTTTGCTTCTCCTTTGTCTCCAATAGTTTTTATTGGAAAGTGTTGAATGAGTAATCAATACAAATGTAGAGACTGAATGTACCCGCTTCTAATTTTTCATCCCTTCTTTTTCAATTTTAAATATTTCACGAAGAAGTTATTTAGAATTTTCACTTCATTTCGACTCAAAACATTCTCCTAAATTCACAAAATAACATTTTCCACGTCTTCTTTTATACAAGAGATGAGGCTACGACAGAGCGTTGCCTGTTCTTTGTTGATGGTCTCTACAGTGGAATAGTAACTGAATATCTTTCGTTTTCTTCCATGGAGGATATTTGTGACATAAAACCTAAAGAGAATTTCATTTTTATTTTATATTTTTCGACTTAAAATTGTTGTGAATTTATTATTTTTATTGTTATTATTGTAATACATCGTCACAATTATTATTACAATCTATATTTATATTGATGCTGACTTCGTCTGCAAATTAGCTTTCGCTTTGAATTTAAAAAAACTATACGTTTTCATTTGTTAATCTTCTAAAGAAAATGACGACTTTTAATCATCAATACCGTGGAATACGTGTGTTATAATAAATTTGGAAGTTATAAATTTGATTCTAGTTACCATCTGTAAACATTTACCAGACGATAAAGTTTCATCAAAAACATTATTCAAAACTTCATAAAAACTGTTGTAATTTTCTTGAATCTCTAATGAACATGTCGTAGAGCGTCGCTCATCTGGAGATTGGTGAAGGCATTTTCTTCAAGATACTTTTGTGATTATGTCGGGTACCTCTTATATCTGCTTTTATTATTAATAATGATGGTAACTTTATCTTCGAATATATTGTATAATAGAAAAATTAATGAACAGTCGATATCGCTTCATGTGTATTCCAATTTATATCGATCAAGTCTTCAACTTCAGACATTGTGAATGTTTACCACGTATTTCAGCTGTATACTACGATTAACCTAGAGTGCAAGGTTTACTATCTATGATTGAAATATCTACCATATCGAAAACAAATGTGATAAGAATGTCAGATATTTAGTTATACTTCAATGGTTTAGATAATTTAATTTGGTAGCATCTTCGCTGCTATCTTCTCGCTAAGCGGAGGAGTATATGTTCGAACAACCGCTCGGCCGAATTAGGAGAGGCTTCTAGATGTTTTTTTACTTCCTTTAGACGTATGTCGGTTCTCCCAGTGACCGGGAGGGGTTTGAGGAAACTGTGAAAACATCTCCCTCTCAGAACTTTGCGGACACCCCCTTCAGAGGCAAAGAAAGACCAGCTCTAGTATATTCATATTTTACAATAATAATGCAGTGTATAATCTAGATTTACTGTGAATATTTTGTGATTAAGATTGAATAGGGTTGATTGTTTATTCCAAATTTTATCTCTATGTCAGGAAGTAATATTGTTCACGAAGAGTGCTAGTTTTGTCAAGTAGATTAACAAAGACAGATTCTTTTAAGATTGTTTAAGAATAAATGAAAGATGAGGTGTTATCTACTAGTAAAATTTTTATTCAGAAAGTACTTTCGCCAGCTTAGATAAATGTGATTTGCCTCTCAAGTGGTTCGGTTATCGTAGCGGTCTCTTAAGCCCCAAGTGAGTGGATCGATCGCGGCCGAGGTCGACGGGGTTCTCGGATACGAAAATTCCCTCGGGCATCGACGCACTTGGCAAAAATGCACCCAAGTAGAGTTGCGGCTTCCACTACCTGATGGCTACGGGGTGGGCGAATGTGGTTCCACCCATCCTTCCTGTCCTCATCCATCCTCAAACCCCACCCTTCCTATCCGCCAAGGAGCGTGTCCGCGAAGGGCCGGCAACCCTACATCTCTCGTCCCCAATTTCACCCTAAATTATGTTGTTAGGTGGATGAGGAGGTCTCGTGGCCGTAAACTCTCCAAAAGATATTAAATAAATGAATTCCGAGATTCTAATGCTTCGTGACGAATCCAACTAACATTTCCAAGTCGTGATGTATTTGTCAATTCATTCGTCTAGTCGACGCCTGTACAGCCATCACTGGTCCTCATAATATTTGTGAATGAAAAATGTAGCGTGCTATTGAAGCTTAAGAAAATGGGGCGATGGAAGGTGGGAGGTGGGGTTAATGTTAGTAGGTTTACTAACCCTTAGCTGGGTTTACTAACAACTTGGTCCACGTGGAGGGGTTAGTAGGATAAGTTAGTAGTAGTAAGAGTTGGTGATACTAGGAGTAGTAGGAGGTGGATAGAAGGAGGAGGGTTCACTTTTCAGAAGTCATTGAAGAAGAGAATTGAACCCGGAGTGACTCGGTGGTGAGCGAGCATGCTAGCTCTAAGCTACCGGAGGGGCCACCGCAGGTACTCACAGGACCACTTCTTCAGTTTTCACAGTGTTGTCAAGTTGTACAGCATGGCTCAGAAATAGTATCCGGCTATGTTCGTGGACTAAAACGACGTAGAAACACTCACTCGAGTTCCTGCATGGGTTGTGCTGGAACACCCGACGATCTGCCCAGCTCTGCGCTCTGGAGGCCAATTCTTCGTCCCACGTCTGAAACACGGAGAAGACGAGGAGGAAGGTAGTAAGAAAGGCTCGAGAAAGATAACATTGACGTGATGTAGTAATAAAACGGACGAGTGAATGTTATCGTTTATCATCCCGCTTTCAAAGCGCAAATCACAGCTTTTGCTCTCATAAGTGACTTTTCAAACATCAGCAACGACTGACGTCTCATGAAACAGTTCGCTTCTAGCATCAAGTATTCGCTTGATAAACCGCAAAATACTAATTATATAAATAAATTTAAAATAATGTTTTTAACTAGATTATACTTTCAAATAGAATGAAGTGAGAATATCTTCGACGTTTCTATACCCCGGATTTTTAATTCTCCAAAAAAAACGACAAAAAGGAAAAGAACTCTTAGACTAATAGGAAAAGGGTTTTCTTTTGGATGATTGGATAACATTTTTATATAAATGTTTTTGGATTAAAAATAATAAATAGAAATGAGAGAAGGAAATGCACTGGAAAATGAAAGCTTCGATAGAAATCATTCTGTGTAATTATCGTAAAATAACTCGTCTAGAGTGTAGAAGACATAGTTATGAATAATGGAGTATTGGTTCTTTATTGTGGTAGCAATGGCTGAATTTTATGTTTGTCGTGGGAAGTCCATTCTTCTATGATCTCTACGAACGAAAAATATCCATAAATCTTTTATGACTGCTTCAGTCTCTTTTGTTTTACTCTGTTGATCTGAACTTCTGTTAGAAACATGTCAATCAAAGCTCAATTACTTAGTCTGTCTTAAGCGTGTTCACTAAACCTCATCTAATGAGAAATCATCCTACCACAATGCTAACTAGGTTTCGAGAGATCTTAAGTAGTTTATTTAGTCTACACATTGCATCACAAAATGATCATAAAACGTGTTTCGAGTCTAGACAGACAATAGATATTTATGTTTTCTAGCGAAACCCGTGTGATTTAATCGCAAGGAAAATTGAATGTAACTAGTAAGCCCTATGATAACCTAAATGTTAACTTTTTTTCGCCTGGATAATACTGGCAAACTTCTTTGCCCCATCTGCTAGTTGTAGACAAGCTACACTCGGTTTCATATTAGCATTAAACAATGTAAACAGGTCATCAGAACATTTATGAATAACAAACTATCCCTGAACAGGTCCAGAAGGTGCCCAAGGGGTTCGCGGAGGGTAGAGTTCCGCAATTACTTGACCTCGGTACTAGAAGGAGATGTGGTCAGTATCTCGCTCCGACCGGTTTGACCCCAGGATGAACCCTGGTACTCATACAGCGGAGTCCGCGTGGCTCAGTGGGTAGAACGCTGATCTGCTGGCTGGGGTTCGAACCCCGGTGAGGTGGGGATTTTTCATCACACTTCAACATCCAGACTGGCTCTCAGGCCTACTCAGTCTGCTGTAAAATGAGTACCAGGGTCTATCGTGGGGTCAAACCGGTCGGAGCAACATACTGACCACATCTCCTTCTAGTACCGAGGTGAAATAATTGCCGAGTTCCACTCTCCGCGAACCCCATAGACCTTCGGGGCCTGTTGTGGGATAGTTTGACTTTTGACTCATTATACAGCAGGCTGAGTAGGTCTGGGAGTCAGTCTGGATGTTGACGTATGATGAAAAGTATATAAATTTATGAATAGTATATGATAATGCATAATGGAGCATCACTAACTGACGTTCAATTCCCTACGAATATTTTTATACCAGAGTGGTCAGGTGCGTCAAAGCTGCCAATTGTTCGAACTCAAGTAGTCAAAGTGACAGGTAGCTTCTTTTCTTGATGTAATTTTTAAATGCTGTTATCTCGGGAAAAAAAGGTAAAAAATGAAATAATAGGAAATTGCTGAGACATCTGTTTACGATTCTTCATTGGTGTGATTTACTCCTACCAGTTACGCAGAGAAGGAACTAAATATTTCAGGGACATTTGCGTATTAATGTGTGTGACGATACGACGTAAAATAGAGGTTAGACTGTCGAACTAGGTACCCTGGTGATCGCATTTCTTCCATGTTAGTGTCAGATTTGTAATTATAGTAAGTCAATTAAATTAATATCCTACATTTTCTTGTAACTCAATAGGTTAAAATTGTTTTATTAATAACTTGTGCGAGGCTCCTTCCTTTCTCTTTCCTGACCTTCCTTGGTCACCTCTTGTTCTTTTCGATCCCGACGCTATTAGGGCTAGGGTATCTTTCATTTTCCTCATTTTTGTCCCTCCCTCATTCTTTGTCCCCCCTCATTTTTGTCCTGAATGTTTAGATGTATGTTTTGAGATATGTTTTGGTATGGTGTAATTCAGGAGGGTTTTTAGTGGGTATGGTTGAGTCATTCTGCGAGTCCCACACGCGGGGAGAGTCATGTTGGCTCTCCCTAGTGCGTAACTGCATTTTCCCTATCTGTACCAATTTTTAGGGTTCCAGTGACCTTTGATGTCGACGAGCCGTATAGCCGCACAAAAAAAATGTTACATTAAATTTAATTTTGTTAATATAGCGTTCTTTTATTTCACTTAACATAACCACTGCATAAAAGTCATGGAATACTTTGAGAACCAGGAATATTTTGAAAGTGTTATTTAGCGAACACTTGTCAATCTCTGTAGCCCACGGCTTTTGTGATTTTGTCCCAAAATATCCTTTATACGTTTACTAGCCGATTAAAGGTGTTGCGTATGAGGAGCGCATTGTTATGGTAGCTATAGATCCAAGGAAATCATATTATCATGGTACAGCGAAGATGTGCGTAAGAATGCATGCATCTGGCCGATTTTGCTCGTTTGATAAATCACGGACGTGGCGGCTGAACTAACCAGTGATTGGATCTCTATCCATGGACATCTTGTACTTCCTTTCACTGAAAGTAAGCATTTTCAAAAATTACAATGATTTAATGTATTATATCTGACTGACTATTCTCGAAACTTGGAAATATTCACCAAATTAGTTCTTATTAATTAATAATTCATTCTACAGATTTTTACTATTGGATGAGGACATTTATTTTGTGATTTTAAAACTTGATAATAGCATGATAAATTGAAAGGCGTTTCTATGTTGCTCATTGTTTTATTGGTATAAAGCTTTTTCGGCTGCATAGCAGCCATCGTCAGTAACATACACTGAAAAATATAAATGTACATAAAATGACAATAATAAAAATAGAAACATAATATGAAAGTATACAATAATTGGGTGAAACAGTATCGAAAGAAGTGTATTTTTGGTTGTTGTTGAAATAAAGAAAGGAAAGAACAATGAAAAATGAATAAAAGAAAACAAATACAGAGTGAGCAAACCGACAAAATTACGTACCTGAGTAT
>NNCF01133047.1:39997-64548 GCA_002313205.1 Laupala kohalensis | reverse complement strand
TGTTTTCTACTAGGTGGTTGGCGAAGTGTGAGACTGTTGTGTTATTTTTCCATGCATTTACGTGTTCCTGTATCCTTTGTTTGAATGTTCGTCCAGACTGCCCGACATACACGGAGGGACAATCACTACATGTGAGAGCATACACACCACTTCGGAGGAGATGGGGAGTGGGGTCCTTAGTGTATGAGAAGGTTGTGTTAAGTGTTTGTGGAGAGAAGAAGGTAGTGTGAATGTTTAAATGTTTTAATGAATTCGCGATTTTAAGTGAGAGTGGGCCTATGAAAGGGATTGCATGTCTGGTTTGAATATTATTGTTTGGAGTAAGTGATGTGAGGTTCTTCACACGTTCTTCGTGTGAAGATTACCAAGTAAACTTGATAATAAATTTAGATTATCGTTTGACTTTCTTTGACAAGGGTCGCATTGACTTCACTCACGTGATGCGGCTGCAATTCCCATTAGATCAGTATTGTCCACAGTTTTTGGTGAATTATTCTTGTACTTGTAAGATATGAAAAGTATCTGCAAGTTATTGTGAGCCTATTTTCATTTGTTATGTTTTAGTAGGTTTTTCTGCTATTTAAAGGCGGTACTTTTGCCAGAATGTAAAAGAAACTAAGCCCGCAAAAGTTTCTTCTCTTAAGCCCATGATAATTCAGAGTCAAATAAATCAAAATTTTGCGCCGTAAGGGAAAGAAAGTTCATCGCCGCTGAATAGAGAATGGTTTAAGCTATCATTTGAAATCTTTTTGGGGGTATTTAAGCCTAGTCGCTCTGACGAATATAATGTCTGA
This sequence comes from Laupala kohalensis, assembly GCA_002313205.1. Lineage (NCBI taxonomy): Eukaryota > Metazoa > Arthropoda > Insecta > Orthoptera > Trigonidiidae > Laupala > Laupala kohalensis. The sequence continues at coordinate 63,754 of NNCF01133047.1, read as the reverse complement.
AGGTTAGGTGCGCGCTAAGAACTGAGTACATTTAAATATGTGGGACAATTTTTGGATATATCAATAAACAATTGTTTGGTGAAATGACGTAAGCGATTTGCGCATATGAGAGAGGGAGAGAAGAAGCCGGGAAAAAGAGGGAACTCGCGCATGCGTGTCACGTTTCTGTCGCTTATCCTGACGTCATCTCACCACAGAAAAAAAAATGTTCAAACTTACTTAAACGAGCAATCAATGTACAAAAAGGTAATTTTTGTTAAAACCAACTCCGCGAAGAAGAATCAAAGATAAAAGCTATTGTATTTTGGCGTAACGTACTTATTAAACGGAGTCTTATTTACGTATAAAATCGGCAATACGTTATTTCTTCAAAGAAGTTTTAACTCAATGCAGATTTGCTCGTAGAATGAGCTTCATCAATTTTGATGAAAGTCACCGAGTATAAAGTTTTTTTGGATGTAAAAGCGATCTAGCATCATGTCATTCCCAATTAAAAGAAGTAATTGTAATTTTTACGACAAAAATTGTCATACGCACTCATAGGCAATTCGATAATGTCTTAACACGAGGATACAAAACAGAGACCAAGAAATTATGGACTGAGTACACTTGCACTCTTCAGTCGATTTGTTCCAAGGAGCCACAGCGCCCTTTCGAAGGGAAGCGTAGTGGAAGAATGAGAATTGAAGTGGTGAAAGGGAAAGAGGTGTGCCTTTTCTTAAAAAATTGAGTTAAGGTTAAAACTGTACTCTCCAAAGTAAAACCTGTCGATGACATATTCGAGTGCATCATAAGTCTCAAATTAGCCGCGTAGTTGGCAGCTTAAGTTTGACTGACTTTGTTACGTTCGTGGGAGCAGTGGAGTAGCGATTTACACCACTGAGGACATTGTCTGTCGTGGTTATGGGAGTGTATGATAAAAACGAATTTGATATCTTGAATTAAAAACAAATGGATAGTTTGGGTGAACCTAGTGAGTCAGACGTTTCAACTATTATGTTTCCGTCTTAATCGTGTAGTTTCCTAGTAAAATGTAATTACGACAATAATGACAGAAAACGTGTTTCCATTCAGTTGTTTTTTATTATTAATTAAAAACTCATTGGTATAATAAAAAAATTTGTTCTTTTAAGAAATAATCTTAACTTTTACATGATATAATGTATTTAACATTAACAGAACTATCCGACGTTGCCCGGGATTGGAAAAGAAACTCAAAGCAATCGTTACTGGACATCCAAAATTTTAAAACAATTCACATGTAAAACGTTTTTTAAATGTTTATTTCCGTTGTTAAACAAACAAACAATTACATCAATATTCAAAAAAGTGTTGTTACTGTGAATTTATATATTTCACCCTTCAGAAAGTATTTAAAAAACTGACAACTGGTCTGGATGTTTTAGTCCGGCGTTGCAAGGGATTCTTATAAAACATTCTAAATTTATATGTTAGTTTCCATATTTTTTTCCTTTCGGGATATTAAATTTTCACTTTTGTTTATTTCAAACAATAAAATACTACGAAGAAAACCTAGAAGAATACACAGAGTTTTCAGTATTGGATGCTAATACTCGTATATACGTAATTACGAATTATTTCAAAATGCAGGCAAAAGGAAAATGTACTTTACACAGGAAGCTTTAATAAACAAAGCGCATAGTTTAATTCTTTTGTTTTCCTTTCACTTTTAGTTTGTGTACTTGAAAACAATGTTCTTCTAAGTTCTATAATTTTTCTTCTACGATTCAAGTAAATTATACATTAAGTGGATTGTCCACTTCACACAACGTAATCGAACTCTGGCGGACATATTAGAAAGCTTCACAGTCAACAGTCATGCGAGTGGAGATTCATATCTACTGATTAACAGCCAATTTTAATTGGGTTTTTTCCTCTTAATTCATCAATATGAACCATACTTTGCTGCAATAACCCTTTTTTTGTTGCAATAACCCTTGAGGAGAGTCCTTTGAAATTTCAAATAATTTCGCCGATTACTTTTACCAGTTTCCAAGCAACTGACATTCAGTAGGATTCACTTTTATTAGTCTAGATTGACTGGTGCACGTATCATGCAAAACCGGATGCGTCGGGCAGCACGGAGTCCCTCTTCGAGGCGTAGGCTCACTCATAATGCTCCTCGTCCGTGCGCTGTTTCCATTACATGAAAAGTAATCTAGCTACCAATCATCATCAACCTTATAATGAAACGGTAAGTACACACGTTCGTGGTGTTTAATGGTTCAAACTAATTACAATTAGCTCACCGTGCAGCCGTTGACGATGTCACAATCTACTCCAAGTTACGTAACTTCATTCAGAGAATGTATGTATGTATTTTCGTTTCGGCCAACGAAGGACCACGATGACGAGTGTCAGTAAGGCGAGTTTTTGTACTTACTAGACACATCGTAACTCTTTGGGGGAACAGCGTCTAGATTGCTGTATCCGGGTATTACATCTACGGTTGTTAGCCGCAGAGGGTGGACTTTTCATAGGTCAAAGACGCGGATATGAGAAGCTACAAATTTTATCTTGGCCCGCCCGGGAATCGAACCCGGGATGACTTGGTGACGAGCGCTGACACCGTGGCCACGACGGGGACTTCATTCAGAGAATATATATCTCAAGAAAGAAACATTGACAGGAGCGCTTCGTGATTATTGGTTCGTGGTAAAGTAGTAGCAGTAAATTAGTTTAATGTCCAGAGCGTGGTCGTAGGGACATTTCAATTGCTCTCTTAACAATAAACTATTTGTTAATCAATTCACTTGCTCTTGTAGCGCTATTCTCTTCTTTTTGCATCGAGCGACGAGTATTACGTCGTATTCTAGTTTCTTGCGTTTTAACTTGATTTTTTGTATCCGAATAAATATTAAAAATAGTCCCAATGGCGACTATGTGCTGTAAAAAATACGCTACAACAGCAAGTGAATTGATTAACGTGACACTATATCTGGGCTCCCCAATCGCGCGGAAAATTGAACCTAACTAATATTCTGTATGAAAATACGAATGTTTACTTTTATGTGCTTGAATAATATGGCAAATTTTACCTCTCCACACATCTTGTAGTTGTAGGCAAGTTTCACTCACTTTCACGTTTAGTATGAATCTATGTAAATAGGACCCCAGGACAGTTATGAATAGTACATAACTGTTACGAATGTGCGCTGAATTTAAGTCATGATATGTTGCACTGGAGCACGTACAATTCTTTACGAGTATTGTGTATTGTTTACCAGACACAGTCATTTGTCAGGACCCAATTCGTCAAGTTACATCCTTTTCAAATAAATGAGTCAAATAGCGTGTTTTATTGATGTAATTTTTAAATGTTCTTATTTTCGAAAGGAAAGAGGGAAAGATAAAATAATAGAAAACCACAACCTCGCCTTTTAATGCTCTGACGTACAATATTTCATTTGTGCGATCTCTTCTGTCCGGTTACCCACGAAAGGAATGAAAAATGAAGGAGACATTTGCGCATTAATGAACATGAGGATAAAACGAAAAATGAACAATAAAATGAAGCGTAATATTAGTAAAACGCTAATAAAAATTGTTCGAGTGAATTTTAATTTTGATTTATTGATTTCAAGATATTAAACATTTCTAGATATAAAATAAAAAAGTTTGTTATAAAAACGAGGCACTCGTGTCGGAAGCTTGGTCCTGCTAGTATAAATAAAATTTAACAGTTTAAGTTTGATATATGTTGAGCATGCCGCCGGATATCATCTACTGATAAAAGGAACTGCGAGTCAAAAGTGTTTGGGAACCACTGCTTTATGCCCTTACTGATCTAATGCGAAAATGAATAAGGGAACATATGAAGAAGACAGTGGTTAAAGATTATACCACGTTCTGAACTGATGGTCAACTTCTCTTGTCTGCGCTGTCATATTGTTTCAATTCATCGTCGTCGTATCTCGCGTGAGGAGTTCCTTCGATCCGTCATGCCATGACTCACCTCTGAAGACGATGCTTGTTCCTCGGGAACGAAAACATTTTCTGATCACGCGACCGGAACTATGAAACCGTTCGGAGTGCGTCTCGTGCGTCGTGACGCACGCACGACTCAGCGCACGTATGGAGCACGTCGCTCACGTCCACACGTTAAGCTCCCCGTGTCGCAATAATGAGGACAAATGCTTCAATCAGAAGCGTGTTACGGCGGCCGCTTTACAGCGCACGGGAGCCATTGTTCTTTGACTTGTTTCATTATGTAGATGAAGGATTGAACTATTTCTTTTTATTTTATTGTTTTGCTGGACACGGATATTTTAACTGTTATTAGGCACGTATAGGGAAAAAAAAGCAAGGACAAAAATTGCGTTCGTGGCGAAGGAGTAGATGATGACGAGCAGTGTTCTTTATTTGGTGAAGAAATATGAAAATTTATGAAATTATTGAGTGATAAAGACGTATTTCCAATTGTAAATAAAGACGCACTAATAGACACAGTAGACAAATATGGCATTCTTCTGCAATATGTGGACGAAATGGGAACAATTATGCGACCCCCTAAGGGAAAGTACGGTAGAAACCCTCTTAACCGTCCTGATCTGGTCGGTTACCCTTCGGTCGGTGAATCCGAGTTTCTCATGAAAAATCGATTTTCGTTCAAAGAGAGCCTCCATCAGGTTATCACGAATAAATAAGCAAATAAGATGTCAATGCAACTCATTTTTTTGTTCTGTATGCACATACATACATATACGAACACAAAAAAAATATTCATATAATAATACATATCTGTAAAATAGACTCGGAAGCAACAGAGGAATCAATCTGGCGAACTCCCTTCCCCATTTTATCCGCCACGACACAAAAACTCATTGCGCACCTAACGTCGCGTCGCTCCGCTAAAGCTATGTAGTCAGACAATCAATGTCACTACCTGTAAGGAGTTGTTCGCTGAAATAGAGAAAAAATCTCTTCCGCGGGATAGAGCGGTTAATCCGAGAACCGGTTGATGCGAGGCCGGTTAAGGGACGTTCTACTATTGAGAAATGTGGCGTCCCCTTCGAAGTGGTAGGGACGGAATACAAAAAGATGGACGGTAAAGGGATGTTACAAAACAGAATTACCCAAAGGAAGAGGAATTTGAGCTAGGGGAACCGCGGAACGACAGTGTTGAAAGCTATGTAGTCACTAAAAGTGGCTAAAAGAAACGGGGAAAGGAGAAACTTTGGAGCATGTTCTTTACAAACATGTTTTTCATGGAAATGAACGAGGTGATTACGTTAATACTATCACGCGATTCGGACTATGTAATTGTGAGAAAAAATTAGAACTCATTAAAACCAAACAAAGATTTCGAACTCAGGGATTATACTTCACGCATAACAGAGCTTAGAGCTATGTTTTGAAGAGAGAAAATCTGCGAAAGAGAAAGCAATTTAAAATGGAGAAATAAGAAGAGGGAGCAAGACACATAAATTTTTAGAAAAAAGGTAGAAACAATTTAAAGAAATTCTTAGAGTAGTGAAAATAAATGTAGTGGTTTTGATCAAATGAGGAATAATATGAACCCAGTTAGAGACTATTTTGCGAGCTGGGGTATGAGTAAAATTCATATCATGAAAAAAATAAAATAAAAAGATACTCGCGGAGTGAAAAAAACAAACAATTTGTCACAAGAAAACACCTCGATCAGACGACTGTCGAAACGTGAAATACTGCACTCCTCAATACAGATATCGTTTAATTGGTTCTGGAAGCTGCCTAATATTTAAAATTATCGTTTACAAAATACAGCCATGTGTAAAAGAATTTATCACAAATTTTTAAGTGTAAAAATTTGATAATTCTTCATTACTTCGTATAGTTGAAGGAATGTTTAAGATAATGGGTTCCGGTACATCTAGACCATAAGGCCTGTTGTCCCACTTAACAATGTTTGGGTGAGGGAATTGGGAAGGATAGATGTTATGTTGGGAGTTGCCGGGGAACTTCTGGCACCAAACCAACGTTGATCCGGATTAGGTCAGGGAAACCCATCTAAAATCCTCACTGAAACTTAAGTCATGTAACTGTAACTAGAATACTTCAATAAGTCTGCGTAACACGAATAACCAAGTTCTATGAATGTCAATAATAACGGAATTAATATTCATATCAGTCACAAAAAAGTGACTATTTGCTGTAAAAAATACACATTAATAAAACAAGAAACTACGACACGAGGTAATATGCATTGCACATTCTCAAAGATGGAATGGAATAGTGCCACAATTCCAAGTGAATTGAATTATGACCGATGTTGAGCGTAGATTTAAATTTAAAGAAATCCGAAAGCACTGCCAATATAACGCGAGGTACACTCATCATTAGTCTTATGGACGATAGCGAAGTAAAAACGTTGGCTACACTGTGCACAAGCCCAGTACAAACGTCAAGCCAGTTAGACTGGCAATAAATATAAATATTTTCTAATAATTTATTGACAAGAGAGGAGTCACAAATATTCTATGACCATTGAGAGGGTAAATTTTCTGATGAAACTTTACAATAACCCAATAAATACAGTGCGCACCCGTTCAAGTTATTTTTCCTTGCGTTACATTTTCTCTGAGTCAAATTAAGTGACAATGAGTGGATCGAACGGGGATCGCACCTGCACTTCCCCGTTCTGTGGTGTGATGGGAACAATTCTACCACTAGACAAGCGCTGTTGGTGTGGTAATCATAGAGTTAAATATACAAAGAGGCAACCGTCTTTGCTGCAGATTGTCCTTGATAACATAAGACAGAAGGTACTGAGAGATTTCGCCCTCTCGCTCGCACATCTGCTTGGAGGGGGTACGGTGTAACTGTGCAATGACTTGTGAGCAGCAGTCAGTGAGGGGAATCGAGTTCCCCCGCAAAAGACGATGTGCGAGAGAGACAGAGAAATCTCTCATCGTTTTCCCCTCCAGACAACCGGCGCATCAGGCTGTTGGGTCTATGTATATATAAGTCTATGGTAGTAATACTCTGAAGATGATTGACTTAGGGATGAGACACAATGAATACAACACACACAGCATTAGACGCAAGCAATCTTGACTCACGAGAGCGTTCATGTCGGCGGCCGATGGTTGAGGTCCGGGTTTTCCTCTTGTCTCCTTGCCGGATGCGACCCGCTCCCGTACCATGTTGTGGAGATGCACCACCAGAGCGCGCTGCGTCTCATTCAGACCTTGAAAAACCAACTCTTCGTCCGCCTGCAAAGCAACACACATGAGTACGTTTCATTTATCATGGCGCTCAAAGAAGAAAAAAGAATCGACGATGAACTCTATGCTATAGGTCAGAGTGGGCAAAATAAAACTGTAATCCTGACACTACCCTTTACAGAAAATTATTGAAATGGCCAATAGTGACGTAGATGCAACAACACACATCACCTTGATAACACTGTCACGAGTGCACGAAGTGCTCAGTGTGGAGAGGACAGTTACAGAGACAGTAAAATCTCTTAGCCATCTCTATCGCCTGATCTCTGACCCTGTCGTTTTTACCTGTAAGGTAAATTTAAGGGTCATGTATACTCTAATAACCATCACACACTGGAAGAGCTACAGCAGATCATTGAATACGCTATTGCTACTAAGCGTATCTCACAGTTTGGTAAATCTAGCAAATTTCCGTATCGCCATCAATGGTGGCCATTCCGAACATTTTTCAGTGATGAGCAGTTCTCCTGATCGTTAACAAGGGTCCATTCCGGGTCAGTCCTATAATTATTTTCTGGTCCACTTTTATGTTCCCAACTCTGTATAATCAAAACTATTAAGAGATTGCTTCTGTCAAGGATGATGCGGTGTAGTGTGGGGCTGTCACTCCTATTACCCTATCAGAAGCCTTTACCACAGGGGTTGGTATATTTCTTAGTCTCTTCGTGTAATCAGTGTAAAGTAACACTGCTTTAAGTAACGAGGTCGACCTGAAATTCGTGCGAAAAGTGTTCCATACCAAAACTCCATGTTCGTTTAAGCAGCCGAAAAAGAGAACTGGAACGCAGGGTAACATTACTCCGCCGACTTCACTTTTGACCTCACATATCGAATCAAACATGATGTCACACCTTTTCCCTTCTATCCGATTTTCCCGTCCCTTGATAATATTAATTCAACTACAGTACTCGCGGCGAAATAATAGTTATGGGAGGGGAGCCTAAAGATCATGTCGAGGAGCCAATGCCAACTTTACGAGATAGTCTGCTCTTTCTCTCGCTGTAGATACGTGGGCGTTTGGCTCGTATCTGCAAAATGTTCGTGACTTTAGGTTCGGATGTTACACTACCCGATCTGTAGAAGCGACAACACTTGTCAACTGTGACAAACAAGGTAGTTATATCTAGTTTCTATTTTTCGCCAGATATGGATAGTTTTCATAATAGCAGGTCCTAGGAAGAAACAACACATGCTGATGCTTTGGGTCGGCATTAACGACAAATTGTGTCACTTTTGAATTCATAATGAAAGTATTACTCACGAATGTAAAATGTAAATCTGAAACCTTAATTTAATATCACTTTTCGCACGATACTGGTTTCCTTAGCAAACCTTCTGTCTTACAATGAGAAAAATGATAGAAGAGCAGCTGCCATTGTACTGTCACATGACCATGAATCGTAGGAAATTTCATGAATTTCATGTTCAAATACAGTAATTACACATCGGAAGAAAGGAAACATAAAACTTTGAGCACGTGGAAACAAACGAACGACATATAATGTTGGAAAAAACGCTGAAGAATATAATTGAATTTGATACCAAAATAATTAGTATATAAATACATTATGAAAAAGCATTAATTTAGCTATTTCCAATCTTCACTTTCCAACTCTATTTCTTTGTTTTCATGTTCATGAGCACATATCGCAATTTATTGTTGGCCAACCTCCTGCAATGTTCAAGGCCTTCATTTTTTTCATGCTTGTTTAGACTCACCATTGCGTATGATAATATTTGACAACTGCGTATGATAATATTAGTACATATCAATGGAGATTCAAGAATTATTATTTACGCGCAAATGTCGAATCTTGACGCAACTGAAGGCGCAGGAACTTAATAAACACATTCGTTAATATCCAGTGGCGGATCTAGACTATAATCAGGGGGAGGGGGCTAACCGGGAAGAATTTTTGTTTAAAAATTATGGTTTTACAACACAAACTTTATAAATATTACTGTAAATGAAATGCATTAAATAAATAATAAACAATTAACAATCTGATATTATTAATAACAACAATTATTTATTCAAGTTATTAATATTATATTATTAATTTTATTAATCATTAATTTAATTATTCTGCTATTATTAATTTTATTATTCTGGAATTTTAATAACAATTGTATAAATAATAACAATTAATAATGTGGTAACACTTTTACAAAGTAAGTCGTTTATCAACTTCAATTTTATCTGCTAAGAGCTCATGTCCAATGGGGGGCTATAGAGCCCTTAGCCCCCCTCCCCATAGATCCGTCACTGTTTATATCATTTCCTTAAACTTGATTTTAAGGGGTTATTCCACTTGTACTTTAGTCACCGGAGACTCCTCAGTGATTGCAGAGTTCACCGCAGGAAAGTGAGGTTGATATTTGGAGAGAAGTTACCCTCACCATCAAGTGGGATCTTCTTACTCCCACAAATGTTAGAAAATAACAACGCGCTAAAACTTTTAGTTCTCAGTGAGCAACTTAAGTTCAAATAAAGAACACTTTGTCTAACAACCCGACCTTTATGTGTACACCGGGAGCCATACGGGCGCCATTAATTCCTCTCTACAATAGATTCCATCAATATTCGATAAAAATGTTATGAATAGAGATGAGTGTGGGAGGACGCTAAACACGCGAAGAGACATACCAATGGAATGAATTTTTTGTGCTGGATAGAAACATTGCGGGTTCTGAGAGAGCACGTTAATTACGAAAAGGGGAAAAAAAGAAAGAAATGAGGACATAAGATCCTTTTGTCTCGCAAAGACTGAATGCCAGAGCTAATACAGATCTTGAGGAGTTGATTTTTAAGGCTTATTGAAAGATGTCATTATTGTTCTTGAAAATCTTTTTCGACGAATTATAAATCACGTAGCAACTTCACGTCTATTTGGACAAGTTTTTAGTCGTACGTCCACTTTAAGTACAAAAATAGAAAGTGGCTCGAGAATCTCGAAAGAAAACAACAAAGAAACATTCAAAAATAAGATACGTGTTGAACGTACGAAAGATTAAAGAAACACAAAGGGTATTACAAAGATGGGTAAGGTGAAAAAATAATATCTATGAATAATATACAAGATATGAAAGATAAATTTAAAATGAAGTCTCCCACATAACGGTGCAATGATTTACAAAAAATAAGAATTTCTAAGGCGAAGAATGACGTCGGCAGTGTAAAATCTACAATGTGCGACTACCGACCATATGCGGTAAACATACATGTGATGTAAAAACCCGAATGGAAGAAATAATAAATTGAAGTACAGCATGAAAGAAATACAGGTGAGTCTAACTATACGGGCAGCATAAAAATACCGTTTAAATGTAGGAAGTAGTACTCATAACAAATGACAGGTACCTCATCTTCCTTATATTTGTACTACACGTCAAAAACAATCCTTTTCTTCTCACATTAAAAAAATTACTTTGAAGGCTCTTCCCGGAAGACAAGTGTCTCCTGATTTTATAGGATTACGTCACTTTCGTAGTATCAATGTAGATGATAAACTGTGTTTCGAATACGCGTTTAATAAGGCATTTCTGCTAACTAATGAGTTTCACATTTAATTTACGTGACAGGACAATCAAATGTGACCTGAGTTCACATTTATTGAAGATGGTCGACATACTTCTCTTCCCGTCCCCGAGTGCATTCGCTGTGGCATTGCTCGACAGAATCAATAAACCATAAACTACACTTAAAACTTAATGTGTCCATAAGTGATTAAGAATATCTTAATAGAGGGTTTCTCAACTTTCGGAATGAGAACAAGTGTTTTTCTGCAATAACTGATGACACCTTTTAGACATCGTTATTATTGTCCTGATAACATCTATTTAAAATTTACTCCTATAAATTCAGTTTTACAGTAATACCCAGAGGTCTCAGTGTACTCGTCAAATATTATGGAATGAAGGGTAAATTAAATTACTACGGGCTCAATTAAAACACAAACATTTAGGGCTGTAATGATCTAGACGTTGACGAACCCTAAAGCCCCAACTAAAAAAGAAGACAATTAAAACACCGAATGAGCCGGAGTTGTATGTACTCGCTCGAAAAAATTGTGAAAAATAATTCTATCGGGTTCTATGTTTAAAAGAAAGCACATGTCCAAATTTTAACCCGTAGAGCCCAATCTGCGACATTTCAAAGCTATTTTCTTTTTGAGCATTTTTTTAAAGCATTATCTTTCTTAACCCCTAAAGCGAGAGATTTTTTAAAAAATTTGAATACATTTATCTCGTTGCAAATTTCTGGAAACCCACCAAGGAACTTCTTGGGATGATACCCAGCGAACTATGAGAGTAGATTAAATAAAATAAAATGAGGAATAAACTAATAATTTAATGTGTAGTGACATCAAGTTAGTAAAAGTTGGTTTCTTGGCAAATTGTTTGTTCCGACTATAATCATTAATGAGTTTTAATTTTGTTTTATTGATTTAGTAAAAAGGTATGTTGAATGAAGATAACTGTTTTTTAAAATGAAAGAATTAAGAAGTAATAAACAACGAGTGTATGTTGAGTGCCGGACCCTGCTAAATCCGTACAAATTTATGTAACTTATTTCCACACTTCCGGACCTCTGTTCTCCTTTATCTTATCCCGACAACTGTCCCGATTGTAAATGAATTCTCTGGAAGTTTGGAATTTAGTTTCTTCATATCCTTTTTTCTACGATTAAAAGAGTATTTAAAGTGTATTAGGATACAATCACTGATTTAAGAATACATTTTATTTTTACTCTATTTTATTTTCCTTCTTTTGACAACACACCTTAAATAATTTCCACATCTGAAATAATAAACAAAATTCCAACAAAAGTGTTTCAAATCAAAACGGGCTCTCTGAGTTGGTTGGTACAATACAAGTATGTGACAGTAAACGTCAATTAACAATAGTACTTCCAAGTGAAATAAAAAATTGTTTTGCAAATATGAAAAGCTCGTGATTAAAAATTTAAAAATGCTGTAAAAAGAGCTAATTTCACGCTAAAATTCAATGTAATTCTGAAATAGATGTTGTTCCAACCCCCGCGAGAGGCTAGTGAGACTCAAAATGAGGGCAAGAAGTTAATAAACATGGTAAAACATTATTGGTCCGACCGGGACCTCGTGAATTTTTTTTAAAAAGTTTCGTCGGAGAATTCTGATGAAGCATCAAATGAAACGAGCTTCGTGAAAATCAGTGTACAGGGTTTCTTCCTAGACACTCCCAGGATTTCAGCATAATATGTGGTGAAAATGTGTAAAGAATAAAGTTAATTTTCGTAACTGATTCAAGGTAAGAGCTATAAATAATCTGTTCTGAATGCATATGATGTGGATGACCTTGATGCTGTTTATGGCTGTGGACACTCTTTGTAAACACAACGTCATGATTCATGAGAAACGCGTGAACCATTTCTTATGAATAATTGACTTTTACAACTCGTCTTGTTGGTTCCACGCTCTCCTTCCCACTCTTCTGTTATCAGCTCCTTGAAAACAGCGAAGGGAGAGCAGTAAAAGTACGGTGACCCGCTCTTATTCATCGAGTGTTCGGGGTCAGATAATGCTTTATAGCTGTCTCTGCTGAAGCAGAGTACGACATTAAATATTCCACGATGACTTCGTTGGCTGCGCAAAACCCCTTTCATCTGTTTCTTGCGAGGGATAAATAAGCCAGCGGCCTCGGTCGTTTAAAATTTGTTCAAATGTACTAAAGTGATTCAAGGGTTATTCTGCCGACAGGGAATATAACCTTTGAAACAAGTAAAATTTGTATATTGAGTGCAAAAATGCGTATGCTGATACGAGTTTTTGCTTTTAAATTACACATTACGGGCAATGTATAGGCTATTTAATGTTTTGATGAAATTCTTTGTTTCTTATGATAAAATAATTTGTTTTCGAAATTAATTATGTTATGTTGAATGAAAATGGGAGACGGGACCGAGATTCGAACTCGGGATCATGAGCTTAGCGCGCTCATGCGCTTACCGACTGCGCCATCCCGTTCGCCTCCCGGGCCCGTCTTCCATCCTCATTCAACGTTTAATTATCTGTTACCTGGCGGTGAGGTTCACCGCAATCTAGAGATTTCAATTGTTTTCGAAAATGAATAGATTTCCGAATATTTATTTATAGGCACATGAGATGTATGGTACTCATTATGATGAGGAAGGGAGAAGAATTGGAAGAAGGGGGACGAGGGTGGAGAAGCCTCCAGGTTCAAAATGTGCCCCTGACCCTTGTAAATCTGGTTCTTTGTGAGGTAGCTAATTTGTATTTACATTCCGCTGTGACGTTTTACCTCTACCATCATCAGTACACCAATTTTCTTATTATTACTGTTAATCTATACTAATAAAAGAGAATTCTAGGGAATTTATGTGAAATGAAATTCGGAAAAAGTTATTGATAAAATTATTTGAAATTTCGAAGGACTCTTCTTAAGGATTATTGCAACTAAAACGTTATAGTTATGTTTAATATTGATAAGTTACAAAAGCAAAACGAAAAAACAATTAAAATTCATTGCTAATTAGTAGATGTGAATCGTCACTCGCATGACTGTTGATTATGAAACTTACAAAATCCGCCAGAGTTAAATTGCGTTACTTGAGGCGGACAATCCACTGAACGTATAATTTACGTGACCGAGTCGAACAAGCAAAATCAGTGGCGGCGATTAGAGGGGGGGAGTGGAGGAAAGATAAAAATTAATTTTTTAGTTAAGATAAAAATTTCATTTTAACCGTCTAAAACTAGAAATCATTAAAAAATTACACCATCCTTGATATGGCAATCACCGATTGTCTTTCCTTTGATTTATTTCATTATTTAAACCATACTTAGTGGAACGTATGCAGGAAATGTCATGTTAATGAAAATTATCAATTCTTTTGCCCCCTCCCCCCACTTTTGATTCCCAATCGTCGCTACTCTGCAAAATTATATAGAAACTTTGAAGAACGTTGTTTTCATGAACATACGAGTAATCTAAAAGTGAAACGAAAACAAAACAATTCAGAAGTTTTAACTACGCGCTTTATTAAGCTTCTTGTGTAAAGTGTATTTTCTCTCTGTCTGGATTTTAAAAATATTCGTAATTACGTACATAATACAATACAATACTGAAAATTGTGTGTGTTTTAATAGATATTCTTGGTGGTATTTACTTTTTGAAAGTTACAAAAGTGAAAATGTAATATTACGAAAGTAGAGAAATATGGAAAGTGATGGAGATGTATAATGTTTCATCAGAACCCCGGGCAACGGCGGGTAATGTGAGCAAAAATATATTCAGACCTGTTGACAGGTGTTTCAATACTAGAATGACCAGTAATGATTGTATTAAGTGTCTTTTCAAATCCCGAGCAACGCCGGGTAGTAATTTGCTAGTAATCTATTGTGAAATGTTAGCACAATAAAAATATTTTGTCATTTATACTTCATGTCCCAGATAATTTTTTATTTTTATTTTCGGTGCGTATAACAAATTTATGTCTACATTGAAAAACTTAAGTAACAGTTAAAGTCTGCAATGCACGCTCACTCAATAAATCTGTGGAATCACTCGTCCTTTGAACATCGTCTCACAACATGAAACATGAAAATCACTCCAGATTTTTATCTGCAAAACATCGCACGCAACCCGCAGTACTCGGAAGGAAACGTGTGTAATCAGCATAAAATCTTCCTCATCCCGGGTTCAATTCCCGGTGGGGCCAGATAAAATGTGTAGCTTTTCACATTTATGTCCCGGTTCATGTATCTGTGACTATTGAAAAATGAACCTTCCATCTTCCATTTACCTTCTACTGCTCCTACTAACAATAATTCTAACAATTACTGACTACTCCTACTAACCCCTCCACGTGGGCCAAGCTGTTGGTAACCCGGCCCACCTACTAACAATAGTCCTACCCCCTATCACTCCATGTCGATAATATCACGCTACATTTCCTGTTTACAAATACCACAACAATATATACCTGTTTCTCAATCGTTTCAGCACCAAGACCCTTAATGTATATTTTTTTTAAAAGAAATGAAATGAAATGGGTATTTCGTGTAACCATATCGTTATTTTCACGAGTTAATTTACAAATGCAATTAGAATGTCATGTGGACGGCCAGAGTCGCAGGTCCCGGGTTCGAGTCCCGATCCGTCGCCATTTTCACCTGGTAGTAAACGATGCAACCTTTTCTCCACGAGTAGGTATTCGGGAGTTAAGAGTTAAAATGTTTATATTAATTATATTATCCTGCTAGAACAATAACGTAATTTTTTACGTGTTAAGTATTCTAAATACTTCACGACACTCCTTACATACCTCGACCTCCGTCAGGGNAGTGATCTTGGGGGAGGGGGGGTGACTTTGTCAACTTTGCTCCCCCCCCCCGCTCAATAGTTTCTTCTTTCGAGGAATCACCCGTTTTATTCATAGCGGAAAAAAATACATTTGTTTACATTGTTTACTATATTTTTAAAATTTATTTTAGAATTAGTCTGGAGCAATTATAAATACAAATTCAACAAGTGTACAAAATATATTAAATTGTAAGCTTTAGAAATTTTTAGTTTTTTACATGCTCTACTAACATTACTAAACATGTTCCTGTCATATTTAAGTTAAATGAACCAAATAAGTTAAGTATCCCTATCATTTAAGTACAAATTTATAGAATAATATTTACTTTGATTTAAACCCAAATTTAACATTGCGAAGAGGAAAATCGAAATAATGTTATAATTTATTTTTATCGGCCATACAATTATCGAACCAAATTAACTATTGTTGTAAACAGCTATAAATCATAGTTTCCTTGGGGATAGTATTAAAATGTCGTAATATGTCCAAAGGAAAGCTCTTATCCAAATAGCCAAAAGTGTTATTTGTTGTACATTTGTAAGCGGAAGCTGCTTTTATTATTTTTAAAATTTTTAATATTCCATTGAAATTTTAATATTGAGTTGGATATTTCCGTTTAGCTACTAGGCAATTACGCAGTGTCTCGGCCAGCTGATAGTTTTTGGTGCACAAGTGGAGGAGGCCCTCTACAATTTCTCACGCGAGTCTTCAAGTGAACTCCTATCTAGCGCCTACATCCAGAAGCAGCATTATCATTTTTGACAACGAATGTGTGTTTATGACAGCGTAAGTATACATTTTCTTTTATCATGTACTTGTTTTTGCGAGATTTTTTTGAAATGCACTTCTGTGTAGAATAACATTGCGCTGCATATAAAAATCCTTTACTATGCGGGACGAAATGCTACGGAAAGGCGATCACCCCATCACCCACCTCTGACCACCATTGGTGTCGCGATCTCGTTCCAGAAACGCTGATGTGTACTAATAGAAGTGAATTCAACGAAGTTTATGTTTACATGGAAACAAAACAAAACAAAACAAAAAGATGAATTAATCTAAAATTGCGAAGGATTTTTCTTAAGGATAGTTTCAGAATCTGAGCAGGGTGTGACAAAGAAAAACCTCGTTGTTGTATAGCGCTCCCATGACTTTTCACATGTGAATTAGGAGATTTTTGGACAAATATTTTTTTGAAATGATGTGATTTTATAGTGTGTGTAACGTTATTGAGTATCTTTCAATCGTTAAGATAAAGTAAAAATGAAATATTTCAGATTGCAACCATTCGCACACTTCAAAAGATCCGTGGCCGAACACAGGTTTTCAACTAGTAAATCGGATGCGACAAAAATTTACAGTCTTTGAACTGTAATAAATATATAATTTTATTTTCTTGACTACAAGTTTAAATATCCGGGGAAAAGTAAATATATGTTTCCTAAACAGATGACTGTAGATTCGACGAACCAATAGCAAAACTCAGTTGGGTGCAGGAGACCATCAAAGAGATGCTGACACTCGTTTGAGCACATGTAGAACAGCTCATGATGTCAATTGACAGTTCCATGGATTTTGAATTGTGCCTCATCCAATCGGACAATTCTACCCATAAATATCGATTCACTTGGAATATTTCGATATACCCGTCTACTTCATAGCCTGCGATCTGGGTCGTTGACACTTAGCTGTCGCATCAGCATTGGAATGAAATAACGCAACCTGTTTCTCTTCACAATGCGTCGCACACTACTAGCACTTACGCCACTCTGACGTGACCCTTGCCTTGAACATTTTTGTGGTGAAAGCTGAAACAACGTCACATTTGAAGATTCATCAATTGTCGCCGCACGACGTCCCCTGATCGACCTCTGTGTTCGTTCTTTGTTCTCGATATTGTCTCGTAGTTACAATTTCGTTGGGGAAACCAATGAACTGCGACCAGTGTTCGGCCTATTGTTCTTCCCCGAGGCGAATGATGATGAATGGTGTGATAAAATGCGGGGTAATCGAAAGTACTCCGAGGAAACCCGTCGCGAATCCAGCTTCGTTCACCCCTGCGAATCCGACTTGTATCCGACAGGGGTTGAAGCAGCGTCGTCAGAGATGGAAGGCGAGTACGCCACGTGTTATTCTCACGTTACTTTTTCCGTGGTTCAGCCCCATACTCACATCTCCACTGTCTCTGAACCTCATCAACATTCTCAAACTCAAAGTACGACTCAATAATACGCTACTGCTTTTCAAAACTCAGACGTACGTGCGCCATCTTGATGTTGGTTCACAGCCACTAATTGCGTTTCACAGTTCAATCGCCGATTCCACTGTCACCAATTGAGGAAAACAAAACTTCTTTCTTCCCAGAAATTCAATCTTGGGGATAAAATTAAATTTTCTATTACATAGTAACAGAAAAATGACAGTTTTTCCTTTACTTGCTCTCTAAATTCTGGGTTTCCCACCCCAACCCACCCTGCGACTGTTAACCCTCTTTAGAAAAACATGTGCAGAGGAAACACACACTGTATTCTAGCGATTTGCCAAGAACCCTTTACTCAGCTAACGTGAACTCAACACATTGACGTTAAACTATTTTCAAAAATTTCAGTTTATTTTTACTCTTCGTTTTCTTCCGAGATTTCTAATAATATTTGTCGCTATTTATTTATAACATTTTCACTCAGTTTCTTTCTACTATGCATTTACTTATTATCATCTGCTTAAACTTTTATCAGCAAATGCTAGATAGTAGAAAGGCACGAACCAAGTGTAAATTTCTTAAGAACTTTCTAACTATATGGGTTGTTCCCATAATAATAGCTCTTTGAAGACATATGTAAGTGTATAAGATAAATTTAATGTTTCCAGATTTGAATGCAGATTTTTCGAAATTTATTCTCCTGTAGTGGATATAATATTGACTCTCCATAGACTTTTTTCTTATTCCGTACTGTACTTCCTGAGACTCTTTTCTCTGTACTCCTGAGAGAGAGAGAGAGAGAGAGAGGGAGAGAGCGGTATATTTTGAAATTTCCTCAGATATTGTCCTTTATAAGTTGTCTTTGAAACTGCGATTTCAATGAAGTAAGTGATTTAATAAGTTCGGCGAATTAATGATTAGAACGGTCGATTGCGGTGGATTAATCTGTCAGTGAGGATTGCTCAATAAAATAAAGTGGTTATTGTTCTCCAAGACTGTCTCTGGTTTATACTTTTAATACGGGTATCTCTCCAGAGAGTTTGTATTAATCAGCCAATTTTTATGGAACATTTTTGGTAATTGGTGGTGCCTGTGGAATTTATTTTTTGAGCCTAGGTGTACAGCTTTCCGTGACATGCTACAAAGTTTCTGAAGTAATATGTAATTTTCTGCCGGTATCGTTTGAAATTTCAGGATCTCTCTCTGTATATTTACTATAAATTTTAGTTATATAATCTTTAGTGTCTCCCATTATCAGCAAGTTGTTGTTGCAGCACTGTCAACAAGAGATTGGCAAACAGGGCCCGTCTCTTGATACAGACCTTTTCCATTTCCTGCCTTGAAAAAAATGGCGCAGTCTTCCCATGCGCCGTACGTACATTCCTAACTTGCAAACATCGTCCTCTGCTGACTCTATTCAGAGGTCACAGACCGGCTCCCGCACTACTGGGAAATGTGTCAAGTTATCATTTAACAGTCATCAACTGCTATTGCTGAGCATTGCTATCAGCGTAAAACATTCCACAGAGCAGTCACAAGTCATGACCTGTAGGCGAGCGCCCAGCGGAAATACTGAAGACAGACATCTTTGCAACTCAATTCTTTCTTATTTTGAGAACCGAATGTTTTTAGTTTAGCGCATATCACTGAGCGACCTGCCATTGAGTAATACTGAGTGACTTTCTCGTGGGACGGACCATATAGATCATTGGGATGTCCTCTGTGCGGGTCTATGTGGGTCCAATTTTCATACATGTCCTAGAAGTCTATGATTGAACCAAAGACTATTAAATTTTTATTGCTGTTATTACAATGAAATTCCTCTATAACGGACACTTCTCAAAAGCGGGCTTCTCTATACCCGACACTTTTTTCCTCTCCGTAATTTTATTCTACATTGCCCTTAACTTCCCTTCAGTGTCCGTTATAGAGGAATTTCATCGTATTATTATTAGTTTCTTTATTATTGGTCCCATCCTGGCCCGGGTTTTACTCCGGTTTTCCTTCAGGTAGAGGCGGATTTCTTATACAGGTTCTCTAGGCTTTGTCTAGGGGCATGCTTATTGTAATAATAAATCGTGAATTTAGTGGGTTTTTTCAACTTTTATGATTTTTAAACACTATACTCAGAATAATCTATAGTTCGATAATAATTTGTACATGTACATTTTTTGCGTTAAATTACAAACATATTAACATTCTATTAGTATTATAACTCGCAGCTAACTTTTTATCTTATCTAGGAATTTTTGCTGAAATTTTTGAATCCGTCTCTGCCTTCGGGCCCTTGATAGGAATTGATGGGATGGTCCCTTGCTTGCTTCCGGAAAGTAAATTAGTTTATTGTCCTCCACGTGGTCATATGCAGTTTGTACTGCTTTTTTGACAATATTATTATTATTATTATTGTTATTAACTGAAAACCGTTATATACTCGTAGTCCCATGATACTCGACGGGCAATCATCTCTGATACAAAATGCCTTTCTCATTCAATATGAGTAACCCAGTCAATGTTTTGAATAATATGAACTTTACTGGAAGATTATGTTATTTTATTTTAGAGCACAACGTTTTTGTCTACAATTTGAGTCTACTTAAAGAGTTATCAACAATTTAAATACGAATACTCAAGATCCTTAACCTATGATTATTATCATATCCGAAGATATTTCTCTTTCAAATGAGGAGACTATCCTCTACAAATATTAGTTTTCAAATTCCATTTCAATTCATTTTATCTATTAATATCGGTCGTATTATTTCACTATATTGACCATAATAGCGGTGAAAGTAATGGATTTAAACGTACCCAATACCCCATCCTGTCTCGTGCACCAAATGAATAAATAAATTTAATGTAAAAAATGCAGTTACAATCTGCACATGACCACGCAGGGGGGGAGGGAGCAAAAAACTAATTTACTCTTCGGGGGAAAGCAAGGGACAATCCAATCCTATCAATTCCAAATACTTACCCAAAGGTAGTGGTAGGTTTAATATTACTAAAAGAAGTTATTAAGGAAATAAGTAAAGTTGTCCTTATATTGTTTTATGACGTAATAAACCGTCCTGTGAAGATGCCTAGTCACTGATATTTAATTTTTTTTAACGAGGGGTAAAACCATCGTACACCCTTTCTTAGGTACTTTTTAAATCCTGCACTATAATATGCCAAACTAAGTTCATATACTTGAATAGAAGAGGTAAACGCTTCTCTTGGCAATAACAATGTGCAGGAAGCCGTAAATAATACTATAGCTTTTAAAAAGACGTGTTGAACTGGAAGAAGCTTGACTAATTCGGATGGTCAATTTGAGTATTTTTTGACGAAAGTTAAGTTATTGAAACTTATTCAAATCGTGTCTAAAGGAAATGGTTATCACAAGAAAGTTATTGGAAAAATTAGCGTTTACATCTTCTATTCAAGTACTTTCGTTTGAATATTAGCAATAATAACAAAGATATTATGATTTCAATATGGTTTGTATGTGGTACTGACCTCGGGCCTAAATGACGTCGTTATAGCCAGTTTGTATTGCTTATTTAGTACATGAGGGGATAAATAAATATAAATTTAATGTAAATTCGTAGGTGAAACTATTTGCAGAGTGATTTTCGAATCGTACACGCATTATTCTCCGATAAATAAGGGGGACATGAAAAAAATAGCCATTTTCAGCTGAATTAACAGCTTTGCATCTGCGGAAAGAACAATATGAGGTTGATGGCTTTATGACAGTTCGAAAGAGTCAAAGTATCTGGGCCCTGCGGGTCAGACTGATCACATCGATTGGTATACATGTTGTATGTATCAAAATCAAAAAAGTTCCAAAAAATGGCAGTTGAAGCAACCGCGCGCCCTCTAGATCCAGTAAAAAAATTCTTTTGTTTCGCTGGATTATTTAGAAGCTTGAAAACTTCAATTTTATCACCCAGTCAAGTTAAAGCAATTTTTTCGGCCCACCTTACTATATATAGCAACAAATTTAATAAATATATTGCCCATGCGGAAGAATCTATGCAATTCAATACTGTGGTAGAAAATATCCCTTATATGAGTAAATAAACATTGTGAATGTAATAAGTTACGATTTATATATTTAGACTCTATAATGTAGTAAATAGTAGAATTAAACATTCAAAAAGAGTCAACAGGTGGGTCATACTACGACGCAGTCTCGTGTAATGTTGTTCTATATTAAATAGAACTGTACTGTTTATATATCACTTTTAAAATGCGAAAATAAATCAGTAAATACATAAAGAGCACAAATTTAGTTGTCTTTGCCTTAATTTAGATAAGTCCCTCCTCCATTTTGAATTTCGTACTTAGGGATGTTCCGGCTGTTGGATATTGTATGATATTGAAACTTTGACTTCTGGATGTAGACTTCTGGTTACACTTTATTGATATTTCAATTGCAAGTCGTGAAATAAAGTAAAATATTTATATACAAAATGTGTCTTTAATTGCTTTGGCTTAATTCCAAAAGAAACGTCCACCATTTTGAAATGTGAATTAAGGGGCGCCCTCATGGTTGGATATTTTCTGATTTTGGTTAGGTTTATAAGCAATAAGAACCCTTTCAAAGGATGATAATTCAATTTTCGAGAGGTGGACGGTATTTTTTTAATCGTAGATAGCTAGAACTATAAACAACGCAAAGGATTTACCGGTCTGGGAGGCGGCGGCGGGGCCTCGCACTTTTCGACGTCGTCTGCTCCTGTGATGCGGAAGATGCAGGTGGCCAGCAGCCACAGCAGAAGCTCCGAGCCCATCGCCCAGCCGTGCGCAGCGCTGCAATCGCCTGGACTGAGCGCGACGGACGCAAGACGCTCTTATCACAGACTCTTTCTCTCTCTCTCCTCCCGCACACGCAGGTTGTTCGCCGAAGACACTCCGCGTTTTACGACGCAGCTATGGGAGCTGCCCGTATGGGAGAAGAGGTAGAAGAAGCATTGGCTGCGACTGAAGACGCGCGGGCGGCCAAAGGAAATGTCTATCACGTGCCTTGAAGAGTAAGAGTGGGAGAAGGAGTATGGGATTATGACGCTCAGAATATGCAAAATTCAAATGTACCACTATGCCAGTTTTCAAAAAGTTTTTTTGTTTTTGTTTTCTTGCTTTTCTTGCCACATCGTCAAGTCTTCGACTGGAGGTTAGGAATAAACTACAGGTTATAATTGTTTCATATATTCCTGTCTATAGAATGTACAAATTAAAAAGTGTATTGCTCAATTCACATTACATTGTGCTAAATAATATTCTCAGGTACGACCATGGTAAAGGAGACATCTTAAAAAGGACGTATTTGTCGTAAATGTTTTGCTCGAAACCGGCTACGTGAAAAATGAAATTTATTGTCAAAAAAACTATTAAAAACGGCGTATGATCATGTGGGCAATAAACTAATTTACTCTCCGCAAGTAAGCAAGTGATCGTCTCGTCAATTCCAAACAAAAAGTTCAAAGACAATTGTGGATTTATCGTTTCTACGTCCCCCTTAAAATATGAATAAAGTAATAAGCTACTCGTAATAACATTTACAGAATTTCGACAAACATTAAATGATTACTAAAAAGTTACTTAACAAATATGTTTAAATTATTCAGAAAATATGGATAATAAATCTTAAATAACAAAATTACTCAAAATTGTAACAAGAGCATTAATGATACTGCCAACTCTAGTCCAGAGCGTGTAGAGCCCAAGTATAAAATCCGCTACCAGAGGCCACCAGAGAAAAACGCGGGCCGGAATGGGGTTACAAAGTTTGTGTACACATCCATGCTAACGTTGAATACTGATGAAAATGAACTTTTATGAATAATAACAGCTTGCAGGAAAATAATTTTGTATGTTAACCTGTTAGTTTTGAAAGTGCTCTAGCAATCGTGTGGAAAAGTATAAAAGGAATTGACATATTGAATGTTCAATAAATTTCTAACTCTCTCTCTCTCTCT
>NNCF01133047.1:21639-39977 GCA_002313205.1 Laupala kohalensis | reverse complement strand
ACATACATACATATTTCTGAATATTTCATTGACACATTTTAACGACGGAAACCGAATCACACCCACGAAAAAACTGCAGATTCCTTCATGTCGATTCATACCAGGGAAGTGTCTATTGTGTCTGTTTTTACTGTCGTCTAAGCAAATTTTTAAGATTATGTAGACTTTTATGAAATATTGTTTTATCTAATATGAACAATAACAAATTAACTCAATTCTCAATTAAGATACAATCTGGCTATAAGACACGCCAATAAGTCGATCGACAATAACAGGAATGCATTTCTGAATAGCAATGAAATATCTTTCATTTGTCGAATGAAAAATGAATTTTATCAAAAAAAGTGAGTTACTATTGTTATGCCAGTGATGGTCCCGTACTTCGCTTCGATTTATAAATCCTTTTTTCTGAGAACAATAATAATTCCTACTAAACTAATTAAGCGACCCGTAATAAGGCTGATTACTTTCTTGTATCAACTTTGGAAGTTGTCCATCGGGAATAACCGAAGAACGTTGATTATCCTGTATTTGAAATTTCAAACGACTCTTCTTAAGGGTTATTGAAATTAAATTGCAAATGATGGTTAATACTGATGAAGAGAAAAAAAACCAATTGACTGCTAAACAGATTAGAATCTCCATTCGCATGACTGTTGACTATGAAGCTTACTAATGTGTCCGCCAGAGTTAAATTGTGTTACGCGAGGCGCACAATCCACGTATAATCAAAGTGACCCAATCGTGGAAGCAAAATTATATAAAAGCTGCGGAGAACTTTGTTTTTAAGTACATAACACAAAAGTGAAACAGGAAACAAAAGAATTCCAAGATTCTAACTATGCGCTTTGTTTATTAAGCTTTCTGTGTAAAATGTATTTTTCTTGTCTGGATTTTAAAATAATTCGTAATTACGTATATATACATAAGCATACAATACTGAAAACAGTGTTATTTTTGTAGGTTTTTTCGTGACAATTTTTGAAATTAACAAAAGTGAAAATTTAAACTTATCCCAAAAGTAGAGAAATATGGAAACTAAAACATGGATTTATATTGTATAACAACCCCGGGTAACGCGGAGCAAAATGAGCTAAAAAAATCGACCTGTTGACAGGTGTTTTAATACCAGAATGTCAACTAATGATTGTTTTTAAGTTTCTTTTCAAATCCCAGGCAACGTCGAGTAGCTCTACTAGTTAATAAATAAAGGGACCGTCCCATAAATTCCGATGTGTTCTGACGTCTCATCACTCCCTCTCCCAACAGGAACAACGAGAAGACTTCCTTAATTGGAATTGGTATAAATTTTTAGCAAAGGAACCGTGTCCAGCTGCGACGTATCTACACATAATGAGACCTCGGATGGAAGTCTTTTTTGAAGACCCCGTAATCAAGCCACAAAAACGAGTTGTTTTCATGCCTTCAAGTACACTTTGAAACTCCTTACTTTTATCTGTACTCACAAGCCCTTTGAGTTGCCAAAACATTTGAAGGTAACTCATTGGCCGTGTGAGAGTTTCACTTATGGTAATTGTGTACAACTAATGTTTTCGTTTGGGTAGCATTATAGAAATTCTTTAAGATAAACTGCCTTCCTCATGGTGTCAACTCATGACCTGGCAGCGTAGGTTACAATTCTATCGAAAATTGCTTTGACACAGAAATTGTCTTTGAAGGTATTATCTTCTTTGCTTGTTATATTTCTTAATTTCAATCTAACAATGTTTGCACTTTCGGAAATATTCTTTGTGTTGCAGTAGGTGAAGTTACTCCGAAATATTTTATCTTCTCTATCATTGAAATATTTCCGCCATTCACTTTTATTGCCGGAGCCAGACATCTATTCAGATCCACAAAGCCTTTCAAAACTAGAAGTTTTCTTTAATGGGGAGATATTTTCAAATTTGTTCGAGAGACAATACCTCTTCAACTTCTGAGACTAAAACCCCTTCATGTCCATTAGGTATCGTGTGTATACAGAAATTCGAATGGTAAGATCTGCCTAGAATCGACCCTTGACGGCAACCTTTCGCAACAAGTTTCCAAGATCTAGTCTACTTGAAGTATGATCTATCTACTTCAGCAGTAGTCGTGTAAATTTTTATCTTGTCTAGGAATTTTTGCTGAAATTATTGTCCGCCTCTGCCTTAGGGCCCTTGATCGGAATTGATGGGATGGTCCCTTGCTTGCTTTCGGAGAGTAAATTAGTTTGTCCTCCACGTGGTCATACGCAGTTTGTACTGCTTTTTTTGACAATAAATTTATTTATTTATATTATTCAAGGTGCTTCAATTCGAAAGTTAACCCCAAGTATCTCCTGAACGGATAATGATATCGAAGTGCGATTTTCACCGAGATAATTCGTGACATGAAATAATAGTTCGACGTATTCATATGATTTGTAACTATTTTCATTTGTAGAGGTACTGACACTTAATATTTTTTGTTTACAGCGCTTCTTTGAAGTCCGAAAAATATAAATATTAAGGTCTAACATTTATTGAATTTGAACGAATTTTATATTGCCTTCACTCGTTGCCGAGATTATTAAGATTGCACTATGTGCTACTTGCCTGAGGTACACCGTAACCCTACGGTGGTTGTCTTAAGATAATTATGGTGAAGTGGATCGTGACGACCAGGTCAACGCAAGATTTTATGCGTCAACGCAAGATTTTATGACCAAGAGTGAATGTTTTGGTGGAATGATGGGCAAGTCACGGGAGTACTACGAGAAAACCTGCAGCGAATCCGCTTCGTGCACCGCCGCGAATTCTACTCGCATCAGAAAGGGTTTGAACCAGCGTCGTCAGAGGTAGAAGGCGAGAACGCTACGTCCTCCTAATGCTTATAGTGCTCTAGGCACCACGGCACGGGTCGACCATTTCAACGAATGACAACAGAGTAACAGCATCACGAATACACAAATAAGTAAGTATCCCGTCAAAGAAAATGAACACTTGACTGGAAGCGCCGGAAGACCAGGTGTGAGGCTAAGTGATTCTCTTATACGTGTCTATTAGTATATGTTTGCGGATATTTATTAATAAAGGCCAGCATACATAATTGAAGATGGCCGAGATATATCCGGAAAGGCACCACGATATATTTTTCTTAACTTTTTCAACTTCATTATCGAATTGATGACATCTATTAATTTCACTTAACGAAATCCGATTTGGGAGAGATGTATCTTTTCTGAGATAGAATGATCTTATACTTGCTTAGTACCGAAAGTCATAATTTCAGGATAATGCAATCAAGAACCACGTATTTTGTTACTTAAACTCCGGGCACAATGTGGAAACTGTTTTTCCCAACACCGGAATAAAATTTTAATTTGTAATGTGTCATTTTTATTCATTTATTAATATAATAATTAACAAAAAGGTGTCCATACACTTTAAACAAAAATAAGTAGATACTTTTCTCTATTGGTAACAAAAGTACGGGACAACTAAAATTAAGGAAGAAAACCGTTGCATAACACACGACACTTGAGATCGCTGAGTGATCGGTTCGCAAATTACGAAATATCGGGAGGTCTATTAGCGTTGCACCGCTCGCTTGGAAAAACCGCAGTAGCGAACTTTTCCCTTCCTAACGCCAGGCGACGCGGCCTCGAGCGCTATGGCCGTTACAACGACGCGTAGGCATAGGCAGCAGTAGATTCACATGTTTTTGCTGTCCGAGCTTTTACCGATAATTCACGAGAAAGGTGGCACCATGCTAGGCAGTAACAGGCCTGCCGTTCCAACGATCCGAGTACGGTCTCAGGTGACACGCCACACCACGAGACGTAGAAACAAGGTATAACGAGAACAAATCCAGGGAAACTCGGATGGGTGGCAACCCTATCCATAATAATAATAATAATAATAATAAATTTATTGTCAAAAAACAGTACAAACTGCGTATGACCACGTGGAGGAAAAAAAAACTAATTTACTCTCCGGAAGCAAGCAAGGGACCATCCCATCAATTCCGATCAAGGGCCCTAAGGCAGAGGCGGATTCAAAAATTTCAGCAAAAGTTCCTAGATAAGATAAAAAGTTAGCTGCGAGTAATAATACATATATTATGTCAATATGTTTGTAATTTAACGCAAATATGTTTGTAAACTTACATGTACAAGTGCAAATAAAATGCAAATTTTAAATAACACCTGAGAAAAATATCAGGAGATCGTGTAAGCGAATGAACTGGTCCCCCCATTCCCATTTTCCTTAAAGCTGTTAAAATAATATGCCACAATTCTCACTCAATGACGTCTTGCTCATTTGAATTGTATCCACCTACATTTTTTGAATGCCCTCCTCAGCCCTGTAAATCATCCGTAATATCCAAAATTATTTTTCTTTTCAATTTCTTCAGAGAAAGCCATGTAGATGAATTAAAATGTTTGCAAATGGTCTTCAACTGATTTCAACAGAAGTGCATGGGTTAGAGTTGTCTTGTTTTTTGTTGATTAACAAAAAGTACAAGAAATACATTTTATCAAAATTTCAACAGTTATTTTGAAGTACTACAGGCACAATTATAAGACTTATATTTGCAGATTGTAAAACTTGCTGTTTGATTGATCATATTAAGAAATATTTTTAGTTTTCCCTCTCCGATCTGTTTAGTCAGTTCTGCAATATACTTCCATCTTCTGTGAAGCTTGGCAACCAACAGGATGTATGAAGGTCATACTAAGTAATATGCCATAAAATACTAATATGTATTATATATTTATTATCAAATGTAATTCTAAGTCAATGTCACAGGTATGTTAACTGAGTTTCCTTTGATTATACTATCAATAACAAACTCAGATTTCATACCAGGTTCCGACATAAACATGGAATTCCAATGTGTTTGAACTATCGGAACTATTTTATAACCCAACACTTCTAAATGTCGTTTCTTCATCTGGTAATACCCTCTCAATTGCTTTACATTATTTGAGAATGCATCTTCCCTTAGGAGCATCACAGCAAATCTGGAAGTAAAAGAAGACAAATTCACCAATCTGAAGAAAACATAATATGTTTACCACATTACCATACCATTAAATATGTAGGCAAAAGTCAGATTACATTTCTAACACCGTTAGTCACTTAAATTTCAGCGGAGGAATTTTGCAGGGATTTTTGCAGGGTTTCTTTTTATCTGCCTCTCAACACTACACTTGTCACAACTTGTACAGTTTCTTCTGTAGAAGCCTGTTTTTCGTGCAACGTTCTTTCTCCTCCCTGTTGTCCTTGGTTAATGATTTCAGGAAAGTGTCTACTATTTCACATTATGTCTATTAAGTAAGAAAATTTTCTCTTATGTTATGTTATTCAGACAGCGGTGGTCTAGTGATAACATCTTCTTTTCCATGATCCCGCTGAGCAGTAGAGCGTGGGTTCAAACCCTACTCGGTAGAACTGGGTGAGGTTTTCATCTGGGGTTTCCCTTACCTACTCCAGACAAATGTCGATTCAGTAACATAAGTTCCCCGACCACCCAACATCTCTCCTTCCTAATCTCCTTACCCAAGTCCAACAGTTAGGTGGAAGAGCAGGCCTCATCAGCAGGCTGAACCTCACCAAAAGGCATAAAATAAATAAATAAATTTTACTGAAAAGAATAACTTTTTGGTCAAAGATTCAGGAATGAGCCTTATAGTTCTCCTTTACAGTAAACTAAAAATTGTAGGAATGGATATAGTAACAAACATAATAGAAATATTGATAGTAGTGATAATTTGGTGAAACCAATACTACACTCATAATATACACCATTCCAAAAAGTTCATAATTATACTTCCTTGTTGATTTAAAGAACAATTTTTCAACGGCAATAAGATTGACAAGTAAATCTTAGTAAAACAGTAGCTCATTGTCTTCCATGCGCTCATCTGCAGTGTACAACAGTTTTTTGGCATTAAATTATTTACATATAATACAACTACGACAAAACCGGTAAAAAAAATTTTCCAATCCTAAATACATTCATTCTTCTTTGTGCTGTCTTAACAATTTGTAAATTACCATAAGACTCCTTGAAAAATGATATTCCTTTTGTATAAATTGGCAGTAAAACTCAATTTTTTCTTACTTGGGTAAATTTTTAAATATCACTCACTAATACTTGTTTCACCAACACAACTTTAAATTTCATGTTGTCATAAAAGAATATCACTCACCGTTTGATATTCTGGTCAGTTTGAAACTTCCACGAAACTGGCTGATGTTTTTCATCCAGAACAACAAGAAAATCTGAAAATAAACGATTGAGTAAAGAATGTAACTATTTTACAAATATGAAATTCTCTAAAATAATGTATGTTGAAAAGCACTCACCAACATGATAGCCATATGGACTGTAGTGATCACTTTTAAACAAGTCTTTATTTCCAAGAACTTCATTTAAAGTGTCTTTCACATCCTTAAAAAATCTTGAGGATTGAGCTGGCGCTATAAAGTAGAGATGCGTTAACATATTGAAAATCTAATGAAAAAAAAAAAAAAATCAGTCCTAATACCTGCAGCAGCTATTTCTTCACAGTACTTTTTATGAAACCAGGGAACATCATACTCAGGATAATCCAAGCATACAGCTCGATTCAGTTGCATTAAGAAGCTGCGGACTCTTGGAGGATAAGAAGCCTAAACAAAGAAAGGTTTTTGGAAAATTCAATCTTCCAAATTGTATCACCTAACAAACTCTTAAAGAACTCATTTCATTGCGTATAG
Source organism: Laupala kohalensis (assembly GCA_002313205.1). Lineage (NCBI taxonomy): Eukaryota > Metazoa > Arthropoda > Insecta > Orthoptera > Trigonidiidae > Laupala > Laupala kohalensis. The sequence continues at coordinate 33,249 of NNCF01133047.1, read as the reverse complement.
AATAACAAACAAACATACAAATCAGTGATTGTCAATATAAGACAACTGAGTAAGTGGTTAAAATATAGATAATTATTTAATTTTTGTCTATTTATTCACTAACTATTATAACGAGATCATAATCTTAATTATACAAGCAAAAAAAGGAAAATATACCTTAGCAAAACAATTCGCAATTTCTTCATCTAATCGTTCTAGGAAATCAATACCAAAAACCAAATTCACTAAGTCTGCTGGGAGCTTTCTGAAGAAACAAAGAGCAAGGCTTGACTGCAAAATTGAGAGCCCACCCATCCTAAAGCTTTCTCTGAAAGGAAACTGAATTATTAGACACATTGTTCAACCAAAACTAAAGTCATAAAATTAATTAATTGCAGTGGCACAAATAGTGTGGAAAAAATTACTGTAGCACTAGTTCAATGTAATAAACAAAACAACAGATTAAAATTCCAATGAATATTACTTTTTAATAGAAGAATTTTTTAAGAGAGACAATGAAGGAGAAAGTAATTCATTTCTCTCTCATTGACTCACTTTTGCTCTCAGCATTAGGATCCTGCATACCTATATTTCTGCCACCGTGAATTATACACTACACCCAACCAAAAAAAAAATTAAATGAATGTATTATTGAACATACTTAACAACGATATCTGAAGCAGCTTCAAGGAACTCATTTACTCTTTCTGGGAAGTAACCCAAATGGAAACAGGAGTGGAGAATTAGCTCTGCAGTTTCACCAAGAAGACATTCTTTATTAGAAACAACATAATTTGTCAAAACATCTACAACATGAGGAACCAGGCAGTTGCATGAGGTCAGATTATGAATTGTGTCACGCAATATTCTTGAATTAAGTTCACCTTCAGTATTTTCGTACCTGAAAATAACATATGAGATTTAACACATGCAACTAACAAACACAAATAATCATTTTACTGGCAATAAAAATCATTGATATTCTACAAAGTGAAGTCTTGATGAAATATTAATATATTTTAAAGTTGAAACTTCTCTCAAAATTTTGCACATAGCAAAACATGTAACAGAAAACATCGACAGTCGAGTAGAGGCTCAGGCAAATGGCAGCTTGGAAGATTAAAAATAAATAAACTTTACTGTCAAAAAAGCAGTTGCAAACTGCATATGACCACGTGGGGGACAATAAAATAAGTTAGTTGAGAGTAATGTACCCATAAAAGTGTTCAGCTATTATCACAGAGAAATCTAACTCACAATACACAATTTGGCATTTCCAGAAAGGTGTACTTGACAATTTAGAATTTAAATTATTTCAGACACTTTTCCATCCATTTTAATTCATATGAGAGAATTGAAAAATATAGCTCAAGCTACAGCAGGAGGATACAATACATCAATATTATAATATAATATTATAATATTTAGAACTCGTAGTTCGAAGTTAGTGTCCAAGCATCTTTGATTGGCCAATTTTGGTTGTGTCGAAGAAGATCCTAGTCTCTCGACAAAATCTTGTCATGATGACAGCAATCAGTCATTCCTAGGCGACACAGACAAGTTCGGTTTCCACTTTGAATGAGCATCTAATCCCACCATCATCGATTGATGTTCTTTGTGATTCGTTAACTCATTTTTGTGTTCGCTTAACTCGCTTTTACCCATGAAACTCCAATTACAGTCCCCCCACAAATGTTTGGGCGATTTTTTTTTCTTCAGAAAAAAGGGGGGAATATTATGTGNTGTGTGTGTGTGTGTGTGTGTGTGTGTGTGTGTGTGTATGCTTTGGGTGGTTGTTTTGTTGTAATAGGGAAACTTTGTGATCTTAGAACCACTGAAGAAGAAAGCATACAGACTGTGGAAACCATTCTGAGCAATAAAAATAATTTGGTCAAAACTATAGCAATATCTTTATATTGAATAGAAATATGTTTTTAATGCACACCTTTTAGGAAGTAACTTGTTTTGATGAGGCCTCACCCAATCATCAGTCAATACCAAACCTCCACTATTTAATTTTATAAAATGTACATTTAAATTTATTTTGAAGACTTGACTCTGTGGAACACACCACCTGATGATGACCCACAACTTAAGTTTTAATCTGTTTTATTGTCAATAAATTCAGTAATTTTTTAAATTTATTATTAAAATCAATATTATTTAGCAATTAGAGCATAGTCATTCAAGTTTCAAGTTTATAAACTATATGTTTTAGAATTGGACCTAAAAGAAATTTTTTTTCTGTTCTTGGAGATTTAAACTGTCCTTTACTTGTAAAACTGGAAAATCTCCTTTTGGTCCACATGTTTTGCTTTCAGATATACTTACAAAAACATAGAAAAAAATTTGTGAATAAATTTACCTTTTCACAAGATCAAAGAATATATGGGTACTCAGGGGCCCTCTTCTCATCACATACGAGCGCATCAACATATTTGTTCTGGCCAAGGTATTGTTGTCACGAAGCATATGTCTTTCCAAACAAGAATTTAAAATAGATTCCAACTTAACAAACACATCATACATTTGTGGTTTCATGTAACGATGTAATGTAAATCGTATTCCTTTACAAAGATATGAACAATGTCCTTCTAGTAATTGTGGAGACATTTCATCCAGCTTATTTATCATCAAAGCGAGTTTGTTGAAAAACACTCCATCTTGTTTATCATTAAAAGCAATTAGAAAGGCAACCATGTGTACAAATTGCTTTGGAATACTACAAATGACTCCATTTTCATATTCTTCCAAATAGCATTTTATAACATGATTTTCAAATTCAAAATGGCGGTATGAATAACCCAATTTATCATAGAAAATCACATATCTGAAAGAAAACAATACATTCCTCACATATTTCATTTATTTAACATAGGAGGACATTCATTAATAAGTATATTTTCCATAATTTAACAAAAAAGCTTGGGGATTTGGAATCTGTATCATCAACACACACAATAGCATCTTTATCAAAGTATTGTTTAATACTTATTTATAGGGTAATAAGAAGGAAGACAGCTGACTACAAGGCAAAACTTTCATCCTTGCATTCACTCACACAAGCACATGGGATTATAACTGGTCACAGGTGGCTTGTATGATTCATCTATTGAACACACCTTATGGGAAAATCTATTTTTAACCAAGGTAGTTAAAGACAAAAATGTGGACTATTCAGAAAATTTTAAAAGATGAATATTAACCAAAAAAAAGTTGCTTGAAATTGGTTGTTTGGTAAAATTTTGGAGCAGAGTCCAGAAAAAGACATGCAAGTGCGCATGCACATACACACACATTCACACTCATATATATATATATTTACACATTCAGAATGAATGATCCATTATTTATATCTGAAATTTGGCACCTAGTTTGACAAGTTTTATACACCAGCTGTCCCAAGAAAATGATAAGTAAATAATGAGCAAGCACATTCAAGTCTACCTATTAGCATTTCTGACAAGATCAAAGCCTCGCTGTTCACTTGGGTTTTCTTTCATGGTTTCCAAAACTTTAGACCAAAATATTTTGTAAATCTCTTCATTTGGAGTCCTCATGCTACACAGGAGCTTGTGCAATGAAGAAATACTGCTTCGTTCAAGTTTCACTCTTAAGTAATGAAGTACTACTTTCTCAATAGGTTTCCGGTCCTTTTGTAGAGAGAAGGCAGCCAGAAATGAAAGGAGTTTAGCATTTTCAAAGAAACTGAGAGAATGCTCATTATTGTCAGACAGGAGCACATTCACCCTCTCCTTAATATCTGGGAGCAGAAACGCTGGTTCCAGTTGATTTTGTAAAATCTGAAAAAAAAAAAAACATTTTTTAAACATATCTTGTCAAAGAAGTGTTACAATAAAATTAGTTTCACATGCCACCTCACATCATACTAGGGCAACTTTTAATATGTCATTCATTTTTCATTCCGTTTTAAAATACATACTTCATAGTTTTCTTGCCTACATCTTGAATAATTTAGGCATTCTCTCATAAGTAATAAAAACAATTACATATTAATTAAAGTTTATTGCCATTGATGAGCCCTAAAGCCCCACAAAAAATACAAATAAAAAAAATTTAAAGTTTATTGGACAAAGATATAATATTGTTTTCACTTCTTTTACCAATGAAAAATTAATCAAAAATGTTTCTAGGGTGTAGAATAAAAGTAATAAGTAGCAGTCATCAAAAGCACAATCCATGGGCAAATTAGACCAGAATTGGGCAACCTGGCATCAAATGAAAATGTCTGAAATTATACTATTCCATGAGAATAAAGGTTTCTGTAGCTCATATTCTATTCTTAAGATGGAATTTGTATATTGCTTTTAAGGTATTATGAAACACCTGAAGATTGAAGTAGACTGCTCGAATATATTGTCTTAAATGAAAGAAAAATTTCGATTTATCAAAAAGTCTAATAACATTTGGACCTTGCAGTACTGATTTTTTAATTTAAAGTTGCATATGTTCTCATGAAGAAAGCTGTCAAATTTTGAATTCTTAAGTAATTATTTAGTACAAACTGTATAAAAATCCTATCCAACATATCACAAATTAATACAAACAAGAACAGTTTAAAAGTACTAGCCTTACTGAGCAATTAAACAAGTCATTGTAAAAAATGTAACAAAGCACTGGGATATTGGAACCTAGCTGCTACTGTTCTTTGGTAACCAACTGTCAGTATACGACTTGGTACTATCAACCTTAAGACCTTCTTTCTATTACATTGTTTTCATTTAAACAGAAGAATTAACATATTGCAGTTTTGAAACAGTTATTCATCATAAACTGTTGAAATGACTACTTTCACTTAAAATTGATATATACATTTTTAAAACACGAATGGTTTTGTGATTGACTACAACCTAACACTTTCATAATACATTAAACAAATACAAAAATATATTCAGAACATAATATATCAAGTGTTTCCAATAATGAAACAGAATCTTCTAATACAAATGTGTTTCACATTAATATAAATAATCACCCGATGGAAAAATTGGAGTCAACATAGTTCAGTTGGTAGAGCACTGACTGGAGGTGGAGGTCAAATTCCACAGACAACCACACCCGCCAAGAGAGAGGTGCAAGGGGGACAAAATACATGGTCCCTGGCCCCGAAGGCTCAGTTAAACCAATACAAGGTAGGGAAAAATTAAATATAAATAATATTTTGTTTTCATTGACTCATGTCAGATTTAGGTTTTTCTCTGAATATAAAATTCCGACATTATTATATTAACCTGAATTATAGTACGTGGACAGATGACATGGCAGGAACATCATGGGAGGACAAGCTGTGACCTACAGGGCAAAGCAATACTGAGTGGCAAAGTTGTTCATTCAGTTTTTTTTTTTTTTGGTTGGGGCTTTAGGGCTCGTCAACATCGAGGTCATTAGAGCCCATTGTTCATTCAGTCTGGTTAATTATGGTTTGTGTATTATTTCTTGTGTGAATTCATTTTTAATGTGCTGTATCTTGAACTACAATTAGATTGCTGATCAGAGGTTAAATATCTTACATTCACCATTATGGATGCAGAATAAGGTATGCAATTAATTTAAATTTCCTTGGAATCTATTGTAGTTTGCAGGTTCACACAAAAACTGGGCCCCAGGGGGAGTAGACAGCAGTTTGCTAGTTACTATTTTGCACTAATCTGACTTGGCTCTCTGCAGTCCTAGAATGATCATGGTATTCTTACTTACACCTGACGCTCAGGACAAATTAATTTTAGTACTGGGTTTATCCAGGTCTCAAAGCAACTTCAAAGAAACTTTTGAATATTAAATTACAGATGCAAGTTGCAGTTCATATTCTCTTTCACAGTTAAAACTTTATGGTCTGAACATCAAGACTCATCACGATAATTTGAAAATGGTATATAGACCGAAATTGTGGTACCTTGATCTGGATATATAACTTGATCTGTTTATATATTAATATAATTCAAACAGATCAAGGTGTATATACAGGTTTGACATTAGCATTTTTTTCTGAGGAGAGAAAAATAAAGTAACAAATTCTTAAGAATATGAGATGATTTAAGTATGGTAAAAGAGTAAAAAATTATGAAATATTATCTAACATAGATTATGAATGTCGCCCAAGTGTTTCTTCATTTATTTATTATGTGATTTAAAAGAAATCAATTTTTGATTTTCATTACTATCCAGTTGGGTAATGTAACAAAACCTAAGAATTTGTATTAAAATATTGTGTGAATTACAAATCTTTTTATTATTAATGTGTTCAAATCAAAATAATCTTACAACTTCAAAAATTTCTGTGAAATTTCTCACCCTGTTGACACTGCTCTAGGGCCACTCTAAGGTAAGTAACATTATTTTTTCAGTACAACAGCTCACCTCAATTCATTAACACCCTCACTTGTTACATAAAGCAGCAAGCACAAAGTACTAATACAATCACAGATCTGTCTTATTTTATTTTAAATTCACTTACCCGGTGTATTCGTGTTATTTCACGACAAGTTAAACCAGAAGTTTTCCCTTTCATATAAGTCAATACTTTTTTGCTTAAATCACAGCAATTTTCAGACCAATATGGGTAATTAAAAAATGAAGCAACTTTTACTACAAGAGTTGGTTTTACTCTCTTAAAGAAACCTTCTTCAATCAAACCATCAATTTTACTCTTGAATGCTTCGAAGGTAGCTGAATCAATAAGTACACGAACATTCCGCAAACAAATAGTTAATAAGAGGATGTCTCTCTCACTCACAGATTTATCTGAAAATTAAAGACACAAAATAAATGTGCAGCACACATAAAAATACTAAGATAATTCTCCCTTCATATATTTAAAAAATTGTAACCAAGCAAGATATTTTTAATTTATTCAAAATATTAACCAATTAACAATGCCACATTAATAAAAATATTAACACAAAATATAAAACAGTACATTGATCATCAGAGAAGCAACATGAAAGTCAAACAAGTTGATAAAATTAATTTTTATAAAAAGTAGTACATAACTTTCTTGGTTAGTCAACACAAACACTTAAGAGCTATATCAAACATAATTATTTAAATACAGATGCATTTAAATGTGGAAATGGTACCGACTATAAATCATCATACAACAAACCAATTTTCTCTGTAATGAATGTCAATGGTAGATGAAATTAACATGTACTCACCAATATAGTTATAAATAATTGGTAATAACTTCTGAACAGAAAAAATATAATTCAGATATGGATTACCAAAGAGAGAAATTGTGTATCTTGATAAAGCTGAAAGAGGGAAATTACTCCCAAATTTATCAAGAAGAGTCTCAATGTGACATAACAATTTTGGCATAATAGGATCATAGTGTGAGACACCCAATTTTGGCAATAATAAGAACATAGAGGTAGCTTCATCAGGAGAAAGTTCACTAATACCATCTTCTAAACAAGATAGAATTTTCTGAAATACTTCATGTGATTGAACTTCTTTGATATATTTACAAATCAGTGTATTATAATATGAAGGATCAAAATTAAATCTTTCATTGTCTGCTTGCAAATTTACTTTTTTGTAAATCTTAAACAAGTCCCACAAAATAACTATAGCTTGACAAACATGATAATGTTTAATATCATTTTCATTATCAACAACTACATCAAATACATTTTGGACTGAAGCACATTCGTTTAACTTTTGAATGAGGGGATCTTGTGAGTTCGGGTAAAGATAACTCCGCATGAAAACAGAGTCTACTTCTAAATCAGACTCTTCATCAGAGTCATCAGCTTGTCTTGCTGAAGTTCCAAGAGTATCACTATCACTGTCACTGTCATCATTGGCACTAGAGCAAAAAACTGATGATGTGAACAAAGAACCCTGCGGCTGATGCAAAGAAGGGAAAGGTTGTCTCTTATGAGAATCTGACACTAATATTTTTCGAGATACAGATTTACCTAAGGTCCGTGAAATTAAATATTTTCGATTACAAAATCTCATTTCGCTTATTCCACTTCGGAGACGAGGAGATTTTGACAGGGAACCTAAAACTGCTACTTTCTTCATACTTGGTGATTCCGATACAGAACCGTAGAAGGGGGAAAATTCTTTTGCTCACTCAATTACTGTGTAACATGGTTTCGTAAACATTGCTTCACATAGTTATCAATATCTAAATAGAGTAGCACTACCAGCACATCACTACCGCTTTACACGGAAAAATAAATTGGACTAAAACTAACCTATTTGCGTCTTTCGGTAATGTAACGTGTATTATATGTTGGTAATGGTAGTAATAAGTTGCTGGAATGTTGCAACCCTGAAAAGTCGGACAAACGGTTAGCGAAACTGACTGAGCGAGGCGATTTAAATTACCTTTTCTGACGTACATGTATTAATTTAATTTAGTAATTACATATCCAAAATATTCTTTTCGTTAGATGTTTGAAAATTTAATTGTTTCAATTACGAATAGTGTGACAGTTTAGCTCACAACGTCAAATGAGTTCTGCTTACGCAAACCCATGTGTTAACCAATAAATCAGAAAAGTCAGAAACCGAAAAGTAACTAATCTTCCCTGGTTGACTGGCCTGCTGATAGCATAAGCAACGCTCGATAATGCGCTGTCAATTTTTGAGTTTAATTATCTTAATTATTTTATTTTCTCGAGTTTTTGTAATTCTTTAAGTGTATTTAAGTACTTTCTTTTGTGTAGTGTTGTTAGTAATTTGTTTTGAGTTACTGATTTCGATATTTTACCTATTCTTGAGAAATAAAAATTAAAACAAATTTGCGATGTCCTTTGGATTTGATACAACTTTGCCATTGTCTAGTAGGGAAATGTTTTCTTGACGATTTTCTGAAGGGGATGTGTAATTCTTTATAATATTCCACATGGTTTTAGTCCGGTTGTTCGATTCTAATATGTCTGTCATTTTGCATTACTTTAGCTGCATAGACCACTTTTCTGAGAATAGATTTATAATTACGGATATATACATGAAATTCGGGTGGTTGTTTATTGAGTTTTGAAAGATAATATAAATGACGTTTGTTTTTGGAAGAAATTCTAATCCCTTGAGTTATCCATCGATTGTGATTGTTTACTTTAACTAACTTGCGTTTTATAGGAAAGCAAGAGTTGTAATACTTCAGAATGTTTTTAAAAATTCATTGAATTTATAGTTGGTGCTTTCACATTTATACACACATAGTCATCCCACGTTTCCTGATGTAAAAGGTTTTTAAAAATTGTTAAATTTTTTTCGTTGAACTGTCTAGTAATCTTGTAGACAATATTTCGTGGTTTTAATTTATCTTCAATAGTTACTATTGGGCAAAGTAGTCGCTATACCCCGGTTTAAATACTTGAGAAGTATAAATGAGTTATTGTTGACAATTATCTGGTCCAGCAATGTTTGGGATGAACCAGAGACGCGACTAGTGTCGATTATCATAGTAACAAGATTGAAGGAACTGATTAGATTATTGAATCGATTCTTGGGGTTGTACGCGGAATCCGATTCACTGAGGAAATCAATGTTGAAATCGCCACAGAGAACAATAGATTTCGTATATTTCTCTGTTAGACGTTTTAATACGATTTCGAAATTTAGAAAAAATATTTCAAGATCTGATTGAGGAGGTCTGTAAATACGCCTTTATCGTTCAAATGAACTGCAGAGAGTTCGAAAAATCATCCAAGCAGAATTTCTCGTAACCTAACAGTGTGGAGGATAAAAAGTCATTTCTAAAGTAGATACATACACTTCCGAGACTAACTCTAGTGAAGTTATGAGTGTCATCAGTTCTTTAAAAAATAAGTATTCAGCAGGGATAGATTATATTCCAGAATTTGTAGTAAAATCTTCCTCTCATGTTATATTAAATCCTCTCACTCATATTTTCAATAGCTCCTCGTCAGAAGGTGTGTTTCCTGACGTATTTAAAAATGCTAAAGTGAAACCATTACATAAGAAAGGAAGTAAACGTAATGTTGGAAACTATCGACCCATATCACTTCTGCCAACTTTCTCAAAAATCCTGGAAAAACTCTTTTATAAGATACTTTTAGACTTCTTATGGCATATTTATATTCTCTTAAACGATCAGCATGGTTTCAACTAACAGCGTCATTTTTTTATTCTAAATGATGCAACCAATTTTCTTGACAGTAGAGATAATCCACAAGGTATTTTTATTGATTTTTCGAAAGCATTCGATGTAATCGATCACGAAATTGTCTCAAAACTGCACTCATACGGCATTCGTGAATTGCCACATCAATGGATAACTTCCTACTTGAAAGATAGGCAACAGCAAGTAAAAATTTCCCATGTTGAAAATAAAGTACGTCAATGTTACCTTTCAGAAACAAAGCCACTTACTTGCAGGGTTCCTCAAGGTTTAATTTTAGGTCCTACCCTCTTTTTATTGTAAGTAAATGATATGTCATCCACCACGCCCGATTGCAAAATGGTTCTCTTAGCTGATGACACAAATCTACTATGTAAACATGTTAATGCGCAGAATGCTCTATCTAACCTCTCGTCTTGGTTTCATTCAAATCGTATCATCGTTAATACGGATAAAACAGTATCCATTTCATTTCGCAATAGTGTAACGAAATCTCTTCCTCATACATCCCTTTCGCTAAACGGAACCCAAATAAAATCAGTCAAGATAATAAATTTTTTAGGGCTTCATATTGAGGAAAACCTCAAATGGAATTGCCACATTGATAATTTGAATTCCAAACTAAGAAAAATATGCTATGTATTCCGTATTTTAGCAAACATTGTAAGTCAACATATTTCTCTCTGCGTGTATTTTACAAATATATATTCTCATTTACGGTACGGCATTATCTTCTGGGGCCAAACCACTCAGAGCATTCACACTTTTAGAATTCAAAAGAGAATAATTCGGATTATATGTAAATCTCACCCCCGAAATTTAATGTAAACCTTTATTTAGAGAATTAAATATTCTTCCTCTCCCTTGCATATACATTTATGAAGTAGACGTGTTTGTAAAGACAGAACTATTAAAATCCCACCCCTGGTTTAGAAGAAATAGTCTAGTTCACGAACACAACTCTCATAATAAGGCTAATATTCATCGTCCTGGCGTGTCAACAACTCTTTGCCAAAGAGGCCCTTATCATTCAGGAATAATTTTGTATAATTCCCTTCCTCAAAATCTAAAAGATGTAAATAAATTGAATCTCTTTAAATCCGCGGTTAAAAGCTTTTTAATGTGCTATTGTTTCTATAATGTGAAAGGATTTACAGATTTTAATAAATGAAGTTAATGATAGTTTCAATTTCCTAATAAATATTGTTTTCCACATGACTTCGGATGATGTAAGTGATGTTAATATCTCTTGTTCTTCATCACGCCATTGTTATTGTTCTCTAGATATTGATTAAATTCCTTTTTCTGGCATGTTGATTTTGCTCTCTTTGTTTATTAATAGTTTATTTCTAACTGTACGCAACCTTGGCACGGTTGAGTACATTATCTCTGTAGCCCCATCCCGGCCCGGGTTTTACTCCGGTTTTCCTCCGGGTAGTGGCGGATTTTCCTTGGGCGGGAATGTCATTAATACTTTTGTTTTATTAATCTCGAATTTTTACTGCACTAAT
>NNCF01133047.1:0-21586 GCA_002313205.1 Laupala kohalensis | reverse complement strand
CTATCTCTCATATATATATATATATATATATATATATATATATATATATATATATATATATATATATATATATATATATATATATATATATAAATTCTTTGTGTTTGAGGTCAAATACATGCAACTATCTTTCTTAGTCTTACACAAAAACCAATACCAATTAATACATTTTATAACTTATTCTACATGATACTTGATTTGTACTATTATGTTCTACAATATTGCTATTCCGTATTTATTTCACTTTTAGGTTATTGGTCTAGTTTTTACGACGAAACAAAGCTCTGGTCATAATAAGTTTGGAAAACACGGGTCTATCAGTACAAATGACCCGAAACTCCATGTCGATTAACTTACTTCTAATAATAGATATTATTTCTCGACCACTATGAATTAAAATAATGATTTTTCAGATATTGGCCGATAAATTGAAAATTTTACCTTGGCAAACTTTCGGATATATTTCATCCGAAAAATGTCAAAGAAATATTGACGTAATAAAATCCTTTCCAAACTGTATAAGACATGCCAAGAAAGAGATGTTTCTGTAGATTTCAATAGTTCTACTTTTAGAAAAACCTGAAGAGGGGAACATGAAACATTGGAAAAGTAAACCGATCATGCAAACATGATAAAATACGTGTTTTTAGATTACTTCTTCTGTTGTAATAATTATCAAATGCTCTTCCAAAAGTTCAAATGATTGATAATTATCAAATGCTCTCCCGAACTGTTTTGCAAATATTCTTCTTGTACTATAATAGGCAATACAAACACTATATACCAATGTTTTGTTCGTTTTGACTCACTTGAGATTCATTCTGATTAACGACTAGAGAAAAGAGGTACCGGGTAAGATGGCAAAGAAAACATTTTTCTGTCAGTTTATGATACACCCTTGCGGTACTCCCGTGAGTCACTGCCGACGATACGACACCACCTTCGTGCACTGCGAATCATGAATTAACCATTGTTCAGGGAGAGGGGAAAAATGTGTTCTCTTCGTGGTCGTCTCGTGGCTCACTGCCTCACTGCAGGGATGGATTGCTCAAATAAGGACTTACTGACAAGATTTCATTGCTCAAATAAAGTCTCAGATCTCCGAAGGTTTCTTCAAGTACCCTCTCCTGGAGCGGGAGCGCGTGGGAGCGACGCTCCCGCACTGCTTTGGAAATAATATTTTTTATTCTCCAAAAGATCCAAGCTATCTAAATTAGAGCTAATACAACCTGAACACTAACAATTTTGTATTGAAAACTACAGGAAGACTGCTATACCAATATAATCAAAGTGGGTTTTACATATAGTACACGTTGAGAAATACAGTATACATACTCGTACATCTAATACTCTTAAACAAGCAATAGTTGTATATTTGTGGGTGAATCTCGGAAACGGCTCTAAAAAGTTTCACCAAAATTGGTTTATAAGGGGACTTTTACCAATTGAATCCAATGGGCTTGGCACCGATTTGGTGAAAATTCGCGTTTTCCGAGAATGTATTAAAAAATAAGAAATAGCTTGAAAAACAAGGAGATAAAAAATGACTTTTGGTGGACGTACTGAAACTTGGTGCAGAGAAATGTATTACGTTGGCAAGTGGATGACTGTACCTAGAGTATTTGTTAAGCATCGTTGGGAATAGGTATGGGGATCGGTTTGGGTTGGTCGAGTTTCCAACCGAATCGAAAAAAAAAAACACCGAACATTCGAATCGCTTTCGGGTTGGTCGAGTTGAGTCGGTTTCGGTTCAGTTGCGAAACTTACGAGATAAACCCATAATATCTTTCAAATCGTTTGGTACTAAAGATTCAAGGCTTTTTTATTCTAGTCCCTAAATTTCAGCCCCGAATGCCATGGCTGGCCTAAGTGCGCCACGGAATACTTTATCACAAACTCTGACTTAAATAGGCGGGATTTTGTATCTCTCTTGGTTTATTATTTTATGAGCAGACATGCCTTTCACGTATTATTTTGGTTTTCGCAACATTGACGTTCAGTAAAAGTTCCTAGCAAATTTTTTGAAGTGTGTTTACACCCTTTTGTAGTCCCTTCATTGAGTTCGAGCTGATAACTAGATCATCGGCATAAAAATGTCCAGGGACGTATGATCCATTTGCGTCAGGTGACGTAATATCCGCTCAATTCAGCTTTTATATAATTACGGAAAATTAATTAATTAATGCAATCGGGAAACGGAACAAATAATTTTGCAGATATTACGCAACGGGGGTTGAACCCTTAGCGATGTTCTTACATTAAACGTTAAGTTACGTTAAGATTAGATGTTATTAGAAGTTTTCATATCTCATACAGAGATATTTCATGATGCAAGTTTATCATTTTAGAAAAAATTCCCTTGCTCCTAAGTTTGACTCTTAACTTTTCCTTTTTGACAGAGTCGAATCCGCAATATAATTAGCCCCCTTTCAAGTTTATTTCTCTGTTAGTGAGAGTGTGAAGGGTGTCAAAGTTATGCACGACTAAAGATTTATCTTCTTGTGAATATGTAACGTAGATTTGACGTGCTGGCTGACTGCCAAGTTCACGATAAATTTGCAAAGCTTTGGAGGCTCTTCTGCTCTAACATTCCGAGTCAAATCAATTTTACCTTTTTTGCGTTCGTTCGTATAATACAGATTTTGATTCATTTGTACTCGAAGTCATGTTTCTTTGCTTTGAGAAAATTTAACTTAATTTAACTTAAGAAAAAAACATGAACGGAAACGCATTGTGTTTATTAGTTTATTTATATTAGCCGCAGTAAATTACTTTATTATCCACAACATGGTAATAGGTAGTTTGTAACAGCTCTAGTGACAATAAATTTTTCATTTATTTATTGTCAGTCTAACTGGCTCGATGTTGGTACAGCGCTGGTACTCAATGTTGCCAACGCCTTTTCTTCGCCATCGTTCGCAAGAGAAATAATATTCGTACCTCGCGTTATGTTGGCAGGACATTCGAATTTCTGAAAACTCAAATCCGTCGCCAACCTCAGACACCGATTCAATTTACGTGCTCTTGCGACTCTATTCTACTCTCCCTGCACGGAGCGTAAGGAACGATTATTACCTTGTGTCTCAGTTTCTTGTGTTATTCTCTGTATTTCTTTACAGCACATAGTTGCTTTTGTGACTACTATTAATATTTATTCGGATACTACTTAATTTCGTAGGAGTTGGCAATTTGGGATAAGCGGCCATATTGCATAATTGTTCGCAAAGTTACCTGACTTTGAGTATACCTGCTTCTCCCAGCGCGTTTTGAATGGCATTGGCTGGCGGGTCCGTTGCCTCCATCCTCTCTTCTCAAGTTCGTTCTCGAAGAGCAGGTGCGATCTCAAATATCTTCCTTTTCCGCCTTCCATTTGGAGCGGGTCATTTGGTGACGTACCACGGGTTGTAGATTTTGTGTGAACTCGTTCGATTTTAATTTTAGAACAAGGTTTAATGGGAGATGGTTCGATTCACCTCTGTGTCCAATTTTGAAGTTCGCGAGTGAGGGGTAAATTTTAAATAGCTTAATTTCTTGTGAGTCATTTCACGAAGTTTTTAAATATCTATCTAATGATACTATTTGCGCAGAGGTTAAACATCCAAGCACAGGTTCAGTTTTATATATAGAGAGTGGAGAAACCAAAATATCTATAAAAAAAACTAAGCATCGTAGAAAAAAATTGTGATTAAAAGTTAACGTTTTGAAGGTGCTCATTCACTCGTGCTAAAACTGGACCACCTGCCCCCCTTCTGAGGAGGGGGAGGGAAGTAACTTAATAATCTAAAATGAAAACCCGTTTTTTAATTCCAGATTGAGATTGTATGAGATTTCATTCAGATTGTATACGTAACTCCTGTCTGAAACATTTCCTGGATAGATAACACTAGTCGTTGGAATAACACTTTCAGCTAATCTCTAGAAATACACACCACATGTTACGGTACTGCATAGTATGCAATGGAAAATCCCTTTTTATTTATTTGATTACATATTTGTTGCATGATTTAACGGCTATGACAGCCCCCGTCCTTTCGAAGCGTGAGAACCAAGCTGATGAAGCACCACGCTTCAGTGGCGTGATTTCTGACTGGCCAATGCAGATAAACTGCAATTTCACCAACCCCATGTCCTCATGAGAGGCCTAACGGGATTGGTTCCCCCTCCAGAGAGTTAAAATTTAAACGAACAAAGATCTTTCCCGAACGAGCGAAGACCAAACGACGATATAGTCAGTGCAAGGGGAAGCTTGCACTCCGGCGCATGGGTGGTAATCCATGCTACGTAAAATTCATTCTTGAAACGTTTATATTTGTAACTTCTATTATGTTGGATCCAAGGGACTGAGTATCCTTCAGATACTTCTAATTATTGTATTCACGATCTGTTCCTCAGTTCTGAGAATCTTGCAAATGGTATTGGATGTATTTCTGATTCACGACATTTATTCTGTATATGTAAGGGGAAATATGGTAACAACTGTAACCAATGATTTAGTGTTATTATTAAATAGTGTTTAGTTAAACACTCTTCTTTATTTCAATAATGTTTTAATTTCATATCCTGGTCGATCTGACCTCTCAAGATAGTGGGTTTCGACACTAGCCAAGAGAGTAGACTCAGTTACAAGATGAATAAATAAATGAATAAACTAAACCTTTAGTTGGGCTATAATGAGCCTAATATTTCAATTAGAAACAGGCGCTGCTATTAAAGATAGCATGTAAAGTCAGTTAGGAAGCGCCAGGCTGGTACCCAGAACCCCAGAACGTAACACAAACCACATCGAATAAAGGAAAATACGTGTTCAAAATAAGACCTCTCTCCCAGAGGGTGAGGAGGGGGTCAGTTTGTTATCATTTTATGCTTTTATTAATACTGAACTTTTTAAATAGACCACCGTGTGTGTAAGACGTTTTACTCTCACTCCAGGACCTTAAAACTCCATATTTTATTCGAACAACTATCAAGTTCTTCTAAAACTACACTCAACACTTTTCTTACAGAAATTTGAAAGAAATTGGTATATTTTTGCAAAATCCTTGAAGTTTTCCGTCTTTAAAAGTATAAGAGAGGAACCGATTTGGTCAGAAACCTCGTTGAACGATCAATATACGAACGAGTCGTTGTTTGCTTATTTCACAACAAATTAATCATTTCTTCGATCATTGAAGTGAATCGAAATATTACAGATGATTCAGAGATTGGGGACAGACGGGAGGCAGAAGCGTAAAAACGATGAATCTCCACGTAAGGATAGTGAATTTTCTTCTTACTTATTTACAAATAAAATATTTTATTATATTCGAATTAAAATGTTTATTTACAGCTAAATCTCCCAACTATTGTATAGAGCAATAGTTAACCATTTGCTCTGATTTACAAACTCCAGGCTTCTGCATTCGCACAAATTCTGATTCCCCGTTCGCAAAAAACAAGCAAATCATATTGACGCCACTGTTAGGAGGGATCTTCGTTTGGATGAATCAGTTTTGTTCTCCACGTGGTCATACGCATTTTGTAACTGCTTTTTTGACAATAAAGTTTATTTATTTATGTATGTAACGGGGCCACCGAGTCTAAGGATAGACAAAGACGATTTTATAACAGCTGCAGACGCTTTTTTTATTGTTTTACATCTTCTAGTATCGAGTGGATGGCAAAGGGATGGAAGCAAAGGATGAAGGACAGGGGGGTGACGAGGGGTGGAGACGTGGAGGTCGCGTGCAAACGTGCCCTGCGGCGGTACGGTGCAACACGCTATGGTCGTATGCAAAGCATTAACCTCCGTGACCTCCAGCAGCGTAACGATCCTGAGAGGACATGGCCCTTGTACAGACCAACACCATGCAAACACTTCTTTTTCAGATGCTTCAAAATCCCAAAAATACAATAATAATAATAAAAGAAAAGAAAACGTGACTATTCGATTGTGTGTCTGATGGACACAAAGATTCAAGATGATTCTTTGTTTGATCAAGGCGAATGCGTAAAGAATCATTTTGTATCCGTACACAATACGTGGTGCGTATTGCGGAGTGCTAAGATTCCTTAACAGTAACGATTTCTTCGTGTGGCTCCTCGTTCGTTCGAGAAAGATCTTTGTTCGTTTAAATTTTAACTCTCTGGAGGGGGAATCAATCCCGTTAAGCCTCTCAAGAGGGCATGGTGGTGATGCAATTGTTGTTTATCTGCCTTGGCTTGTCAGAAATCACGCCACTGAAGCACGTGCTGACAAGCTCAGTTCCCACGGTTTGGAAGGGTGGGGGCGGCCGCTGGTCAACGGAACCGTCTTTGTGCTTGCATAGAGCTTGGCTGTTTGCACGTACAGTCCAAGAAAAATTAGCCAGACTGCCCATAATTTACGATGGCAGTCGGATAAATTACGGCAGCTAAATCATGAAATAAATTTATAAAAAATCCAAAAGGGATTTTTCACTGCCTACTACGCCGTACCGTAACATTAAGAAATATTTAAAATGTTTTGTTATCCCAGTCCATAGAAATGTTGTTCATTGTTATAAAAACCAAAATTAGAGAATGAAAAAAGGCAAAAGAGTAGGTTAAAGAACCAGAATCAGAAAGAACTTGATAGCGTACGCTTTGGTGAGCGAAACATGGCTAATCAAGTGTGGACTTTTCACACGAATATTTGCCTTATTTGAGTATCAGAAGAGCGTCTAAAAACCGACAAGGAGACAGATACGGGTGTTCGCATATTTGCGTATTTTCCACAATAGAACAAATAGCTCATCTACACTTGGCCGTGATGACAAATACGCAACGCCAAGTGCCGGCATCCAAAGCTAAACTCAAAAACTCAAACTACTGACCACTATTGTTATCGTATGGGTCGGGTATAAACGCTATTGTGAAAATATTTGTCATTCGGAGTGAAGGGTCTACTAACCCGGCGCACACCTTCCGAATTTTCCCACCGACCATCGAAGTACGACGAAGGGCAATGTAAGTCGAAGGAGCTGTGAAGTTATTTTTGTGGACAGTGAGACCATCTCACCCCATTACCAGAACCAGCCCTAGTTTTCAGGTTGGCTGGGAGCTACCTGGCGAGAGCGGGAGCTATGTTGCGCACCTTATACTAGCAGGTAAAAACGATCCTAGTAGTGGTAAAAAAGGAGGAAAACAGTCCCACTCTCTGTATACGGTAACAGAACCACAAAACATGAATCTTTGTTTCCTGAAATATTTGTAGTAATTCTTCAGAAGTATCCATTTTGTAAATGATATAAAGAAATTATATTCCCGCGCTTCCAATCTTAAAATAACGCGATATATGCAATATTCCGATATTCCCTTTGTCGCCTATAATAGAACTTAACAAATAACGTTTTATTTTATATTTACGTTAATATGTTATTACATATGTAATATTCACAACCACCATGTCTCATCTAGATCTGCCTCTGATTTTCTTTTTTTACAGTCAGCAATCTGTTGGTGGCAATGAACGCCTTCAACTGGAGAAAATATGTCTCTATATCGTATAATAAGAACTCGTATTATTTGTTTAGAAGACAAACTTGTTTGTCGTATGATATCCATCTAAACGATCTTAAGAAGTGAACATTGGATTTAAAAGTAGAGTTATTCGAAGGAACCTCAATGAGTTAATAATCACAGGCAAAAATATACGAATATTTCAGTCGTTCTGGAAAAGGTGACTTTTTTTAAAAGAACATTTGATCATTCGAGCAACTGATATAACACCAGCATGTTAGAAGCATGCTTAAAAATATTGTCGAAACAAGGTCCGGTCTATATTTCTACCTAAGTGTCTTGACCCACTTATTCAACAACGCAGAGAAAAAACACATTAAAGAAGAATTTTGAGATTATGCTTTTGTATTGCATCTTATCGTAAAATATTAAGCAAGGGTAATTATATTGAATTTGAATAGATAAACTCTGTATAATAATTCTCCTTGTAAAAGGCAAATAATTTTGACTCAGGCTTGAACTTCATTCACTAATTTGAAAAAGAAAGAAAAAACTGCTTCTCTGTAGTTTGGGTTTAGCCAATATCTTTAAGAGGCAAAGCAAGTGACCGCAGGAACCCATCGGGCGACTCCAAACTCCATCAGCCATTGGAGTGTTGTTTACCTGAGGAGCAGCAATTCCTTCAATGAACTCAAATAAATGGGAATTAACAAAATCGTTCAAGGTTTTCCGCGTTCAAATGGTTCATTCAGTCAGTTCGAATGCACTTTCCGGAAGCAGCCAAGGGACCATTCCATCAATTCCGATCAAAGTACCCAAACGCAATAGCGGATTTAATATTTCGAAGCTAAGTTATTTAACAATTGCCTACTGTTATCAATTTAGTATTCCAAAATAAATCGTGACTGTAAAAATATTCAAAATTCCATATTAATAATAACAATACTATTAATGACACTCCCACCCCTAGACCCGATCCTTGTGGGTCTACTTATGAATCCACCTCGATCCGAAGGAAAACTGGAGAAAAACCCGGGCCGCGGTGAGGTTAAAAATAATGTACACAACCTCACCAACATTGAATATGGATGGAAAAAAATATTATGACTAATAAGAAGCAATAACAGCAGGCATGAAAATCATTTGAAATTTAATGTTCGTGTTAAGGGTATTACAGCAATGACACGACAAAGTATTAGCGTCACTTAACATTAAATAGAACTATAAAAAATATTTAATGCGAAAATGAAATTCATGTTAAATTCGTTCATTAAATTCAATAATCTTTTTAACCTTATAGCAGTAATGGCACAATACTAGAGTTATTAACCGCGGATTTGAAGAGATTCAATTAAATAGAATCTTTTATATTTTGGAGGTAGGGAATTACGGTACAAGGCGATTGCTGAATGATACGATCCTTTTTTGGCACCACTTGGACACGTTAGGACGACGAATATTAGCTATGTTTAGAGTGTTGTTTTCATGAACTGGAAAGTTTCTTTTAAGCAGAGTTGGGAGTTTAGTAATTAATCTCAACAAACACAACTGTTTCATTAATATAAATGCGAGAGAGAGTGTGATATTTAATAATCATTATTAATAAAATAATAATCATAATTTTTATAATAATATTGATACCACCTCATCTGTGGCGCACTTTTAGGAAAGTTTTATACGTTCTCACTTTGTGTGAGTACTGTACGGTTTGGCCTGTAACCACGTAATGTATTCGCTTTGGATCTGTGATATCGAAAGTTAAATAAAAATTGTTTTGTCGTATAGTTTTTGATTAGATGGTGAGCATAATCACAATTTTATTTACTCACTACTCCACGTTAAAAATTAAAAAAAATACTCCTAGTTTGGCCCGTAAGAAAAGTATTATATTGCTAATACGATAAATTATTATCATTTACCCTACCGTGCAAAAGTTGAGTACAGATAAACATTATCGAGCCATTAAGCTTCAATACTACTACTAATAGTAAAAATTTCAAATAAAAATATGAAAGTAACACAAATGATAAAATAAACCGATAAGCATGCTGAACTGAAAAAAACTGAAATATTTTTTATACTTTAATCAATTATTATTACAATCAAACTTTAATCAATTATAATTAACTACAACAAATAAGTGAGGAAATGTGCAAGGAATATAACATTTTATGAACTTCATTTTAATAATAAAGTATAAAAAATATTTATACAAATACATAAATAAATAATTTGTTAAAGAAGTATGATTACAGAGCTTTGTCCCGCCATTATGGCAGAGAATACCATGATAAATAAATTTAATTTGGTTGACATTACTGTACTTTAATATCAAGCTCTAATCTCTAACAACGAACGATTGATATCGAGTCTCTAACAACAAGCGTGATGCGAGATAAAGTAGTACACAATATACTACGCTATTGTATCGATTCATTACATACGCGGAAGTATATATAATTTGTATAATCAGGTTATCGGAATAAACGTTTCGAATTAAGTCATGTTGTAGCTATTTAAATATATTTTAATTCGACGCACCTGTAAGGAAAAAGTTGAAGGATGGGTCGATAAGAAAAGTAAACCAATTTCTGGCAATAGCAAATAGTGAAATTGAAAGTTGCCATAAACCTCGAAGAACGCGAATGATACAAATATGCTTCTGCTACAGAACCGATTCTCGAAACAATGGAACGTGAAACAAATGGTAATCATGCCTCGTAGTGTGTAATCATGTAATGAATGAAGTAATTTGTGCAAATCGCTCTCTTAGAGGAGCTCTTCGATTTATCCCCTCTTTGCAGCTCACAGCCTATCAGCGCAGCGGCGGCGTCTACGTCACACCGCATCGTTATTGGTTCAGAACTGCCAGAAGAGCCGGAGCTCCGGAGTTGAATACGGAACAGTGCGGATGGAGGGAGCACGTGTTGTGATAGAGAAATAACTGACTGTTTTTGTTAGGCTCATCGGTGGATATGTTGTGATAATTATTAGTGACACTTGTTTCATACAAATTGTTCAAGTAATCCATGTGTGTTTGACGAGATTAGATTTTTGTTTTTATTTTGTTTTACGTACGGACGAAACATGACCGAGGCAGACGGAGCTTCGTTTCTGCGTGCAGCTACCCCTACTGTTGGACCTCGAAGAAAACCTCGGATTTTACCCTTTAATATGGCGAATTCCGGTGCAGTGGATAAGGGCAGTCGAAATGTTTATTTACGGATGAAGCCAAGAGTTGGAAAGAAAGAGGTAACGTTTTGTGCATTTTTTAAGATAATTTACCAGAAGTATATAGTTGTTAGAGAGCGTCGTGTTTTCTGACGGACTGTTTCGTAAAGAAAGGGGTTGATTTAATGGCATCAATATATTGCTATTTAGTTACATGTTAACGACAGGGACCAGTAGGGGTTCCTAGGCGGGGGCAGGTGTGCCCCGGTCCTCATTCTCTAGGGGGCTCCAAATGGGGCTTAATAATATATGTAAAATGAACACGTGATTGAATTTTATTATAACAGTATAATAATAATTCAGCTTCTTATTTAATACAGCACCAATTTCAAACTCGGCAGGCAAACACTTTCATGTGTGGCTTGAATAGGGATCCTCCATAACTATTCTCACCCCGATAATAAAAATATTATTTGTAGGTACTCATAGTCATAGAACCAACTACACTTGGATAAAAAGGTGGACAATTTTCAATTTCAATTTAATTTATTCTTAACGACAACAAAACACATTATAACTTGTTTTTATTATAACACTAAATATAATGCCTCAGATTCTGATTTAATATAACACTAATTTAAAACTCGACAGGCAAACACTTTCGTGTGGCTTGAAACCTCCAAAAAGATTCCCACCAACCTTATTTGTAGACAGTGTTGCATATTCATATAACCATTTACATTCAGATGAAATGGAAGACAATTTTTAATTTAATTTATTTTGTACGACAATAACAGTACAGTTTATAACTTTTTTTTATTAAAGGGCCCTTCTGAATTACTTCCCTACGAGAAAATGACAGTTGGAGCCCCAGCGGTGGCTCAGTGGTAGTGTTGTCGCTCATCATGTCATCCCGGGTTCTATTCATGGGGCCAGAAAATTTGTAGCGTTACACATTAATATCCCAGTTCATACAGCTATGACTACTGAAATGCAAACCTTCCCTCCTCTATCCATCTCCTCCTAGCATCAATAACTCTTATTACTTAACTACTATTCCTAACCCTCCACGTGGGCCAAGTTGTTGGTAAACCCAGCTAGGTGGCCCACCTACAAACAATGACCTACAACCCAACTCCTAACTGCTATCGCTCCATGTAGATAAACTTCAATAGTACACTACATTTACCATTTACAAATACAAAAAAAAAGACAGTCTCTTGTTTTGAGAGGACGCTCACAACTGAAACGGAACGGGCAGGATTGGAGTTTGTTATTAATAGTTTATTTACCACGAGCGGGTTGGGAGGGGTGAGAGGTAGGAGCTATGATGAAACCTAGGTCATACACGTGGCGATCATTGTTAAATACCTTCCAAAATTGATCATTGGCGAGTGGTAAGGCAGCTCCACCATTGGCAAGGATAGACAAATATTCGATGCTGGAAAGTATTGGAAGGCTGGTCGATGCGAACGACGAGGACCTTTCAACCCCGAGTCCAAGACAAAGGATCCGCCTTCCTTGTCGATCTGGCTTCACACTCGTCGAAGAACGCCAGTAGTGCGCGTAAATAATCTCGTAATTCAATGAAGTCTATATAAAAGCAAATATGTGGGAATATAATTGAGCAATAAGTATAAAATCATAAATGATAGGAGAATAAAGTTATATTTATTGAAGTTTTTAATATAATTATAAACGTTTTTAACATTGCATCACGCGTGCATTGAAGTTATTAATGTCGCTTTGTAATATTATTGTTACATTAGGTGGCGTATAATACAAATGGCATATATGTATGATATTCGATTGATCAGAATTAAATATGAACAAATTACAACGGAGACGATACAAGTTTCGAAATATTTCAAATAAAAACATTGTGTAAGTTGTTTGCAAATATTTGCCGATGACTCTTTGGCAAGACTTGTCATGTGTGTGGCTCTAGAAGGAAGTGGATTTACCGACAACCCAGATACGACGACAGTTGAAGGTCAAGTTGTTTTCAAAGCGGAGGGTCTGATGCCGAAATGAGCTTCTGATAACGAAGTCAAATGCTGCGTGACTTTCAAATAACATAAATTAATACAAAATTATTTCAATAAATAATTATTGAATGTTTCGAAAATCCAAGAACATTTCTCCCTAAAAATTGGTATTGACAGGGGGAGGAGGTAACCAATGTGTCTGTACGCAAATATGCTACTTAAAGACATGTGAAAGAACATAAATATGATGAAGTTTGCCAAAGAAATTGTGAAATAATGGGAAGAGAGTCTGTGTGAAAGACTTAGGTTTGTTGAAAAAAATTGATTTCGAAGACCAACCTAACCCAGAACTTATTACTGGTAACATTCATTTGCTAGAGATTCTACTGTCCAATAGCGCAACTAATTTGAGTACTTTAGATCGAATTTTTTATTTCTTTTTCCCATGTAGCGAATGAGTTATTAGTTCAGTTGAGTTCCAGGTGCATTGCTGCTTGGTCTGTATCGTCCGTTCACTCTTGAGTTGAGAGCAGGTACTAAATTTGAAGAGACTTGTTCAAATTGAGAAATTTGAAGATACTTGTTCGACGATGAGCAAACCTCGGACGTGGCGACCAAAGTCATCAAGTAGCGAGGAAAATGTGTAGAGCGTACGCCAGTCAGAGCGATTCCCACTCTCTCTCTCTCTCTTCGCAAAAAGCCAAGTGTCTCAAATTTTCCTTAAAGTTCCATACATCGCATAATGAGTAAAGACTTGTCTCCACCCCTACAAGACACAGTTGGTTCAAGAATTAAAGCCAACTGATTGTGCTGAGAGGCTTAACTTCGCCAATCAAATGGTTGATCGATTTTCGTCCTTCAACAGCATTTTATTCTTGGATGAGGCACTTTTTCACCTTATTGGCTACTGTAACAAGCAAAACTGTAGTTACAGAAGAGTCCAACGAATCCAAAACAAACATCAGAGGCTACTTCGTTCACCACAAGTCACTGTTTGGGCTGTTTGATCGTCAACGAGTTTGTACTATGTCAGCGAGTGCGAGAAGTTCTGTGTTATTGCTATAGAGTATAGTCTTGTCAGTGTAGGTGCAGGATAGAATATGGTTAACAGTAGTGGTAAGACAACTGTTTCTTCTTATTTTTTCCTTATTCTTCTGCGGCGCTACAGCACAATGCGAGTCATGACCACCTCCATCCATCGCCTCCACAATTCTCGACCTTCTGCCTTCCTCTTCCAATCTCTCAATTGTAGCAACTCCCAAGCATCCTTCCGAACTACATCCTCCCAATATTAGGTTTTCTTCTCGGTCTTCATTTATGTATTCTTTCTGAGAGTGCTTTCTTTGGTATTCTATCATCAGACATTCTTTGTACATGTTCAGCCCATCTTAGTTTTTGAAATTGTATGTATTCAACTACATTATGTTCCTTGAACATGTCCCTTCATTTGTTATTGTATGTTATCCGCCAAATTTTTCCTTGTATGGGCCCATGTATCCTTCTTACGATTTTTCTTTCAAATTCCAATAACTTTTCATATGTCAGTACTGGACTTATAAATATTTTACACCTTCGACCGAGTGGTTTTAGTCAGTAGTGCAAAGTAGGCTTGGATTCGAAAAACATTCTTTTTCATCTCGGCGGCTTCATTATTATTATTGATGACCTCAGTACCTAAATATCTGAACGAAGACACTGCCTCTACATTTGTGCCATACCTATTGAATATGTTTCAAATTTGCGGTTGCTTCGAGCCTGTCTCATAGCTTTTGTTTTATTTATATTTACTTCTAGACTCATTCTTTTTGCTGCTGCCACCAGTTTAATGTACAGCTCTTACAAGGGAACTTTCAAACAGCGCAGGTCGAAAGTGGTCCTGATTTTTTAAATATTGAAACATATTGACTTCTAGTATGTTACGTCAAAATATTGGCGACCATGACACACTGGAAGACACCGAAGAGCCATTTTTGTGGGTCTTGTACAACCCTTAACTGCGAAGCGGACGAACATAGACAGCCGAACCACGTGACTGCCCTTCGATTCGCCCGACTACTACGTATCTTCACCATTCAGGGAGGACATGAAAATGCAAATGAACAATGCTGTTTCCTGCGCATTTAAGAAAAGGACCAGTCAAGTCTAATAGTAAAACTAGACATGTAAGTTCCAAGCAATAAAAGATTTTGTCATTGTCGTTTGATCGAATGACAGAATGACAAAATCTTTTATTGCTTGTAATGAACAATCTGTCTACGTCAGACCAATTCCTCCACATGTAAGTTCACCTAAGTAAGTTATTCATGTTCAAGTTTCCTTTTGCTATCTTCGTTCACGAATTTTAAGTAAAATATTAGACCTAAAATTTTGTGTATTTTATTTAAATATGTACAGAGCCAAATGTAACATTTTCAAAATGATAATATAAGTCACGTGTGGGAGGAAATGGAAGGGTGCATCACAATTCATTTAAACCTTTTTATTTTGACCGATACAAGAGAAAAAAGTATATTCGGTACCACCAAAAATTCAGCTGTTTTAAAATATTATTTCATGCGTGTTTGTGTGGATTGCTAGTATATCTTTGTCATTAATTTTCTTGTACAAAATACGTATTTATTGTAGATCTGAAGCATTTTGATTAAAGTAAATGAATAATTAACAAAATACGTTTCGTTTTGCTTACATCACGTCTTTTGTGGTACTTTAAATGATACTATGAAAACAAAATTTTCAATATATTAATACAAACATAACAGAAATAAAAATTTATAAGTAAGGTTTATCAAATGTGTGAAAAATCTTAATTATAAAGCGATATAATTCGTATATCGTTATAATACCGAGATTCAGTATTGAGGTGATATCCCGGCAAGCAACGCGAAACTTAATGGCAGGAGTCGGTGACCTTCACTCATAGAACTCTAACTATGGAATGATGAGTCCGTGCAGCGCGACCGAGCCTACCGTTCAGATTCCCCCCACCACTAGCAAGTGGTCAGGTCGGCACAAGGACTACGCGTAACACTAGAGCCACTGACGTTTTGTTTTACGTCTGTTTGCCTTTAATACGAATATTTTAGTTTTATTGTTAAAATAATACAACTAAAAAGGACAAATGTTTTAATGAGTGAAATAATTTCTGTATTCCTTATTATTTATTTTTTAATAGATTGTCCACACACAGCACATGATATATTTTTTTCTACATCCAACACATTTTTACATTACATATTTTGAAACGAGATAAATATGTTGAGCTTTTGGCGTATACCTTGCTTTGCCTCATTAATTGTTGGTCTTTTCTTTTGCGTGGGAAAAAGAAATAGTTTTTTTTTTAAAGTACCTATCAACTTTATTAGCTTCATTTCGTGACTATCGTCACGAGATTCAATATTGAAGGGGTGATTAATAAATTTATTGTCAAAAATGCAGTACAAACTGCGTATGACCACGTGGAGGGCAATAAACTAATTTACTCTTTTTTTACGATTCTTACTTCTTTTAAGATTTTTAAACAAGTGTCCCTCAAATTGCATACACGCTTGTAACACATATTTTCTGGAACAAAATGCCTTCGTATCTTTATTGCAAATAAATCTCTTCAAATACTTAACTAATCTAAAAACTTCACTAGACACTTTGACGAGGTGTCCCCTTGAGGTAAGTGCAGTAATAGTAATGAAGTAATGGACGGGTTCCAGATGCTTGTTTGGGTTATCGCGTGGCTGTGGAAGGAGGAAAGGGGGAAATAATGAGGAGAGTTGACGTGTTTAAGAATTTAATGTTCATGAATATCGTATTCTCAGGAAAGCGTGACTGGAATGAGTATGGGTGTGAGTGTTTGGAGAATCTCCTTCGTAAGGGTTCGTCCTAAGGTGGAGGGGATGAATGAATAGAGCGGTGTGTGACCACGAGCTGCAGCTGGGAGGCGTGTCAGTTCAGATTACTAGTTTTTAAAATTAATATAGATGTTAAATTAAGAATACCATTAAACGATAAGTTTATGTTCAGTGAATATTACTTGCTCTTCCAGAAAATTCCAACCAACAATACAATAATCCCCACTTATATATCACGTAAAACATCTTTCGCTCTTAATTAATACGTCATATTTTAACATTTATGACATAAAATATTTATATACACACCAAATCATTTTCCTTAAGTTTTTCTTTCTTCGACTTGACAAGTTTTGGATTATCACTGGAAAAGCAATCAGGTTTTATACTCTCCTATGTTTAAATATGGTTTTACAAGAGTTAAAATCTTTCAGTATTTGTTTTTCCTTTGCTTGAATCTGAAGTAGAGGGGCTTGAAATTTGTTCACCAGGTTTATTGTGTTCGTATGTTGTTACTTCAGTTTCTTCACCTCGCTCCATTTCTTAATTCTAAAAACATTGTTCTACTTCAGTAAGAAATTAAATGTATGAGGGGGTTATACCTTTAAATCTTATTAATTGCGGATTTTCATAAGAAAAATATATTAAAACACTTATGTTAATTAAACATTAACAAATTCCTGTATTTGATTCAAGTGCTTCTCAAAGGTGTCATAAAGTTTACGTAAGTACAAACGCAATCATTAATTTAGTTTCTTGGTGCATCAGGAGTAAACATTAGAGTGCATTTAGATTTTCTCGTGCATATTCTATCACCTAATAATAAACTTTCAAAGAAACCCTGCCCCATTGTTGCACCCACGTTTCCGTCGTCATACTTCCGTAGAATTATTTCATAATTTTACAGTTCGCTTTTCTTGAATTTTTCGTATTTATTTACATTTTAACGTAATAAAGAGTAGTTATTGTCCAATTAAATAACCTCCAATTATCGTCCTAAATAATTATTTTAGTCGTCAGAGACAAAATTCTTAGGTCTCCATATTCAAGACAATCTCAAATGGAATTGTCACGTTGACAATCTTAATTCCCAATCAAGCAAATTGTGTTACGCATTCCGAATTTTTGTTAGCGTAGTTAGTCCACATATTTCCCATTGCGTATATTTTGCAAACGTATACTCCTATTTACGTTACGGCATTCCGGTCAGAGCATTCAAACTTTCGGAATTCAGAAGACGATAGTTTGGATAATTTTTAAGTTTTACCCCCGAAACTCGTGTAAACCTTTATTTAAGGAATTAAATATCTTAACACTTCCCTGCATTTATATTTATGAGACTATCGTGTTCGTTAAGACCGAATTACTGAAGTGCCACTCTTGCTTCATACGAAACTGTCTCGTTCACGAACACAATACTCGCAATAGTAATAATATTCATCGCCCTAGAGTGTCAACCACTCTTTGCCAAAAAGGACCATATCATTCGGGAATCGTTCTATATAATTTCCTGCCCAAGAATATAAAAGATATTATGAAATTGAATATCTTGAAATCCGCGATTAAAAGCTACCTTCTGCACCAGTGCTTCTACAATGTAAAAGAATTTATTGATTTTAATAAAAGTTAAATCCGTCTTGTACTTTATCACGCCGTTGCTGTAGTACTTTTAAAATAACTTATAACAATTTCAAAAACTATTTTCTTGCATGGTAGTGTTGTGTCTTATGATTCATATTAATTTAGTTTTATGTGTACTCAACTTTGGCACGGTTGTGTACATAAATTCTGTAGCCCCATCCTGGCCCGGGTTTTTCTCAGACTTTCCTTCGGGTAGAGGCGGATTACTTATACAAGTTCTATAGGTTTTTGTCTAGGAGCGCGTTTATTTAAACAAGAAATCGTGAATTTAATGTTATTTCATCTCTTATGATTTGTAAACGCTATAATCAGAATCTATAGATCGATAATAATTCGTACATGTAAAGTAATTTTTTTTGTGTTAAATTACAAACTTGTTATTCTATTGTAACACGTAGCTGACTTTTTATTTTCTAGGAATTTTTGTTGAAATTTTTGAATCCGCTTCTGCCTTAGGGCCCTTGATCGGAATTGATGGGATGGTCCCTTGCTTGCTTCCGGAGAGTAAATTTATAAATTTATAAACATATTTGTTATAAAAATAATAAAATGTTAGTTATTTTGTTAAAAATCTTCTTCGTTTCGGTGGCTCTTCATCAAGTGGGGTGGAAATTGAAATAATGTAGGCACTTCCTTCTTTTTTTGATATTCTCCGCAAACCTCCTGTTTCAAATGCACTTTCCCTAATATGTACACTGAAAAGGCTAGAAGTGCTCGAAGGATTGAATCCTTTTCTTGTTGTAGCTATAATCCATCGTTGACGTCCGGGTCTTTGGGAAACCTACAAAACTTACTCAATTAATATGACATGAATTTCTATGAATGTGAAAATTATTATTACTTATTGACAGGATTCTAAAGATAATTTACTATCAAATCTATTCCATTGGGATTTAAGTCATAAAGGACATTAAGGATGTAGTGACTAATAGTTTAAATAATTACTGAAAAGAAGAGTATAATGTAAAAATGTTCTATAGTTAACAAGAAAAGTGATACATGATATTTAAATTTTAAGTTAACATTTAGATATGAAATTTAATAATGATCTGTCAAGTCAAAAGAATTACTAAAATTTATTTTATCTAGAATTTTTGCACTACAATTAACAAATAGTGTGGTAATACACTTCCATTATCTCATACTAACAATGAAAATAAATAATTATCATTATACCTACTTATGAGCTGATAAACAAAATTATTATCTATATAATTCTTGCAGTTATATGCTACACAATAGATAGGCATTTCACTTCAGTGCCAACATTAACTGTATAATCATATAATCGCTTAAACGAAGCACAATTGTCGACCACATTGACAATTAGCACGGGTATATACTGGTGCCATAGGACACAGAACTGGGCTGGTGCCGATTTGTTTTCGCTGGCTTGTGGTGGGGGGCCCCGAATACAGCCGGTTCCCTTCTGGACTCTCAGAGCCACATGAGTCAGTGTTCCATAGTTATTCTATGCCTTCTCTACAGCAACTGTTTCGGCCTATACTGGAAAGGGTTGCTTTTCATCATGATTGTCCCAAGTGTGACCGGAGAGAAGACGCCAAAAATTGGCAAACGTCTCAATTATTTTTCAGTGTCTTCGAGTGTGCCATCGTCGCTAATATTTTGACATGACATACTAACAGAATGTTTCAGTATTAAAAAAATCCGGACCACTTTCGACCTGCGCTTGTGGAAATTCCCTTGTTAGAGATCTTTTCTGCTTTTGCTCAGTATGCAAAGATCTGTACAACCTATAATTTGGATCATTTTATTAATGATGTTTCTCGTTGGATCAATATCCAATTGCCTAATAACATTTTCTAGAGACAAATTGAAAAGCATAGGTACAAAGCTATCTCTTTGTTTCAAACTTTTTCTTACGGGGAGGGAATCCGTGACCTCTGACTGCACTCTTAATAACCCTGTTGTGTCCTGCATCGTTAGTTTGGCCATACGTATCAACTTAACTGGAATTTCGAAATATTTCATAGTATCATACAGTTGTTGACGAAAGATAACTATCATAAGCTTGCTTGAAGTCTATGAATAATTATAAGGATTACAATATATTTACTTATATATTGTATTTTTTACATTCATCTATTATGCTCCTCAACGTGAATATTTGATATACAGTAGGTCTACGCCTTTTTTATATTCTCCAATTATGTTTTGAATATAGGGGGTTAATTCTCATTGTATCAGTTTATTAAGGATTCTATAACCTGTACTAGTTGGTTACTCGTGACGTAGCTCGCATGAATTCTGTAATATTTCTCTAATTTTACTTTTTTCGTATCCTTATTGGTATCCACTGCGAATGTTATCCATTAGTGTTGGAGGTTATATTAGTAGTGGTGTGTATCCTCAATCCATTTTCACTGATCTAATTAAAAAAAAAAGATTTTAGCAAACATCAATTTCCCATTTACCACCCTTAGGGGAACATTTTTGTTAAATCCTTTTTTAGCTGAGATTTTTGATAATTTTTTGTCACGCTCTACCCAACATCCATCTCTTGGATAATCGTGCACCTAATGTGGTCTTAAGAGTAAATATCATAGGAAGTACTATTATTAATCTCAGAAAACACAACCGTGGACTCGACCCTAACATCGGTCTTTTTATATATTTTTTTACGTCTCGCCCTTTCCACCCCAAGCTCTAAGAATGCAGTGTTCCAATGTAATCTCACCTTGAATATAATGCCATCGGTAATTGAAAGAACTCGTCAACCCTAAAACTATGTATCCGATGCATTTTTTTTTGTATTTCATTATTAGTTTTCAATTATTTTTATTCATAATCCGGATTTCCTCCCCCACCCAAGGGGTGCCGGTGATTTGTTTGTTTCATGACGACCGACTTCAGACTTGCACAATATCGAGATATCGCTATCAACTCAGCGACGCCGAAAAATTTGGACTCGTCAATGGTATGCCATGTTGGATATTTCTTCATGGCACCATTTTCCTAGGGATGCTAGAGTTTATACGCGTTTACTGAAATCTCTGACATCTTCGAAAATGTCACTACAAATTTTAGCGACCCCAAAATCTATGGTCTCAACACAGTCATTTTCGATTATTTTTTCATTTCACAACCAACACAAAGGATCGTAATTCTTATAGGGGATGATTGTGAACAATAGTAGCATTAAGGAGTCACTTCACCTCAGTGGTCCGAAAAATGTTTTATTCAACACCAATATCGGTGATTTTGTATTATTTTTACCTTCCAATTATACCCAACGCCTACGCTAGGAATGCTAGGGGTATAATATCTGCAATGTGGACTGATTGTGGACGTAAAAAGCACACAGGATTTTTTTATCCATCCATCAGGCACCGAAAAGAATGATTTCGAATTTATAATCGGATATTTTCATTATTTTTACTGTGTCTGTCCGACGTCCTGTCTATCTGTCTGTCCGACGTCCTGTCTATCTGTCTGTCCGACGTCCTGTCTATCTGTCTGTCCGACGTC
>NNCF01133046.1:148576-182107 GCA_002313205.1 Laupala kohalensis | reverse complement strand
CTTAAATGTTGGAAACGTTTCGTATGAGTGATTTTGCCTATTGATGCGTTGCCTTGGAAAGTATGAGTTGATTTTGTTTCAAGAGACAATCGAAGTTTCTTTGTGCGTTCACGTTTTAATTTAATGAAAATTACCTCCTGTGCTTTGTGTGAGAAATAGAATTGGAAGTCATATTATGGTGTTAAATGCAAAGGAAAGAGATAAATCATTCCATTCGATAGAAGGTTCGAATTAAATTTCTAAAGGAAGGATGACAGTATTTTAAAAACGTAGTCTCAAAACGAAAAGAAAAAAGTAAGTTCAGGGAAATAATCATCAAGATTTTGATTTCATTTGATTTCGATGATTAAGATTTAAATATTTGAATTCGAAGTTGGATTTGAATTTTTGTATTTTTGAATTTGGAGTTTGAATTCTGAAATCATATTTCAGTGGAATAAAGAAGTATTAATGGAATAAATGATCGTATGTCGTGGAGCAATAGAAGTAATTGAAGTAAAATCCAGTGACGATTGTAGTTCGAGTTTAATTACTTAGTGATAATGGTAATTAGCTGTAGTCGACGCCCGAGTGCGAGGGACGCTGAGGCGTCAAGAGAAGTGACTTCGTCGTTGTTTTTTTGTTATTGAGATAAAATTAATTGATGATATAGTTATTTACGAAAAAGAATTATTTTCAGTTGCAGTCTGAGTTTTGTATTATAAAAATACAATAAACTCGTGGTCTTCCGTATTTAATAGTGATTAAATACTTGCATAATGGGGTTTGCTCGAACCTTAGATAAAATCAGTTGTGAATATTTTTGGCTCGGATTATATAAGAAGTATGAACCTTTGTGCGCAGTCGTCGATAACTAACCAGGAAAAGGATAGCTCGCCAGAAGCCGGCCGGAGAATTGATTCCCCCTATCACAGGTGAACAATTTTCCCGGGTTGAAACGGATCTCGTTAGCTACTTACCTACCTCGTTCGGTTTTCAGTTTATATAAATTTTGCAACCAAATGGTATGAGGTTCAAGCCTTGAGGGCCGGANCCCTAGACTTTCTCCAGTAGGGGATAATGGATTTACGTGTGATTAAGAAGTCCGCTAGTTTGCGCAGAAAGATACACGTGGCTTGCGTAAGATTAATCTAGATAGCTGGGTAAATTTATACGTCGCAGCGAGACGTAAGTAAGGTTGAGAGATACAATGATTATTTATAATTCATATTCATAAATAAATGATTGACCTTGAATAATTGGAAGAAATAAGTCATTGCTATAATTCCATAATGCATATTCTTCATACGATATAACCATATTACGAAATAAATATGTTAAATAAATACGTGTTTAAAATGAACTGATAGTCTTAAACCGTTGATTTCTTTTAAAAAAAAGCTTTGTGTGGTATACCTTTTTAACTGGATTTTTCTCCAAGGATTTATTTTTCAAAATTACACTTGACTTGTATAAGTAAGTAAATTTATTTGTATCTGTTTGTCTACCTGTATGTTACATATTTCGTTTGATTTATTATTTCATAAGAATGAATTATAATTATTCTTCTTTAAATGCTGACAGTTGAGAATTTATTTTTTCTACAGATAATAGGACCATTTTCTATTTTTGGAGATAGATTTTTAGGTTGATTTTTCTTAGACATTCCTGAAGTAATTATCTTATCGTTTATAATAATAAATTTTCGGTTCACTATTATATTAATTCGAAGTTAAACGGGATTTGCATTACGAAATTTTCTTTTGTATTAATGAATTCGAATTATTTGCATAACAAGAATGTAGCCACCTTTTTCGAAAACAAAGGGGAATGTCTGACTAATAAATAGTCAGTGTTTTTATATAACAAAAATTTCGCTCCGATTTAGGAATTAATCTACATTTATTATGGGATTTAGCTTCGACATTAGCAAGTTGGATGTTCAGACGTAATGAACCCCCCGGCGTTTGCAATATATTTCCCCGGGGTACGTGCTGTTAGAGTGGCCTAAGAATTTTAACTGATATGTTAGCGGGAATATTTATCGTGACTGGCGTAGTACTAGCCAACGCGCTGAAACAGTCACTCATATTTTTTTTCCTTTTCTTTACTTTTGCGTTGGAGAGGCTGAATCAGACTCGCGACGGTTATTAAAATTATCTTGAGGGATCCTGTCAGAACCATTTTAGATGAAACTATTACGTTGCTTCTGGGGATTTAAACGTAGTAGATGAGAGAACCGTCGTGAATTTTATTGCTTCTTGAGTACAGGTAAGATGTGTTGATACCTGTTCACGGGCCAGATCCACGTTGAGATCCGTCTGAAGTGTTGGGAGAGTCCGTTCCCTTAAGTCAAAGGCGAATCCCTTTGATTAAGGAAGTTTTTTTGAATTTTTATTTTTTTTGGTATAAGGCTTCGCGTTGTAAAACTCTCGAGTAGAGTGCTCGGGGTAAGAAATTGAACACTCCCTCCCCCGTGCTCACCCACACCATTCTATCCACCGTAGGCTATGGTTTGTTAACCCATCGCCATCTCTGGGTAGAATTGTTTGGTTCCGTCCTGCAAGGACTTTTGAGTTCTGACATAGTGGTCGGTAGACCGACTGAGACATTTGCGTTGTATATTTGCGTCATATACGAATGGTCTGATTCACTCTTCTCGCGCCCCAGCTACGTTTTTACAGAAGAATAGAGTTTCTCCCCCTCTCTCCTGTATATTAAAAAAAAAAACAGATGATTCGCATTTTGGATTTCGGTTATCCCGAAATCTATATCTTGGGACAAAAGAGAGCCGCTGTGCTCCAATGAATCATGTTAGTTGATAAAGGAAAACCTCCGTAATAGAAACGGGTGGTTTCATTTCGTACCCAGGACGGGTCACGAACTTAGCTACACGATGTAAGTCCACCTGGACAGAAGTATCATACTAAAATGTGATATTTGTAAGTTTAATATTTGTAAGTTTAATATTTCTACATTATCCGAGGAGTATAGTTTACGTTAGCCTCGATATTATGAAACCATATTAATAATGTTATGGTTCTTCACCTTTGGTTGCCACGGTTACAATTTCACAGGTATTTATTGTTATGCTTGCCTGTATTAAGTAATCCATCTCACATGTTTATTGATCGATATGTACGATTTAATTTCAATAGTTAGTTAAAGAAACAATTAATTATTGTTATATCTATCTGAAAGTTTGTATACTTAGACTATGTTGTGTGTAGCGTGATTATCACTTTGATAATCCACCCTTCTTGTGTAGTGTTTATCGTAGTGCAATAATTTTTACACTTGCTAAAAAAAATGTTCCATGAGAAAATTTCTCTCGCATACTTGCTTCGTATTCCAACGTGAACGCTAGTAAAGCGTATACACGAACTTTATGGTATTATCGTCAGTGCAAGTACTGGTCAATGCCGTCTAGTGTCTGCAATGCAATGCCTTAGTATTCATTGGTATTGTGCCTTATTATTCAGTGGTTGCCCGCCTCTAGAACGAACATTCGTGCGGAAGGGTACTTCTTGTGCCCCCACAACTTCATGTGCTCCGCAACGTCAGCCCACCTCGCTGTGAGCCACTGGGTGGATACCATCCCCGGCGAGGCTACGTTCCACGCGGCCTGCCCGCCCGGACGGCCGCACCGGCATCAGACAGGACGCGGGATGGCGCCTGTGCGTCTCGGCCAGAGTGCCGTCGCTTCCGCCTACAGATCGCCGCCGCCTCCGTCCCGCCGATGTGTTTTTTTTGTTTCTTTTACTTTTTATTATTTGTCTCCTAATATCTATCTTTATTCTGTTAACACGCCCATGACATGTGCTGCGTGCCACCATGAGTTTGCTGGGTTCCCTAGAATTGGAGAACGACATGGATGCGGTGTTTTTGACGCCTCCTGTCGTCTGGCAAAACGTTTGGTTGCGGAGACTTCAGTTATCTCCCGCTGGTCTACAACAGTTTGCTCTGCGCAGCACGTTGGGGAAGAGAATGTGTATTCCTCCCTCGTCCATCAAGACGATACTACGAAGTGAGTTGTTATTTGGATGAACATTTTCATACTGAACATTTATTGGTCATTTCGACGTTCCTCACTGTCCAGTGTAGAATTCACTACTTGTTTTCCGTTCACTGAATGTTTAACACATCAGGAACCTATTATGTGAACTTTTTATGTTATCCGAAGAGTTTTATGTATTCACTTGAACTTTTTGTGCCATCTGCAAATTTTTGAACCTATTCAAATGAACTTTTTATGAATTCAGAAGATAATTTTCATGTATTCAAAAGATACCTTTCTATGTATTCAGTAGACCTTTTCATGTATTCTGAAGAAGCATTTATGTATTCAAGAATAATCCTTATGTCCTCTCAAGTAATAGGACAATTTCCTTTGTAATTTTTTTGTTGGTATCCATCAATCTTTATGTATTGTTTATGTTTTGTTTGTTAACACATACCACACTATGTATCACTTGTGTTACTTGAACTTTATTTTCCCATGACGCACTCTGATTTGCGTACAATTTAACACACTATATTTTGATTTTTGCTATGTATCAAGCCATTTCCTGTTTGTATCTACCAGTACGCTGTATTATGTACTGTAGAGTTTTTATTATGTTTCCTACACATTTTCCTCACACCCTTATGTGTTTTTTTTAATTTTTGATTAGGTACTACAATTTTGTATTTGTGTTTTTTTGTGTGCTTTTCTTTCAGTGTAGTTTATAATGCGCTTCGCGTATACATTGTTAAACGACAGGGTCCGGATGTTCCATTGCTTAGCGCCTTACGTCCTTACCTTGGCCGTGGGACCGGCCAAATTTGGAGGGGAGGTTATGTCACGGGGCTGACATTATGCAAAGGTTTATAATATTACTCAAAGCTAACATTACGCAAGAATTTTATAATATATTTCCAGGGCGGATCTTTAAATCGATAGTTTAAATAGTTAGTGTCATTTTAATCGTGACTCTTCAGCCGGATCTCCGTGGCGTCAGCCGCGAGGGATAGGAACCTCTTCCTGTTTTTGTCTGTGGCAAAGACACTGTAATTTTCCATGTGGTCACGCGAGATGACACATAGGCATGTGACAGCCGCACCATGGCATCCCCCCCATATGACGTTTCTCCCTCCTTCTTCCTAAATGCATCTAAACCTACGGACAACGCCCTACCCTTCCCACTGGTCTTTCGACGGGCCGTGTGCAACTTTTCCATCTCTACGGAAAATCCCCACCATCTCCACACGATACTGTATTCTTACGAATACACACTGCCACCACCTCAGCAGGGTGTTGGCCAGAGGGCTCATCATCCCCCGCGCTCCCCCCACGAGCTTACTTAAGGTGAGGGCCGCGCATCACTCGATCTACTTGGGCTACGATTACTACTTCTACTCCGACTTCGTCTGCGCCGCCTTGCCGCCCTCGCCGCCTTGCCCTGGCCGTCTCGCCTTCTTCTGCTATGGGGAACTCGCTGGAGACGATGTGACGTGCCCGAGACTGGGTTCGTCGGCGACGGGACGCAAGAGCACGGCTTCACGGGGTGCAGCCGACAACAGTTTTGATGACGGTCTGTATTGACGATAATGGGAAGCATATGGAACATTCTAAATGGACCTCGACGTCCTTACGAGTCTTTAGAACATGTTAATGCAATATATTGATCTCTCGCCCCGATAAGGGCATTTGACATAACTATGTAATCACTTGCTCATGGGAGCATCATTATAACTTTTCACTTATAAGCTCTCTTCGAGCTTATGTGCAGATTCAATTATTAAATCTTTGTTATAGTTTATATGTGTCAATGTTTATTTAACCAAACGCCAAAAACCTGAATAGAGAACTACTCTAACTATTGCCAAGCGAGTACTTTTACATATATAATCTGGAGACTATCCCCTCTAAACGTTGGGACAAGGACAATACTAAATATATACATAGCAACGACCAACGCGACATTGTATATTATTGTCGTAGCGCTATAAACCAACGCGACATGGTAGAGCGCCAGCGACCCACGTGACAACCTGTTAACCAGTGTTGAATGCTGAATTCTGGCAGTTCTGGTGGGTAGGTCTAACACTTTCTTTGTAGCAAATTGTACTTAATTAGTACTAAATTATAGGCTAAATTTGTTTTGTTTGGATAAGGTGGGGGTGCTAACTTTATTGAGGTGATACTGACCCCACCTCGAGGAGGTTCGGCTCATTTACATTTTAGCTAATTTCTTTTATGTGTCTCTTATTACCACTCTCTTTGCCACGAATTCTGAAAAATCATTAGAATTCTTTTCCTCGTTTATATAATTCGTGTAATATTATGCCACCAATAATCCCCTTCCTCTCAACTATATAAACCAGTTCGCCCGTTCCACACCATTAAATTCATAATCTTACATAATGTGCTCAACATTGTCAATAACAATTCACGGTCATATTTCTCTTCTTCCAAAAACTCTTCATATTTCTAAACATCTCCATTCCTGGAGAAAACCACTTTTTTCTCTTTCTCAAAAAGTCACATCCGGCATCATTCTCAATAAATCTCTTCCCTCACTCGCCTTCTCCCCAAGTTTATTCCACCCCTCTTTTAACTTTTGCATCAATACATTTGCCCACCCTTTCTTGACCTTGTGTAGTGTTTCTCCATAGACATTAACTTCCCCACCAAGTCGTATGGTCGTCTTAACCCATATTTTATCGATAGCCAAATCAATAGGTAATTCGCCCAATAATACTTGAAGTGCCTTTGTAGACACACTTAGGTAACACACACTCCAGTTAATTAAACACATTTTTTGAATACTCTGTAATTATCTTGCGTTATGTGTCTGTTTTCATCTATCAATCCATATCGATGCACCATATAATACGCAATAATGGATATTGCTATAATGTTGCCCGGTTTATGGTCTTTCTTGCTATATTTTATTTATTAAATCAAACTCTTGCCAGTCCACAATACATTTTCTTGTCAATATACAAGAAGTGTAGTCTGAAATTCATCTTATCATCTTTTACAACTCCGAGATATTCGGTCACAGTTACTATTTTTTATCTCTAGTCTCCTATTTTTATAATAGGTTTCCTGTATCCATGTTTTTTCCTTTGTCAAATATTATGCCTCCTGCTTTTTCCCTTGATATTTCCTGACCAATTTTCGTTACACAATTTTGTACAACTTCTAAAATGTTCTAACTCTTTTCTTCTAATTTTCTTGGTAATTGTGGAGCTTTAGCAACATTATCAAAGCATGATAAATTGAAAGGCGTTTCTGTGTTGCTCCTTGTTTTATTGGTATAAAGCTTTTTCGGCTGCATAGCAGCCATCGTCAGTAACATACACTGAGTATTGAGGAATATTTTTGGCGAATGCTAAAAATTCGCCAAAAATATTCCTCAATACTCAGTGTATGTTACTAACGATGGCTGCTATGCAGCCAAAAAAGCTTTATACCAATAAAACAATGAGCAACACAGAA
Source organism: Laupala kohalensis (assembly GCA_002313205.1). Classification (NCBI taxonomy): domain Eukaryota; kingdom Metazoa; phylum Arthropoda; class Insecta; order Orthoptera; family Trigonidiidae; genus Laupala; species Laupala kohalensis. Next base: position 174,642 of record NNCF01133046.1, on the reverse strand, counting down.
ACGCCTTTCAATTTATCATGCTTCTAATTTTCTTTTACGGGTTTCATGTATAAAGATGACCATATCATTAGCGTATGCCAAAGATACTATACCCTTATCCCAGTACGTCAATAACTTATCTAACACTAGGTTCCAAAATAATGATCTCGTGTGACTTCCTTGCGGACACGCTTTGTTGACTTTGTATATCAACTTTTCATTTTATATTCTTAATATAATATGCCTATCTTTAAAAAACAATTCTACTAGTATTCTGTATCTTCTCTTTTTCACCAGAACTCATTAATTGTTCTATGACCAGTTTCCATTCAACATTATCAAATAATCCTTTGATGTCCAAAAGCACCACCAACATGTATTTTCTTTTACACTTCTCTACAGTTTCACGAAATTTATCTAGTCATCCCTGCATTTTTTCTTTTTATGAAATCAAATTGATTTTGGTTCATTTTGCCTCCTATTACTAATCCTATTGCCTTTTATATATTTTATCTAAAAGTTCTTCTAGACAAGATAATAGACAGATGGGTCTATATGATTTCCAATAATTTTTGCTCATATTTCCACCTTTATGAAATAATTTTAACTCTGCTATTTTCTATGCCCATGGAAAGTAAATACATCTATATAATTTATTCATACTGTCTGTTATTCCCTAGATATACTTTTTTGCTGTTTTCTTTATTATCTCATTTGTTTAAGCATCGTATCCCGGGCTCTTCTTATCCTTAAATTATTTTATCATGGACATTATTTCCTCCTCTTCTATAAAATTTTCATCTATATCCTTTTCCTCATACATTACTGCGTCCATGTGTCCTCCCTTTTCTCCGCCTAAAATATCCTCTACGAGTTTTCCCAGTATCCTCCCAATCCATTGCATATTCGCCATTCTTCTTTACGTTAGTCCATATTTCTGTCTTTTTTAATTTTTCCCCACCCAACAGGTATAGTAATCCCCCAACATTCTTCCCAATATTTTCTTCTAAAAATTGAACCCAGAATTCTCGTTTTTTTCTGTGTTATTTTTTAACCATTTTAATAGCATATCGTACTCTACCCTACATTTTCCCCTTGGAACTACAATACAAGCAAACAATTAATGTACTGGTTTCTGGTTAGACTAACAATTATTCGATGTGAGCGACGACCGGTAACACCCGTGCACTACTCACGCCACGTTACAGGATATATGAGAGGAACCTGGCATACGTAAGTGGAAGAAATATAAAGTTCCGCCAGAAAACTATTGTCACCATCCACGTACTCACAAGATGTGAGTCCTTGGGTATCCTTACAAGATGACAAAAGATTTGTAAAAAATATTTTGGTGACTTTGTAAATACTGAAAGTGAAAAATGTGAAAAAAAGAGTTCGGGAAAAAATTATTTTAGGTGTAAATATATTTACGAGGAAAGTTTGATCAAAGAAATTTCTGCATTTGGTGAAGGAATGAATGATATTCCAAACATTTATATTATAACAAAATTAGACCGTGCAGGAAATAAGAAAAAATCGTATCGTCCAAATACCAGCAAAAATCTGAAAGGATGTATTGGCAATCTACTATGAATGGAGCTCTGTTAAAGTAGAAAAGTATGAGATGTCAATGAGATGCATCAAATGTCAAAGGTATGAACATCTCCAAATACAGTGTAGATATGAGAATTACATACGTAAGAACTGTCGGCAAAAGGGTCACACGACAGAACGAAAAAAAGGTTAATGAAATAAAAATGTGAAACGAGGAAGAGACTAAGCAATTGATGTGATCAGTTGACTGAAGACAGGAAAGAATGGTCAGTGTACCACCGAGCTTCGGAAATTCCAAGGAAGAGAACAGACTACAGAGAGATCAACAATTTTGCATAAAGTTTGAGGCAATATATTACAGTAACTAATCATTGTGTGTTTTTGTTTTGTGTTTTCCCTCGCATTCTTTTTCCTTGTTTTGTATGGGTTGGGTAATTAATCAATAAGTATCAGAATATAACGAGCGTACGAAAAAAATGACTTATTTGTTGCTGGGACTTCGTCTAGTGATCAAATACCTGATGTAATTATTTTATATGAGGTGTGGATTTACAAAGAAGAAAAATCATTGTATAGTTTAACAAATTTTAATATGGTTGACAATTTGAGTTTAAGCTATAGGGAAGGGTGTATTAAAGTTTATTTCAATGAAGATACTTTTTAAAGTTCTTCCGTTAACAAAGAGATATACAAAACCGCAGATGTACTGCGTTTTTCATCAGTAAATCAAAGTGTTAGCAATGCGTAGATTAAATGAATTCAAGTCGAGCATATTTGTAATCGATCTTGAATCATTCCTACAGTGTTAAGAAATCAAACTCCTAAAAAACTCTTTAATTGGAGACAAGAAAATAAATATTTCAGGGCAAGATTACGAAACAGAGGAATACCAAATATCAATGTCAGATCATGGTTTAGAGTCGTTAATTAGTGAACCTTCTAGAAATGTTCTCAATAAATATGTGTCAGTAGTAACCAGTTCATGCATATATATTGTTTTCACCAGAGTATTTGACAAGAACAGGCTGTCTGTGGAATGCTGTGATAGAGGCGGGTTCAAGAGACGGCTGCATATGAGCTTGGGATGGTCATGCCCTTCATCGACTATCACCTCCGCAATGTCTTATCGTGAAAGATTCAATCTGCTCCCCTGCTGGCTAGACAACTCTAATTGGTCCCCTCTTTATAACTGCTGTGAAGCATCACTTGCTAACACTATTTTTGGTTCAATTTCGCAAAATGCAATCAATAATAATAGAATGGAGTTCCAAAATACGAACTTTTGAAAATAAATTAAACCATGAACGAAGGTTTCTCTCTTAGATAGGATTAAGTTGAAAAACATTCTGCATAACAAAATGAAGAAAATCCAAACCATACAACTATTAGAAAGTACGTATTTTGTACGTTATAAAAATAAATTGCAGCTAGGTATTTAGGTTTCAAAGCCAGCGACCCCCTAGCTGTGGCAAATACATTTAATAATTTTTTTATCAGTTATAAACGATATAGCTAAAATAGAAGAAAACAGAAATCAAGACTCTCCTTTAAATAGTTTTTTAAGGAAACAAGTGAAATATCTTTTATGTTTATTGAACTAATTCTAATTGAAAAGATTGATAACATAATTGCCATTAAAACAAATTAAATCACCTGGCATTGATGATTTTAGCACAATTCTTACAAAGAGTATTTTTCCAAAAATTGCTCATGTGTTCTTATACATTGTAAATCTGATTCTTGAAACTGCAGTATTTTCTGAACAGCTAAAAGAGGAAGAGGTCGTCCCCTTTTAAAAACGGGATAGATTGTCTAGCAAAGACTACAGGTCTGTATATCTAATTTCTATATTTCCAAAGATCATTTATAAATTAGTTTAAAACGACTCATATATCACAATATAATTCCCTTTTTTTTACCCAAGGCAATTTTGTTTTAGGAGCAGATTAAGCACCGATACAGCTTTGTTGTATTTTATGAATTTAATAGAGAGAGGTATTAACACTGATAAAAATGTAAGTGGTCAATTTTTGGATATTCATAAGGTATTTGATACAGTAAACCACTCCATATTATAACGAAAAATGTCTTCGTGTGGTATGAGGGGTGTTGTATTTAAATGGTTTGAGAGTTATATTACAAATAGAAAGGAGAGAGTTTGGATAAATGATACAGTCAGTGATATTAGAGACATCGAACATGGCGCATCGCAGGGTTCAGTTCCAGGACAAATCTTAATCTTAATATTCATTAACGATTTGTGCATAGTGGATTGTAATGGTACACTTACATTGTTTGCGGACGATACGGCACTATGCTATATAAATTCGTCGCGAGGGGAAATACAACATTCATTGAACTTAGACCTATACCTTTACTATCCTTCACTTCATAGATTACTAAAGTCTGAGAATATGAAATTGATTTCAACACATAAAAAGAAAAGAAATAATTTTATAACGAAGGGGAAAGAAATAAAAGGTCAAAGAAAAAAAAATGAATACTAACAACGTAGTATACAAAATAAAATGTAAAGATTGCAATGCTAGTTACGTAGGACAAACAAAAATGGGGTTAAAAACTAGAATCCAGGAGCACAAACGAAATTTAAAATCATTTGAACAAAGTGTAGTTACCTCACATTGCATTAATAATGATCACTTGATGGATTGAGAAAATACATTAATTTTGGGCAAAGAAATTAATTATTACAAACGTATATCAGAAATGATATTTATAAAAAATACACACGGGAGTTTGAATTCACGCACAGGCACTGAAAAACTATCTAGTTTATACAATACAATATTATAACATGTTTGTGTTACTTCTTTTTTGTAAACATATTTTGCTTATATTTATGTTTGTACCATGTTCATTTGTCGTGTTATTTTTATTGTTATAAATTGTTATTACTTGATCATCTGACGACTTAATTCCAAGTCGAAACGTAGTGAGCTCTTCACAGAAAGTATAAATATTATTCTTCCATAAAAGGTCGTAAGTTTTTAATGATTTATTTAATTAAGTTAAGCAAACCTAAAACTAAAAATTAAAAGTATCTGTGTGAAATTCCGTTCCAGTGATTGAAGATAAAACAGAAGAAATACACTTTTTTGAACAAACTTGAAGTAAACGTTTTCTTGAACCTTTTATGGGTCATGCTATCGGTGATGGTTTGTCTTTGTTGTTTGTTTGAAATCTTAAATGTGATCTAGAATGTGAAACTGATGAGGAATTCTGGAATTTTGAAAATGTTTCCAGAAATTGACAGTTGAGATATTCGTATACGTTGTTGCATGTCATGTCTTTGGGGATTATCTCCACAGGAAGTAAAATTTAATAGTGATAGTGTGACGCTGATACAGGCCCCCTCTTTCTATTTTAGAAAACCTTTCGGCACCTCCACTTGGAAATTCATTACTACCGAAATCAACCATTTAAAGGTTCGATCTAATAAATTATTTGATTATCTATTTAATAAAATATACTCGCTTGGCCTGTGCTTGTACCAGTTACACAATTGAGAAAGGAGTTTGGGCTGCGCACATGTGCAGAGCCAAGAAAAAGAAGCTTGATTGGCCATAATTTATGACGGCAGTCGGAGCAGCTAAACCATGAAATAAATATACAATCGAAATTGGGAATGGAACAGAAATTTTCCACTGCCCATCATACAGCACCGTAACATTACCCCCCTGTTCAACGAGCAAGCGCCCCGCTCGCTGAAAGGGGTAGATCTCTGGTTGTCAACGAACACTAATGAACGAAGGGCTAGCGAAGAACAATATACATATACACTAAACACATCATTTAAACAAGTTATTCAATCTATACTATGAAATTTGCTAGTAGAAGGGGACATCAGAAAGTGGAAGCCGTCAGGGAGTTGGTCCGCCATCCTCCATAATGGATAGAAGGGCGTTCCAGTCGACGTTCGGTTGGCTTCTGTGAAGGAGTCGGCATGGAATCAGGATCTTCAAAATGTCTTGAGTGGTACCCCGCGCCGTCGCGCGGTGGGGTGCACCAGTATGTCAGTGCAATTTCGCTGCTGTGAACCAGGAAGTAGGTCCCCATGTTGGCGGTGCAGACTGAAGGTGTGACGGGTTGTAGTGGCTGTGGACCTATAACTTAAACCCCTGTGTTACCACATGTTTCATATAAGACGGTTGGAGGCGTATTGTGCTCGCCTGCCATTGGGGATCAACCCTTCCGGTCATAACATAAGACGATGTTCAAAGATTAATGTGGTGAGATGTGATATCGTTACTCGTATCATCCTTCCACGAAGGGAGCAGTAGGGGCGATATACATGTTAAGGGAAAGAATACTTGGAGGTAACCGCTGTACAACAACGTTAGAATATATCTTAATTTTTTGTTTTACGACTTGGAACAATCCACCAAATGTACCAGTTACAATATAAACAAGGATACATAAAGAAAACCCAGTTACAATATAAACAAAGATACAAAGAGAAAACCTAGGATTGAGTGATTGATCTGTTTATATCTTTACAATATGAGATTGATAATATGCTATCGAACATGAGTTAAAGTGAGAATTCAGTTCACTATTCCCGTTGCTGTACAGTAGGAAATTTCTAAAGTAAGAGATTGGCATTGCAGTGGTAGGCGGTAAGGCAGGCCTATGTATTTAGCATTCCGGCATCACACAAGGACATCCCTATCGGCAATACCACACTATCATGGTTAAGAGAATACAACTATCTTCTCCCCCAAGTATTCGACGAAAATCTATTCAGTCTGTGTTCTGGTGGATCTCGACCGACCCTCTTAATCCCATTAATACAACATTCTCGATGGTCATCATGATTATGAAAACAAACAGTCCAGTACTGCAGTACTCCCTCTTGCTGATCTAAAGGTTTATTTCCGTAGGCTTGCCGAATTTGGGCGAGAGTGGGCGAAGTATTTCAGGCGAACACTGTGTGTTCTCAACGACACCCGCGGCTCTCGATAGGGCCAAGATACCGTTGAATTGAGTCGGCACTCACCGCGGACAAAAGCGAACGGAACTGAATCTTCCATCGAACCGAGTATGAAGCATTGGTTTCTTTCATGTGAATCAGGTGAAGCAATAATCATGTTCATTTTTGTCTAGAACTCTCAAGGTGGATGCTCGCACCGTAGTGGAATGACCTGTAGAGAACTCTGAACCCAGACCATTTGTATCCCGATGCACTCTGGTCACGTGTGGCACACTGTCGAGTTACTCTGTATGTTGTGACAGAGTTGTGTTGCAACTTACTCGCTTCCTAAAGAAGCTATTCATGACTAAAGCGAAAGTGGCACTCAAAATTCACCCCATTTTAACATGAAGGCACTTATACTCGGGTCGTCCTACGTATATATATAACCCTGAGGGTTGAGCAGAAGACCCGTTGTCTACGGGCTAGAGAAGGTTATCGTGTTTAACCTCCAATTATTATAGGACCAACCCTTTTCTAAGTAGGTATTGTATCCGTAGTTGTCCTCTCGGTACTCTAGAAGACAATAAGTTTTCGACTGTTTCGGAATTTAGTATACACGGGTTTATTTTACAACTGTATACAAGGTCTGCCCAAGCATGAATAATCAAACAACGCTGAAAGTGGCCTGTTTATTACTATCATTCTCAAATTAGTGACTCATGACGGTTCACCCGATTAGCGTCAAACGGCTTAGGAAATCATTGGAGAAGAGTCAATCCTGAGTGGAGATTGTATAGTGCAAGAGTATAATTACTGATTAGACGAAGATGTGGGAACCGCAGTCATTTGTATCGGATCCCATGCTCAAGTCCTGGGAAATATTTAGGTCCAGGGGCATTTGGAAAACGGAAAGCGAATGCTTTTGGAACGTTAGCCCTAGAGGTAGTCAAGCTTGGAATTAGCAAAGCCATTTCTAATAGCGGTGACAATTATAGTGGGGAGACAGTTGCAGGAACAGTACCTATATTTTATACGGGTCTCTCAAATTTCTAGTCGAATGGTAACATGGATCATGATGGCCGCTACGGTTGATCAGGTCGCACGTTTACCAACACAATCCATGCTAGACCGAGCATAAGCTCGCACTGCAATGTAAACGACAATACAGGAAGGGGATCGATTTTCTCTATGGATCCTACGGGAAACGAAAATTAACCAGCCTAGTGTGGGTCTCGCACAGCTCGAGTTTTAAGACATAGAAATTATAACCCACACTGCGACTACGCTAAGTGATCAACAAAATTTTGACTCTCACGACCTGAGACGCTCTGTAAGGTCATAAAAGTGCAAAGGTACCTATCTTATTCCGAAAGCGACCACACTCTACGATAAGTAACTATGTTTACGAACATGCCTAATTCCGAACGCCGGCTACTGGGGTCCAGATCCCCCTAGAGGCTACACGCCGCTGTTACAAAAATACACGGGAGACTAAATTCTATCCCGGCCAAGACAACTGTGAGGGAGACGCATTCGATCCCTATAATACGACAAAAGTACACGGGAGAAAAATTTTATCCCTACCTATATAACCACAACGGTAAAAAAATTCGATACCTGCATACAAAACTCTAAGGGAGAAAACATTCGATCCCTACAACACGACAAAGGAATGTACTTATTCCCGGGGCTCTTCTCTTTTCCGCGGTGCAAGGGAGTACAACGAATAGCGATCTTAGAATTGTCTCCGGATACTACTAGCAGTATGTGAAAACAAACTAATCAACCACTGTCTATGGAACGATACATACTTGACTGAACTGTCGGCCATTGAGGATACGTTCCAACACGATTCGTCTAATAGGTAGAGTCCAATTGTTAGAGGTAGTTATTGGAAGGGGTCTTGAGCATTTCATTAAGTTTGTGACCCTATTCATCTCTAAGTGGTATAACATAAAAATTAAGGCTGTGAAGATGTAATGTGGAATCTCAATTCGCGATCTTACAAATAAACTGTATCTCTGATAGCAACGTGACGCATTGTCCAGAGGGTTGTACAAAAGGCTCAGTTAACCGTTCGCGCAGGGGTTCTAGAGAAGTCAGCCGTTGGCTCGGTTACCGGAACGGGTAGTGCCATAGAACCACTTGACCCTTGTGGGAGCTCCTGTGCCCGTACTGGAATTGCGCGGAGCGTGCCATCATCCACTATTAGTAAGCCAGGTATCCCGGCAGGCACTGTCGTTGCATTAGCGGAAGTCCGACGGTGGGCTGCTTGGGTTTGTTTCTCACGAATGTATGCCCAGATCACCCGACAGGCCATTCTTGCTAAAATAACAAAGAGTACGAGTAAAACTAAGGAAACAAGTCCGAGGTTTAAAAGTAGGGGTAGAAGGCTTTCAGCACGGGCGATAGGTAACCAAACAGTCCATAGTATAGGATGCGTTCTGATCAATATGAATAGTAACAGGATTGTTTATAAAATATTCCAGATAAGAAAGATTAATTCATGGGATACAACAAAAGGTGTGTCTTATGTAAATGCATGGTAATGAGTTCGGGGATGTTAGGGGGAACCGTTAAATTTAAGTTCGGAGCACTAAGTGTCCAATTGTTTGTAAGCATTCGCTAAGAGTTTTGAATCCGGGATATGCTTCTGGACGGAAAGCATACAATTTAAGAGTTTTAAGATGCGTCCATGGCACTGGTACTAATCTAACGGGTGGTATTATTGTTTGGAAGTTGTCATTACATGGAAACTGTTTTGGAACAATAATTTGGTTCCCGGCTTGTAGTGAGCAATTACGAGGTACCTGCTGCTGCAGGGTACCTGGCGCGCGTATAGATTCGACTGAAAGGGTTACGTTGGCATGGGGACAACTTAGTTTCAAGGGAGTTTCGGGGTGTGTAATTACATAAAGGTTTGGTGCTACTTCGGTGACGCGCATATCCGTTGATAAGCGACATTGAACTAAACATTTCAGAGTGAGTTCTTGTACCGTAGCCTGTAGGAACATGGTTTCTCCGCATAAAGGCCCAAATACCGCACTATTGGAAAATCGGGGAGTAAAACATAATCTATTGGCCCGTGGGGTGCATTGATTTAAATGTCTACCTGATACTACGCGAGTCACGTTGTTCCTCACAGCCATACACGTAATTTCGTTCAATAAATGACAAGTCTCATTTCGCCAAGCGAACGGGTAAGTTTTAAGCTCGTACAGTCGCCATGGTTCACCCAGATGACGAACAGGTATTTTTACATGCACTAATATCTCCTCAGGATTTATTAAACATTCGGCGATATGTAATTGGTAATAATCAGTGATGCTCGTGGCCTCAATTACTAACTGCCGTTTAAAGTTAATAAGCTTACTCTGGAGATCAATTATGCTTTGACGTAGCATTTCACTATGAATTATTCCTCCCGGGATCATCCCAGCTCTGCAGAGGCTGACAGAGTCAACAAGTTTGATAGTGTCGATGAACCTCACTTCTCGGTAGGCCAACTTGGTTAAATAAAATGTAACGAGTCGTTCCCAAGCAACAGTGGCAGGTAGTGCACGACTGAAATTATAGGCAGATTCTTCTAGCATTTTAATTTTAGTTTCAAATAATTTAACTTTTTGCCCCATTTCTCGATCCCACTTCGAGACGATTTCGGAAGTATTAATTGAGAATCGGTGATTATTTTGCAACATTGATTGTAATTTATTAAACTCATGTTCGAATTCTATTTGATTGGCTGAGAGCCGTTGAAGTTTACGTTCTGTGGCAACTCCACAGCACCAAGTAAGGGCATTTCCAATGAATTCAAGTTCCCGTTTACTTCGAGAGACAGAATCTATGTGAAAGGAAATTTGCTGCTCAAACATCAGCAACCGGGTATCAAACTCATCAACCGACCCTTTAAGCAACTGGGCCATCGTAGTTAAGGTATCAGATACTTCTCTGTTTATCCACTGAGGTGGGTCCGGAAACGCCTCGGATCCCGCGGAGTGAGAGAAGGCCTACGCTGCCCACACGGCGCGCGGTATTCGATACGTCAAAGGCATGGTAGCTTCATACGGAATAGCCGATGGGATCAGTTTCTAGGTAGTCCAGTGTCAATGCGCACCGATAGCTCCGCTAATCCCACGTCACAGCACAGCATAACCAGGGCCAATCATGTGTTATGTAATACAATGGGCTACACTTATGAATAGGGAAGAATGGGTACAGATGGGCATTCTGGGTAGGCACGGGTCAATCTTTAAAATGCTTTCGAGCCCGTATAGCGTTCTGAGTAGGGGAGGTTATATTAATTGAATGTTATATTTATGCCTCGGGTTACATTTTTGCCCGATCTTGTCTTCTTAATGAAGAGCATTAGCCCGGTTTTAACTTATATGTTCTCACAACGGTTGAAACTTGGCTGCCAAAAGTCCATGTGGAAGGCGTAGCGCGTCTATCACAACTGATAAGACCCCAAGCAAGTTAGGTGGAGGAAATCCACCCCGAAATGTCGAACGCAAAATGTTCTCTGAGCTATACAAAACTCATCGGTCCCGATGACAGGAATGTACGTATCACTGCAGTCAAACTCACACCCGAATGGCACAAAATGCTTTCAAGGCACAATATATCAGGGCTGAATGTTTTGTGTATAATTAATCATACCAATTTTAAGGCCTAGATACATTCTTTTGCAAATAACCTGGAGCAGGGCTGCTCTCAGTCACACTTTTGAATACCCCTGACTCCACGGTGTCAAACGCAAAATGTTCTTTGAACCGAATAAAACTCATTGATCCCGACCATAGGGATGTACGTATCACTGAGATCGCCTTGTTTGCTGATACCCAATTACACTTCCACTCGGGCATTCCAAGAGAAATCGGTCTATCATCGGGATTGATGGGGTGGTCCCTACCGGAGAGTAAATTAGTTTTGTAGTCCCCCCGGTGATCATATTTAGTCGTGTTACATTTTAGATGATAAATATATTCATAAGAGTGGGTCATGTTTTCTCCCCTAATAGCCAAATTTGAGGAGTATGCAACCGCGGTCTCCTGCATTGTTGTTGATCACACTGATCAGTACGATCATGATGCTCGATTTAGTATGAATTGAATGCCGGGATTCTCCGACAATTATGTCGCTGCAACATGGTTAACACTCGACGATATTCAATTGGTAGTAATCAGGATAAGCAGGTGATTTGCACCTTAGCCCCCGGGATTCAACAGTCTTCCTATTTATTGCTTTCGGGGTTTCACAAATGGGGGGAAACTCAAAAGCCAAAAGTCCACGTCGAAGGCGTAGAGAATCCATTGTGAATGACACAATCGAGTAATTTATGTGTGGCAATGAGTGTAGAACGTTATGCACTATATTTTGTTTTGAATTACTTGACATGTAGTTCGGAAACTTACTACGGGCTCATTCGTAGTTATAGAATGGCTACCGTGTGTACCCCATCTGTATCCATAACCAATACTTCCATTATGTTCATCAATTTTGTGTGAACGTGTCGAGTAGTGGGATTCAAAAGAGGCATTACCACATGAATGGCACACGGCCACCACCAGAATGATATCTGACCATGAAGGTCATTACCAGCCGACTGGCCCCCCAGGGGACTTACATCTAGTAAGTACGTGTTTGGCGAACATGGGGCCCTGAGCTGAGTCTGGCATTGCTTCCACTTACTTGTGCCAATTTCACTATTGGCATCTCTCTAATCTATTTGAACACGAAATTGCATCTTTTTTTACAATATAAAAATTACAAAGGAACTATAACACGAGAACGTTTACTACAGTCGGGACAAACAACTTTAAGACAACTGACATTGCACAATTACAAAATTCCACACTCAAATGAGTCAACAAAGATGATCATTCATAAAGAATACTTGCGTCTACACAAAACTAGTTATCACCCTTCATAAAAACATTCAGTTCACATAAGGTACACAAGGCCTGTGTTCACTAACCGATGAAGAAACCACTATCTAAACGTACTCGAGAACATGGACCATACCAATAAACCTACAGAAATACTCCACTCACTAGACCACCAAAATTTGAAAGGGAAATAGTATCATGGCACTGGTTACCAAACGTACAATGCACAATTGGAGCACCAGAAAACAACATTCCTATTAAATTCTATCAAACAACCCTTACAGTTGTGTCTGCCTGGAGTACATGATGCAACAGATCTACAAATGGAAATCCTGGCATAAGCTACCTGTCAACACATCCCAACAGCTTTTCAAAATTGTATCAAACATCTCAATTGGAAGATGAAATTTGAAAACCGAAATACTTTTATCATCTCAGGTTGAATGCCAAAGATATACTTAATGAAGAAAACGATCTCTCATGGCACCTGGCCCCATCAATAAAAAATAATATTAACCCTATTCATTTCACGATAGAATTTATTTTATACATATAGATAACAATAAGTAAAATTATTAATTGATTGCAGTATACAGAGTTCAATTACATTTAATTAAGAGTTCTGGTTTTCATAATGCTTATGTGAAAAACCATATGCTAAAACAGTACATAAAAGTAGAAATAGGAAAACAATATGAGACAGTAATGAAACACGAGCAACAAGATAAAAATTATCACATTATTCTTAACAACTTGAGTGCACTATCTTTGTAAACTAAAACAGATGTCATTTCCACTATATCATGTCACAATTACCCAATCAATAAAAAAATTATATATACCACATTAATTTGACAAATTTAATACCTATACATCGTTTAAAGTGATTTCTTGATTGAGAGTATGCATCAAAATCAGCTGTGAAATAGTTATCACGAATCATGTATTATAGCATTCCGTTGATTATTTTTTTATTAAACCAAGCAGAATAGGACAGCGACACATATAAATAGCTAGGCGACGGTGGTCCACTCCAGATCTCATGCTGAGAGGAGTCTTCAAATGGGTCACCTACATTAACATTAACACGTAAATTTGAACTTCAAATTATGGTAAACCTTTTTAATACAGTAAAGTAAGTATCTTAATAGCTCAGCATGTAATCAAAAATAAATATAATTTGAAATGCAAATTTGTTATGTAGTCTTAATCATGGCATTCAAATAAAATTGTGTGTGGTTTGAATATGGAATCCTCTAAAAGTAGCTCCCATCCCAGGTCTCATTAGATGTAGTTAAACCATTGATAAATACATGTCCCTTGAGATAGATATACAAATCAATACATATCCATTGGCATATTTAGAATACATATACCTGTACAAGAACTTGGTAAAAAAATCACACAAAAATATACATTCAAAAAATCTCTACAATAACTGAAATATACATTTTTAGATTGTTTTTTAAATATTCAAATTATTTATACACAGTTTGTTGAACTTAAAAGATAATTTTTGTGATACAATATGATCTAACAAAATCAACAAACATCGAATTAATTATATTTTCACAGTAATATCTTGTTTCCATTCCAATTATGTCAGGCATCAAAATATTGGAATCTGCAGTTAGGCATTTATTACACACCTATACTTCGTAAAAAAATTATTCAAAACACAAGGGATACATATTATGTAATATCATCCAACAATAAGTAATTTTCTCTGTAAGGAAGGACTCTTCAAATGATTTTCATTTTCACAATATGTGTTCTTAATTTGTTCGATTCTGTTTACCTAACCGCGTTCATTTTCGGCGGGAGCTATTTAAGAAGAAGGGAAAAACATCTTGATTTGTCTCAAAATGAAAAATTGCCGGACTTGAGTAACGCCGGTTCTGGAAGAACTCGATTCACGTTGATTCGTTCGTTCACGAACGTCACATGCACAAGATCACTTGTCTGATACCAAATCCCGAACGCAAGTGCGCGAGTGTGTGAGGTTAGGACTTACCGCAGTGTTGCTTATCTGCTAGTGCACTTGGTTGAAAGTGTCGTTGCCCTCTGTGCTGGGTTGAATAGGTGTTGTAATTTGGAAAACCAAGTAAATATGTCGGAGAAAAAAGCTACAAGCCCTGTAAAATATTTTTTGTCGGGAGGTTTTGGTGGGGTCTGCACTGTTGTAGCCGGTCATCCTCTCGATACTATAAAGGTTTGTGGTACATGACATTTTTTAGTTTTCTCTTATTATTAATTCGTTATAAGTGATAATTTATTAAATGCGAAGTTTGCGTCTTTTTTATTTTAGGAAGATCGACCAACGATTGATTTTGTTATATAACTTTTTCTTTACTTTCAAAAGTATTTAATAGTATTTGGAATAATTAACCTGCATATACTCGGTATGATTTAGAGCTTACCTTAATACCTTCAGATAAGTTATCTAGATCATTTTTTGAGTTTGAGGGCATTTTCGTGAGTATTACCTGGAACGATTCTCTGTAAGTCTTCCAAGAAAATTATTTATCGAGCAAGTATTAAAATATTGAATGAATACCTGAAATGGATGTATCTATGAAGCCAAGTATGTGAAACCTGGAGCTTTCTGAATTACAATCTAAGGTACTAGCAGACCTGGGAATTAGGGAATTTTATGTTTTATTGCATTTCATTGACCAAGTCTGATCCCAGTGGAACTCAGTTGTAATGTGGATACTCAGGAGTTTCGAAGAAATGTGTGAAGTCTCATTCATTCGTCTATCAGTATTAGTTTGCTGAAACAATTTGTCCTATCTTGTTGAATTTGTTGTTAGAATTAATCATTTTTATCTTTTTAGTACACATACTTAACATATTCAAATATCTTTACTTGTTTAGAGTCAAGTTTTCAAGTCTTAATTTATAGTTTTCGTTTTTGCCTTTTATAACATTTATTCTAAGAATGATGTTTTTTTAATTTTTTGAACTCTTTAATTAATTCATTTTTAGAAGTTACAATTGTCTTGATATTTATATTTGTAATAGTGTTTTACTAAAATAATTAACGAAGTTGTTAATAGTAAATTTAATTATATATGTATCATATTATTATGGTAATTATTATATTGAATCAATAACCTGTTTAACGCTAATTGAGGGTTTTGCTGGGTTTTTCCTCAGTCACTTAAGGTTTCTCAGGATTGTCCCTTGTTTTGCTTTCCCAGACTTAAATATAACACATTACTCCTCCCTAATTTTTCTATTTCTATATAAATTGAATTTTTCTATTCTTATGTGGTCAGATTGTAGAGCAGACACTATGGTTCGAGTCTCGCCATTAAATAAAGATATTTTATTATTATGATTAATATTATTTCCTTTCCTTTTTCATATTCTAACAGAATGACTGATAGTAATGTACAGGCAATCTGCCAGGTACTTTACAAGTACTACTGTTATGACTGAGATAGAAACTTTCCAACTATGTGACGTGTGTTCAACAAAACGGACTTCTGTAACCTAGGTACCAAGGACCCCTTGTCCAAATTGCCCAAATCTTTCTTCAGGGCCTTGGGCACTATCCCAGTTGCAGATATTACAAGAGGAACGATTTTGACAGTCTCTAGATGAAACAGTCTTTCAATTCTTCAGCCAATGCTGCATTCTTAATGATCTTTCTTGCTTGAGTTGTTCTTAGGTTTTGATTAAGCGGGATGCCACTTCAGTTAAAAACACCCACCTCTTTTGCTTGTACTCATACATGATGTCTGGTCTGTTAGCTAAAATTGTCAAATCCGTTCTAATTGACCAATCTCAGTATATTTTAGCGCGGTCATTCTCAAGTACTTGGGTGGGTTGGTAATACAGACACTCCTCTGATAGAAACCCATTAGAGAATGCGATTTTCTGATGTATGATCTTGGTGACATCATTTATTATTATTATTATTGTTATTTTTATTGTTATTATTTCTATCTTGTTCGTGACTTTCTGTCGATTTCTTGTGATCGGAGAAGTCTTAGACTCGTCTTAACCACATTTATGATAATTTTGTTTTGGAGAGAAACATCAAGGAGTTATCATCATGCATCACGTGTATAAGAAACGCCGAACTATGCGGGATGTGTTTAGGATAACTGATTTTTGCATGAGTTGGAAGTTTAGACTCGTCTTAACCACATTTATGATAATTTTGTTTTGGAGAGAAACATCAAGGAGTTATCATCATGCATCACGTGTATAAGAAACGCCGAACTATGCGGGATGTGTTTAGGATAACTGATTTTTGCATGAGTTGGAAGTTTAGTGGCTTGAGTTCCAGTTCTTGCAACGATTTGAACAGGTTCTTGGGTATTACTCCCACGTTTGACAGTATTATTGGGATTACTCTCACTCTGTCATATTTCCACATATCCTAAATTTTGAAGCGAAGGTCAATGTACTTTGTAATTTTATTTTTGTATGATAGTTCCAGATTATTGTTGTTGGTGATGGCGATGTCTATGAGGAGTGCTTCTTTTCTTCTCGACTACTATATCTGGTCTATTGTGCTCCATCTTTGTCTGTTATGATGATTCTATCCCAATGAATTTCATAATTTTCATTTTCAAGAATGGTGGATGGTTCATATTGGTAGTAGTTTACTTTATTTACCTGTAGTGTGTATTTCTAAGCTAATTCCTGATTAATGATTTTTCCCACGATCATGCCTAAATTTGTAATCACATTGTGCTATAGCTTGGCAACTTCCTATAGTATGGTGCATTGTTTCAGTTTCCTTTTTGCATCTCCGGCATAAGTCAGGTTCAACTCCACCTTTCAAGATGTACTCTCAGTAATTGTTGGTCTTGATCACTTCGTTTTGGATGGTTATAAAGAAACCTTCAGTTACTGGTTGTAGTTCTCCATGTTTTGGCCAGTTGTACGATGCTTGTATGTCGACAGTATCTCGGCTTACTTCATTTACAAACCTTCCATGCAGGACCTTTTCTTTCTGACGAGTAAGTTTGGGTACATCTTCTTCTATGTCAAGGGTCTTATGTTCACCACTTAATGTTAGGGGAGTGTATTTATCTGCTTTGACTATTGCTTTGTAGTACTGTGATTCTTCTTGTTATATTTATGTGATATTTCTTCTCAAAAGAAGAAATACTGTCTTAGATCGTGAACAATTTTGTTATGCAGGTTAAGTATATCTATTAGTCCCCATCCCCCATCTTTTCTTTTCAGTGTAGTTCTTTCTACAGCTGCTTTTGGGTGATGAATTCTGTGTCTTGCCATGGCTACATTGATTTTTGTTTGTATATCTTTTATTATTATTATTATTATTATTATTATTATTATTATTTTGGACTTAATTCTCAGCATAGCTGGTAAGTATTTCGGATCACTTCCAGGGAAGTTCCACTTCCCGTAGGCTGCATCTCGTAGAGAAATATTTAGGTTCACACTTTCCGGATAATATGAGCCATTCCCAGAATGGCTATTTTTTTGGACCTCACATAGATAGGTCTTCCCAGGAATTTTCTGCAGATTGTCCTCTATATATTTGTTCACTGTTCCTGTGGCTTCAATAATTTTTAATTATTTTTACTATTTTTATTATTACTATATTATTATTATTACTATTATTATTATTAATTTTGTAAAAGGGGGAAATCCTCTGTGGATACCAGTGAAACTGGTTATGTTGGACTCCCAGACATGGTTTACCGACTACACCTTGGTCCTCTCCGTGGAAACACCACTTCGTGGAGGGGACTGGCGTTTAGCTTTAGCTCTTACATTAGGTTTCTCTGAACTTTATTTTGTACGATATTAGTAAGCATTTCTTCTAGTATCTTCCAATTTTCTTTAGAGGACAGCATCAGTGGTACCATACTTACATGGGATATGTCTACACTGAGTTTTGCTCTCACTATATCCCTTTCTGTATCCCATGCTGTGCACTTAAATAACGTATGCGTGGGGTCATTTACCTCACAGAGACAGTAATCTCAGTTCGGGTCGACTACGATCTTAGTCTCACAGGTATTTGTTGAAGCAACCGCGTCCTGTTAGTGCCTGTGACAAGTAGTAATTGACTTTCCCATGTCCTCTTTTCATCCAACCTTCTAGTCTAGGAATCATTTGGCGAGTTCATCTACCTTTGGTGTCCTGGTCCCATCTTTCTTGCCATTCTTTCAGGTATGTTGCTTTTTTCCACCTTAATTACTGAGATTTGTCCGGGGCTGTACGGACTGCCTTGCCGTTTCAGGTCTTTTTGGGCAAGGTAAACTTTATTTCCTTTCCCTCGCTAGTAGGTCTATTGGTGGGACATGGGCCAATACTAGCGCCGCGCTGTCGGATACAGTGCGGTAGGCCGATACAATCCTGATAGTCATTCTTCTTTGTATCTGACTTTACTTTCTCCTTATAGATTGTTTCTCGAGAGAAGCCGCCCAGACTGGGGTCGCATGGAGCATTCTTGAGTGGACGACACAAGAAATCATCCGTCTCTTTGCTTCTTTTGGGCCTGCTATATTGAGTCTGGCAAGATTAGATTCCTTGTGGGACGCCCTATCTGCCATCTTGATATGCGGCACAAAGCTTAACCTGTGATCTATTTCTACACCTAGGTAGGTGATTTGGCGGCTCCATTCAATTTGCTTCCCATCCAGTTCGATGTGTGGAAGTCGGAACGCTCTTCTGTCTGTGATGAGCACTGCTTCTGTTTTCTCCACTGCCATCTGAAGTTGTCTCTGGTCTAGCCATCTTTTAACCCTGAAGAGGGTCTCGTTTAGTCTAAGTTCCAGCAGGTCTACGCTGTCACTATGACTAATGACTAGTGTAACATCTGCATATCCGACGAGACTGGTGTCTTGTGGCAGTTCAGTGTTCCTGAAAAAACGGTCCCACCCTGGACCCTTGTGGTACTCCACATGTCATATCTTCTTCTATACTGAAGGAATCCAGGTAAATTATCTTCCTCTCAGATAGGTAGCCTATTATTCTTAGTAGGTATTCCGGGACCTACCGTGCCATAAGGCCTTTTATCACATCTTCCCATCTGGCGGAATTGAAGGTATTTTAAATGTTAATTGACACTATCGCGCAGAATCCTTTTTTCTTGTCGGATCCCCTCTTAGCAGCTTCAGCGATGCATGGCACTTCCAGGATTGCGTCAGTTGTCGGTAGCCCCTTCCTGAATCCAAACTGACTGGGGTAGAAGTTTGGTCCGTGTGCCACGTGTCTCTAGCCGTAGGAGAAGTCCTTCCAGCATTATTCCTATTGTGTCCAATATGCGCAAGGCACTGGTCAATGCTTTATTTCCTTTGCGAAGCAGTATTAATTTCTGCTTCTCTCAGTCTTTGTGGAACAGACCGTGTTTGAGGCAACTGTTAAAAACCTTCAATAGACAGTCTCTTGCGACAATCCGTATTATTTCATTCGGAATTCCATCAAGACCAGGTGCTTTCTTGGCTTTTAAGTTCTTTGCAACTACCCGCAGTTCGTCCTTTGTGAAGAGGTTTTTCTCATCGAAGGAATAATCGCACGTTCTACTTCTCTGCCAAGGATCACGAGTCGGGAAGAGGTCCCCTAAGATTTTCCTCACCCATACAGAGTTGTCCAAACCTGGCGTCGTCATGTTTGCCCGATATTTTCTCATGACAATTTTGTACGCCGCACCCAGTGGGTCATTTTCGGCATCTTCCAGAAGAACCTTTCAGCACCTGCTTTTACTTCTTTTTATTTATCTCTTGAGTAGTTTTTGTGATGTGCTGTCCTCTTTACGTAATATCTCGTCCATTTTGGATCTTGTCGCTGCCCTTCTGGCTGTGGTGCAGTTTTTTTGCAGCTCGGCTATCTCGGGATTCTGCTTCTGGGTCCTCTTCGCCTGGGCATGAATACACCTGTTGTTTGCTTCTGGGTCCTCTTCGCCTGGGCATGAATGCTACGCACGCAGCCAGAACTATGTCCCTTGTCTCTCACTGTTTCTTCATGTGATTTAGCACCTATCGTCCAGCCAAGATTTTGTAGGAGCTTAGATTTTTCCAGGGAATTCTTTGCCACCTCTTTCTTCAGTTTCCTCAAATTCCAGGGAGATCGTCCTCTGGTTTTTGGACTCGCTATACTTTTCCTAGTTTCCTCCAGAATTGCAGAAAATTCAATGTACAGGTGGTCGCTAAGGGTCACGTCCTCCAGCACTGTCCAATCCTTTACGCATCTTGCTTTGTTGTTGATACCTATATTATTATTATTATTATTATTATTATTATTATTATTATTTCGATATTGCTCTCATACTCAGCCCTGACGCTGGATATGAGATTTCTCCTGCCATTTAATGGTTTTATTTTTGGCCAGGCTTTACTTTAGGAAAGGCATTTCAGCTTGATCTCTTAGTACCCATTTCATCCCTGCACCACTTGTTACACTATTGTACTAAACTTGGCAAATAGTATGATGAACTTAAAACAATATATCAACTTAAAACAATGCGAGAACTTATAACAACAATATGATCTTAGAACAATTCATAGACAAGTTGTGTGTGCAAGTTGATACCTACATGATTATTAGAACCTTATTACTGAGTTTAAAACGATAAAAAATTTCTAACTATATGGCACGNGATACGACTGCTTCCCCCCCCCCACGGGGACTTACATCTAGTAAGTATATTTGGCGAACACGGGACCCCGAGCTGAGTCTGGCATTCTTCCACTTGTGCCATACTCCTTCCTTTCTCTTTCCTGATTTTGCTGGGTCACCTCTTGTTCTTTTCGATCCCGACGCTATTGGGGCTAGGGTATCTTTCATTTTCCTCCCAGGGGACTTACATCTAGTAAGTACGTGTTTGGTAAACACGGGGCCCCGAGCTGAGTCTGGCATTACTTCTCCTTATTTGTGCGAGGCTTTTTCCTTTCTCTTTCCTGACCTTCCTTGGTCACCTCTTGTTCTTTTCGATCCCGACGCTAGGGTATCTTTCATTTTCCTCTTTCTTTTTTTATTTTATTTGTATTTTTGTAATGATGAGTAATGTTTTGAGATATGTATATATTTGAGTTTTGAGTTGTAATTCAGGAGGGTTTTAGTGGGTATGGTTGAGTTGTTCGGCGAGTCCCACACGCAGGGAGAGTCATGTTGGCTCTCCCTAGTGCGTAACTGCATTTTCCCTACCTGTACCAGTTTTTAGGGCTCTAATGACTTAGATGTCGACGAGCCGTAAAAACGACTGCTTTTTGACCTCTTCTATCTATGTTCGTGGGGAGTCCTAAATCTGCCAGAGTTTTTGGAGAAGTCTTTGGAAACACTCCCTCAGCCGAAATGACTATCGCATAGATGTTTACTTTGCCCAGCTTCCAAATTGTTTTCATTTGTATTGCCAGTTCCTAGTATTTACTTTTCTTCTCTCCTTCTGTTTTAATGACATTGTGAGTGAGAGGTACGGCGATGTCAATGTTGGTGTCTTCGACCCGGCGTTAATCACAACTATATCTGGTTTATTAAAATCGATGGTTCGATCCATCAGCACCGGTCTATCCCACCAATACATGATAACACCGTGTCCCTCTAACACTGGTGGTGGGGTATACTTGTAATACGGTAGTGTTGTAGCTCTCTGCAGCATATTATACCTAAAACCCAGTTCTTGATAAACAATTTTGGCAAGCTGATTGTGTCTGCAGAGGTAGGCGTTGTTAGCAAGCAGTGGGCACCCAGCCATCGGTCCTCCGCATTTCCTGCACTTATCCTGGACGTCCATCCGTAGGATATGCTTTTCGTAGTTTCTTGTTCTTACTAGTCTATCCTGGATGGCCATAAGAAATCCCTCATTTTCTGGGTACAACTGTCCATCTACTAGCCAATCCTGCGACATTTTCATATCCAGTTCAGGTTCCGCCAAGAGCCTTGGGAGCTTTCCGTGCAGTGCTTTACTCCGTGGGTCTACGCCTTCTCCTCCTTGCATCACTTCCTCCGGTAGTTCTGCGGCTAGGTTGAGGGGAGTGTACCCAAAATCTTCTTCTCTTACTGATTAGATTATACTATCATTCGAGGACCTCAGACCTCTTCATAGCTTTTCTTCTTAGGCCCTACACATTTTCTTAATGTCGAGAAGCTCTCTTCCCCCTTCATTACGGAGAAGATACAAGCGTTGCATTGAGGAAATCGGATGAAAGTACCTAAATTTAGTTGAGAGCCTTCTGGTGGTACTATCTAGGTTGTCCAGGTCGGTTGTCCATTTAACTATCCCGAATGAGTAGGTCAGCGTTGGCACTGCCCACATGTTGATTGCAGTGATTACATTTCTGCCGGATAGCTTCGTGTTCAATACTTTCGTGATTCTCTTATATTTATCATGGTATAGGGACTTCAGTTGGGTGTGATTCATTGATCCGCTTTGGGGGATCCCAAGATACTTGTACACATCCTTTGGGTCGAGTTCCGCAATCTCACATCCCGGGTGACTTTGACGACTACCTTCCCACGTTTTATGGTAATGATTGCGCATTTCTCAAGTCCAAACGACATCCCAATGTCTTCACTGAATCGTTTGGTTGTACCTATAAGACACTAGGCTCTGGTGGTTTTCGGCATACAGCTTCAAATCATCCATAAACAACAGATGAGATACTTTCCTACAGCCTTTCTTGGTATCCACCTTGTTCCTGGTTTAACAGCACTGGCAAAGGGTTCATTGCCAGACAGAACCACAAGGGTGAGAGTGAACCTCCCTGGAAGATTCCCCTCTTAATGTTCACCTCCCCCAGGTGCGTGTTACCCACATAGATGTTAGTCTTCCATGTCGTCATCAGTGCTTTAAGGCATGCTATAATATCAGGGGATACTTTATAGATCTCAAGGGCCTTCAATAGCCAGTCGTGGACATATGTGCTGACGGGAGAGGATATTGAGGATATAACGAAGGATGAAATAACACAGAACGCAAAAAGGATGGGTCGAAATAAACCTGCGGGTTATGTGGAATAAGTCACGAGATGATGCAAAATACGATGTATATATTATTGGAACCACTGCGGGACATATAGAATGACTGTTTAAGATCTTATTATCCTCGTAGCTGGAAGTTTAGTGTAATTAAAATATTTCTGAAAGGAAAAGATCGCCCAGAGAATAATCCTACTTCTTATGCCCGATTTCCCCGATTCAGTCTTACGGCAAATTACTAGACAAAATAGGAGTAATCGTGTCTCAGTGGGTAGAGCGCTCAGTTGCTGACTGGATGGCCTGGTTTCGATCCCTTGTGAGGGGGGATTTTTTATTACACCTCAACATCCAGTCTCCCAGGCCGAATCAACCTGCTGTAAAATGAGTACCAGAGTCTATCCTGGGGTCAAACCTGTCGGAGCGAGATGCTGACCACATCTTCTAGTGTCGAGGTCGAGTAATTTGGGAGCTCAATCCTCCGTGAACCCCTTGGACACCTTCGGGGCCTGTTGTATAGTTTCACGAAACAAAATATTGACGTCACGGATACTACACTGTTTGCAGGAGTTCGGAAATGTGAATACCCGACAATACAGGTGGTGCATCAGTAAATTGTTGGCGAAAATATCATTGTGACATAAAATATTGAGCCGGTGTATTCCTTGACATCCAGGGGGCATTCGACAACGCAAAATGGACAATCGTCGTAGAGACTGCAGAAGAAAGGACTGCTAAAATATCTTCTTAATGTGGTGAAATCCTACATTGAGGGGAAAAAATGGTCTTGGAGATCGGTGGTGAGAATTATTAAGGAGGCGGCGATCGAGTGCCCTCAAAGGTTGGCCAGCGGACTTGTGTACTGGAATGTGGTTATGGACTGCGTTTTGTGGGAACTGGAATGAACAGGGTTGATGAGACAGCATACACGGACGATTGAGCAATAGTTGTCCCAGCAGCATCAGATCGTACACTAGAACGAGAATTCCAGAAGATATTGGATATGTGCATTGGAGTCTGTCAGGAGATGGGAAATCGAGAGAAGTTGAAAAAATAACGATATATCATATGAACGGTATTTTTGTTTTGATATGTCGATATTTTAACCCGATAAATTATTTAACGATGTATCGATATTAAAATTCAGATACCAAGTATGATCTTTTTTATCATTTGAATGTTGTTGTGTATTAATAATTATATTGTTTTATAAACTGATATTATTGCATTTCAAAACAATGTAGGAGAGAAAAGTCTGAAACAGAGTAGATTCAAATGTTACGTGACTAGCATTAGAAATAATGGGATTAACACTTAAGGTACTGGAATATCGTCAGGGAGGCGTGAGAACAGGTACACGCGTTGACTCAGGTAGTCGATCCTGTTATCCCCAGTGTTCAAGGTCACCGCAATCTTCTGATGAGTTGAAGCAGTGACAGCCCCACTGCAACGCAGTGTCCTTGACTGGCGAAAGACCTTTCATTGATGATATCCATTATAAAAATTACCGATCGTTAAGTACTAATTCTGGGTTTCTTCAACCGTTGCTACCATGTAGATGTAGAAAATGGGAAGCCAGTTGGCTAATTGGTGCTGTTGTCTGTTTTTTTCTATCGAGTTTAGCCACTTCTGCGTATTTCTATCGAGTTTAGTCATTACTGCATCGCAGTAAAACGATCACGTGAATGCTAATTGTCCATGTGTCGTTATTTTTTACTTTTAGCATTTTTATTATTATTTTGTCAATAAAAATCGTAGTAACAGCAATACATTTGTGTACACATGTCAAAAAAAGTTATGGTATAATGATTATTAATACATTTTAACAATTATAAGCAAACATTCGAAGGTGATAAAGCTAAAAATCCATAATATGTAAATCCACATATTTGGGAAAGAACTTAAAAATGTTTTAAATATATAAATGTATTTTATACCTTAAAATTTCTTTAACAAAAATTTGTTTTTTAAAGATATCAAACTAATTTAAAACAGTATGTAGAATATGTCACTAATAAACCCATGATCCACTGTTTTGATATAAGGACTTTGAAGTGGCTCTAATGTTTAATATTCTCAGAACGAAATGACTCCTTTTTCTCAATTTATTTTAAATATTTTTATTACTATTTCCAAGCTTAGAAACGAAAGTATGACGTCTTGTTTGGACTCATTTTATTATGATGTGAATATTTCAGATATAAAATTATTTCTTTAAAAATAAAAAATAAAAAGTAGTTTATTATGTAAAACCCTTTTTTGTGGAAACATTATATTTATAGGTACTTGTATTAATATTTAAATAGAAAATAACTAGGAAAGGCCAAATGAAACCTAAATAAATTCCTAAATTGAACTTATTTTATTCTGCGCTGACTCGTAAAATATTTTCGCACACACTGGCTGATTTACTATTAAAGACAGACTTGTTTTACTTTTAAGATTTACTATTAAAATTTTACGTTTAAGATAATAAAAGAATACTTGTTTGACATAATTTGTACTTTCAAAGTTCATAATATGAGAATTGTTGCATCGATTGGAACAAGATATACATTAAAATTAATAAATTAAGACAAAATGTATAAATTATTATTATCATATATTTTATAACAAAGTTTATAAATACGTGTGTCTGAAGCAGATTTAATTAATTATCCTTTTGGAAATAGCTTTTTCAGTACCACTAAACAACTTAAGCACGTTTGTCATTACTACACGTAATAATGCTGATATATCGATATTTTATTTCAACCTATCAAATAATCGATTAAATATATTTTATAATTATATATATATAGTGATAT
>NNCF01133046.1:4225-145117 GCA_002313205.1 Laupala kohalensis | reverse complement strand
AGAGAGAGAGAGAGAGAGAGAGAGGGAGGGAGACCGTGGATCTCAAAAATATAATCAAAAATAAGTGTCAGTAATTGAAACACGTAGAAGATAACGTAGAGGGTGGTCCGTAGCGAACAAGGGAAAGCAAAGGCGACTGAACATCAGAAGTTCAGTAAACGCACAATAACATCATAAAAAAGCATTATTTAGAAAAATATCAAAGACGCAGCGACAAGGGTGCGGGCTTGCCAGCGACAAGTTGGAACTTGATGGGATCTTTAGGAATAGCAAAATCTAAATTTATATTAAAAGACATGACGGAATAGTCGTTTCCCCAAGGGCGGACGTGAAGGAATAGTCGTTTCCCCAAGCAACCTCGGGTGGACCGTGAGAACGACGAAAAACTGCGAAGTGCAGCTTGGGACACGGTTCCAAAAGAAAAGAGGCGAAATATTTTAGGAGGGAAAATTTTGGCAATGGTTTTTTAAATACGACAAAAGGGGACTAAATTCAAAAGAAGTCATAAAAACTAGGGTCAAAGAACGGTGCCGAAGAAGCAAGTTGCAACTCGCAGAGGGAAAAAGACCCGACTTCAAATACGCCGCAGTGTCATAAAAAAACATAAACGGAGGGTCAAAGGAGCTTGACGCGGCGCAAATGCGTAGTGAAAATCCAACACAGAGCATTGTTCTAGAAATAACAAAACGGCCGACCGACCATCGTCTAGAGACATCAAAGGCTAGAGAAAGAAAAATGTTAACCAATCAAGATTCATTGTAGGCGGAGCCAAAGGTAGCGATTGGCAACATGCTACAGAAACCAACCTCTTTTAGAAAATACCCTATAGAAATTGTGGGGGGGGGGCTGAAAAAGACATGGAACTTTACTAGGGAGCGATCACAAGAAGGGGAAAACCACGTGATCTAAAATTGTAGATAAAACACAGGACACAGAAGCACGGTGTTGGTTGTTGTGAGAGATTGAGTGGAAGTGTTGTTGCTGTGGTGATTGTTGTGGCAATCGTAGAGTTGTGTTCTAGTTGAGGGGCAGTGATAGCGCAATTAACAATGTTCTAAAAAGTGAAGAGTGGCGAAATTGATTGATCTTATATTCATTATAAGAGAAACAGGGCCAAGCATGAGCAATTGGTAGGAATGAAACACAACGTGCAAATTGATTAAATGAACTGCAGTTAATGGGATCAGGTCCGCCGTAGAACGAAAGGTGATCATCGGTGCAAGTGACAATCGTATAAGCATCATAAATTGGCTTAATGAATAGTGACTTTCAGTGTGTCGTTGTAAACCATGTATGTTGATTTGTGCGCCCGAGAAGGCATCGTTGTGGCTAAATAATAAGTAACATGAAATCACGAGGTCATCTGCGAGCAGGTATGCGAGACGCACTAAATAAGCAATCTGCAAAATTAAAGTAAATGCTGCCACCAACGTACGAGTAATTAAATAATTATTAAATAGAGGAACATGGTCACGACATGGCTGTGAGCGGTATACATTCATAGCAGTAGGAAAAGATCGAACTTTGGCGGGACGCGAAGAATAATGTACCCGAACTATCACGCGAGTGACAAGTGAACTCCTGTGAGTCCACCGGTCCGACATCAACAGACAGCTTGTGTAGGGTGACAAAGATCAAGAAAGAGTGAAAATTGTGTTAAGGCCTAGAATAATAAAAATTATTGTATTAAATGTAAGCAGGCCATGTGTTTTAATGTAATGTGTTTTGATGTGGGATCACCGAACATCTGAACAAATTACCGCAGAATCTGGTGAGTACCTTGAGAAGGGAAAAATTACAATGGCGCAGTGGGCGAAAGAATGTGTAGAATAATCATTGTTAAAAATGTCAAGTGTAGCAATCAAATCAGTGTAATTAGAATTAATAAAATGTTCGTTTGTTGTTTGAACACCAGAGTGCACTGTTTTAATTGTAAGTGGCTTCCACAGGAATGAGTACTCGGTTTCCTCCACTTTGGCTTTAGTGATTAAAGTGTTGTTTTAAATTCTATTTTTTTGAGACGTAATTGTAATTAATATTTTTATAATTTGTTATCAACAAGATGACCGTTAGTCTTAATTTGTCCGTACCGAACAGGGACTTAAGTTGATTGAGTGATAATAATTTTTTTGTAATTATTATTTTAAAAAAATGTTTATAGCAATTAATACTTTTTTAATTTGTTTATAACAAACAAAAAACCAGTATAGTCTCTCTCTATATATAGTATTGCTATTAAATAAGTTCAAATACGTTTATCTTCCTATAATTTACTTTACACATGATTGATTTTGCAAACAAAATCAATCTTGTTCTGATTATCAGTCAATGTCACTACCATCTTCCATAGTAAGTTCTAAGTGACGGAACACTCACGTCCTATTAAGCACTGCTCGCCTCCGCTTAGTACTGGACGTAACCAGTAATGCCAAATTACCTTACTTATTGATATACTATGGAAAATGAGCTGCCATTTACCAAGCTGCGTGGGTGTGCCGGGTGGTTCTGCGCTCAACGACCTTTCCGTTCCTCGCGGCCGTGTTCGCCTTCGTGCCACAGTTGACCGGTAGACGCCACCCCTTGAGACCCATTCGCGGTTGACACCAGTCACTCCGAAGTGGTCTAGCGGCCTAATTAAAGTTCTCGGCCGTCTTCTCCGAATGAGTAATAGCCGGATCGCGAGCCGAACACTTCACGAGAGACTTCAGAGATTTGAGTCGGTTAATGATTCTATGGCCTGTTCGTCATTTACTGCGACGCTGAGTTCCTCGTCGTATTCATTTATGAGAACGATTAGTAACTCATCGTTAAGATACGCAAATGAACTTCGGACGACTGTCGCGATCACTAATAAGATGTAGTAGTAAGAGTGACTCTGATCTACTCATCCCGCCTCAAAATAACGATCTGGAAAAATCTCTTAATACATATCTCCATGTCCTCGGTATGTGAGCAACTTCACCAAAATTTCGAAGTCAATCATTAGTGATGCACAGTGAAGATAAGCTATGTGCGATCAGCACTCTCTGATAAGTCGTAAGCGATCAGTGATGATAAGTAGTAGTAGGAGTAGTAGTAGTCGTCTCGAGCGCTTCCGCGCACCTCGTTAAATAATAACAATCTCCTCTATTTCCCAAATTTTGGAGGAGAACGCTACGCCCATCACATTACGTGGTCTCTGAAGCCAGTCTTTTTTTTGCGCCCGCTCCACGTGGAGTCATTTTAATTGGTTGTGTTCTTGTGTCGCATACATGTCCTCGGCGAATCACCAAGTCTTATTTTAACAACATTTTGGAATTTTCCAGCGACGCTACGACGTGACCGTTTGGTCCCCTCCCCTTTTTGTAATCTTTGTATGTTAAAACCGCGAGCCTGGTTTCCCATTGTCCTAATCATTGACGCAGTATGTTTTCCCTCGTTAAGTGACACTTGGTCGTCTTCTTAAGAAATTCCGGCGTTTCTTTTTCGTGCATGCTCACCCGTCCCCCGGTGACCTCT
Source organism: Laupala kohalensis (assembly GCA_002313205.1). Lineage (NCBI taxonomy): Eukaryota > Metazoa > Arthropoda > Insecta > Orthoptera > Trigonidiidae > Laupala > Laupala kohalensis. Next base: position 141,619 of record NNCF01133046.1, on the reverse strand, counting down.
TCATTCTGTCAATCACTTTTGTTACTTATCGCGTCGGCAGAGACTCATTGCTCACTGTCCTGTGTAATGTCCCTCCACGTTGATCCTAATGTTCTCCTTGACTTCCCCCTTTTTAGGGTGTTCTTGGCGACTCCTAGTTCTGCGCCGAGATGACCCAAAAACCGCTCCCTCGAATTTCTACTGCATCTTCACCCTTGCTTTTGTTCCATTCTTTTCAAAGCTATTCCTGGTTAATTTTGCCGCTTTTTTCTATTATGTCTTCCATTCCTTTATCTTTCGGTTCCGCACGAGCTACTTCGCAGAACGTTTTCCTTTGAAGGACATTTTTATTACTATATTCAAAAGTATTTTTGAAAGGGTCGGTTTTCGACTTTCGTTTGTGCGTCGCGCGACCTTCTCGAAAACTCGGTCTCTTTGGGTTCGCAGCGGTCCCTTTTCAAATGCGTCTTATGATCCTTTTCGGAGTACTTTTAATTTAAAGCAATGAAATTAAAAGTGTAAAAGTCGCTGTGTCGGACGACGTATTACTGTCCGTCGTAGAAGCTCTATGCTTCTAACGAACCCAGGCACCCGAGTGGTGCGTAACGATAGTACTGTACCGTCAGTTCTTGGCTTGCGTCCGACATTTTCTGGCCTGCGACATTCTTCTAGAAGCGCATGGCAGTTTCATGGAAACAACGAATAAGAAAATCGTCCTAGTCCTCGAGATCCTCCTCGACTCCGGAAGGCGGAGAGAAGCACAGCCCGCAGCACCAACAGAGGCAAGATGTTATGCCACTGATAACCATTTGGAGGCAAGATGAGATGTTTCCACTAGTCCTACGCAAGAGCGAGGAACGGTGTTGTCCCTGGTCGCTCACAATCTCAGGTAGGTTTTCGACCACGTAATTTGTGTCCAAATCTAGGACCCAGTCCTTGGCCGTCGACTTCCTTCAACGAAAGTGAGCGATGAGTCATCGCTCCCCGAGATTGACTCGGAGAGCTCTTTCTCACCAGAAGAAACTCCACCCTGGTCGCACTCAGATGGGCAAGTGCAAGGAAGGATCACAGTGATCTCCTGGGAGAAGCGCACACGACGAGTCATTGGTTCTTCCTTAGGTTCAGAGTCTGTCTAAGCTCCCCCAGAGCTAGACTCCTCTTCGGAACGATCAGTCTTACTAGGACTCCTCTTCGGAACGATAGTCACAAGGTCGAGTACTAAGACTCTTCCTGTTTCGTAGTCACTGTTCTTAGAACATAACTCACGTATGGAATCCACCGCGGAGCCGGCTACCAACCTACTACCGGTCGTCGCCAGCGAGACATCTCAACCGTGGTACGTGAGAATAAAATCCTCACCCTCCGCGACCAATCTCCATCGTGAGCTTTCGGGAGTAACGCTTTCAATTATTTTTTGGTTCTTCCCGATTCCTGAGACCCGACAGAAGAGCTTACTTAAACCGCTAAAAACTCGTGACACTACTATTTCCGGTCGTCCGGAAATCCCCTACGGCCCAGACTTACTGCGGTCTCGAATGACCCTGCCGGCAAAAACGTCCAGCAGTTCCAAGGCATCATCATTTCCCAGAGCCGCGGATATTACCCTTGGCTCCAAGACACCTCCGTAACTTTCCTCAATATCCTCTCTAGCTCACGAGTGTTGCTCGCAGGCATAGGTAGCGTGTTCAGCTGTATCCGGTTCGCCGCTCTCACAGAACGGAGAGACCACTAGACCCAGATAGGACAACTTCCGGAGCGACCCATGCCCAGAGAGCAAGTGGACCATGTTCCTGGAAGGAGAAAACTTCTTTTTCCCGGCGAAGGTAACCTCCGGGAAAATTACATGGGCCTTCGCCATTCTCCGCCTGGCAGCGAGCTTGCCAGATCCTGTGAACCCCCTCAATAATGAAGGCTTTGTCCGACACCGTCGCATGGCTCGGGCTGTACGAGACATCGTCCAACGCATGTGGCTGTCCCTTTCTGGCACAATATCTTGCCCCCGCCATGATCTTAAAGGTCAAGAGGCAGTAACCCTGTCAGGACTTGCAGCCTGACAGTGGGAGCAGGTCTATATGCTCCCGATATGGCTATCAAGGGAGCTCGTTGAGCACTCCTAAGAACTCTGCCGCACTTCGTCAGACGCGCCCGATGTGCCCACACCGATGCACAGTACAGAATAATTGGCAGGAATGCGCCCCGATAGATGGTCATCAGGGCCCTGCGGCTTATTAGTCGCTTCCTTGTCAACAGTCTCATGAGCTTATAGAATACACTCTTGGCCTTAGCCGTCACAGTCTCGACATGCTCAAGAAAGTTAAGCTTATGGTCCAATGTGACCCAAAGATATCTCTGCGATTTCACCACGCCAATCGATCTATTGTTAAGCCTGATCAGCGGAGGACGGTTTGCATGTGAACCCCTCATGACCATGAGCGATGGTGAGCAGATACCACCACCCCGAGGTTAACAGAAAGGGTCCCACGATGTCCACGTGGATATCCGTAAAGCGTTCTGATGGTACAGGGAAGGTGCCAAGTCGTGCAGTTACATGACGTGTTATCTGAGAACGCAGACACGGTAAATACGCTCTACCCCATTGACGATTTACCGATCGCAGTGAGGGCCAGATGAAGCGATCTGCTAGAAGCTTGGAGGACGCACGTATCCCGAATGGCTGATATCATGCAGGTCTGAGATACTCAGTGACGAACGGTCGTTGGCTGCCTGAGGATGTCACAGTACACGGTCAGGCCCGATGTATGAACGGTAAAACGCTCCATTTGTGGAGATGTGTTCACCAGGGCGTGCAGTTCACAATTTCCTAATTGGGACTGGGCCAGTGCGCTGAGGAAGGGCATTGCTGTTACTGCATCAATGCGTGACAAGCAGTCTGCAACTACGTTCTCCGCACCATTGATATGTTCAATGTCCGTTAACTGCGCTATGAATGTCAGCTGGTTGAGCTGCACTACGGGAAACTTTCCGCTTCGCTGCTGGAAAGCGCAGAGAGGAGGGGTTTGTAATCCGTCAGTGCTGACTTCTAAGACGTGTCGGAAATGGACAGCTTCATAGACTCCTAGGAGCTCACGATAGTAAGCCGGCCACTCAGATTGCTTGGAAGATAGTTTCTTGGAAAAAAGGCAAGGGGCTGCCAGGAGGCGCGAAAACGCTGTTGGAGACGTGCACCGACAGCGACAGAAGACGCATCGGTGAACAGTCCGAGTGGAGCGTCCTGGAGTGTGTGGGCCAGGAGGGTGACAGCTGACAGTCCTTCCTTGCAAGCTTCGAATGCTAATTCCGACTTAGGCGTTTAGGATATGGACTGTGAGCCCTTCAATTGGCTTCGTGACAGGGCATCGTGTAAAGGCTCCTGTAGCGTCGCGGCGTTAGGTAGAAATTATCTGTAAACATTGTAACACAACTAAACCATCATATGAGGGTGCTCAGGTAAGTCGAGCACCACTACAGGGAAAAAGAGTTTCAATAAAACAATAAAAAATATAACTGGTTTAATTGGTCATTTGCCGGCTAACTACTCTTATCTCAGGGAATTTTATAATTGAACATTGGGTTGGAACATAAAGTGAGCCCTCATACAAGGTTCCTTGTTAATTAGGAAACGCTCATAAAAAAATAAAAATGACTTAAATTTACTTATGTATCATTCGTCATGCACCCACACAAAACACCCCCAAAATTCACACGTGTTATTATACAATTTCAAAACAAGCAATTGATTCTCCTATTTGTTTTCGGAAAACATCAGTTAAGTTGAGTCTTTGCTTTTTCTGCGTAATTTAAACAGCAATTAAGTTAGTAATCAAAACTAACTTATCCGACACTACGATCAAGAATCGAGACATGGTCTCGGACTCATCGAATCTCGACATCAGATGAAAGTCTCTGAAAAAGACTTGAGAAAAAAATCTCAGATCGTACGACTTCGTCTCGCACTGTCGAAATGACTCGTAATGAACTCAGAATCTCGGAAATGAAACTCAGAATCAAAATCTCAGAATCTCAGAATGAATCGTAATGAAACTCAAAATCTCGGAATGAAATAAAACTGGAATCTGAAGCGAATCAGAGCTGGAAGCCTCTCGGCGTCGTATTTTATCACATATCTCACTCGGTCCACCCGAAGTTAAGTTACGTGACAGTTTTCGAAACCCATGTGACTATTTTTCACGAGTAACAACAAATTCTCCCTCCATTCGTAGCTATCACGATAGGTTGAACTTACAACGACAAGTACATGTTTCTAACCAATCATAACGTTTCTCTCCATGAAACTTTCCTACTTCAACGGTTCCTTCTCGCTCAACCGAACTTTTCCATAGTTTTGAATCTAACGTTTTTCGAGAGTAATAACAGTAAATTTAGAAGGTTCTCGAACCTATAACAGTCATTCTTTATTATTTCGGGACATCTTTTCCCACGCATCTGCGACGCTCCCAGCCCTAGTCGGTACTAGTGATCGCTGCCACCTCATAAACAATTACCAAGCCCCTTTTCCAACAAGTACGCCACATTTATTCACATCCACGTTTTCCGCGGTCTACCGCCGAACCATTCTTCTATTTAAACTTTTAAAGGAAGGCTTCCTTACTCCCCATCCCCCAAACATGTGCTCTTTTGACCAGGTCCTTTAAAATTCCACAGCTCTGTTACTAGCATTCAACAATTTTTCAGTTGGCGTTTTTTGAACTACACCGACGCTTGCGTCTTAGTAATTTTTCTCTCCCCCATCCCACTTTGAACCGAAGCCCGTGCGTCATTTTCAACCACCCTGTGTGCTGGCCGCTCGCACCCTAGACCATAAAACCAGTGTGTCTATTCAGCGGTCGCTCACCCTCGCGGTAGTCGTAAACGTTCAGTTCCGAACTTCTGTCTTTGGACATATTTTATTTGTTCTAAACTTGTTTTTATATTAATATTGATTCAGAATTATTAGATTCTTACAATTGCCCCAACCGACCTGAGAAATTGATTGAATCTTTTGAGTTTACCAAAAATGTGCTAAGAAATTTCTAAATGAAGATTCATTCCTCGTCCCTCGTCATGAAGTCCTCGCAATAATGAACATTGTTTTTAACCTTTGTAGTCTCTCGTCTTTTCCTGGAGAATAATTTAATTTTTGTCTACTGCCAGTGCTTTTAATTAACAGTAATTACCCCTTTATAAACCGTTCTGTGCTTAACTTTGAATTTTTAAAATTCAAATCTCTTTTTTACTTTCCTCTTTATTGTAACTTTGTTTCTTTAATTATATTCGTTACGCTTTCCAATTTAATTCCTTTCAATTCCCGTTCTTTTGAGTGATATCAAATAACTACCTTTCAACGACACTAATCTTCATCAACCCCAAATTGACTCTAAATCGGAGCGGAAAGGAACCCAGACGTCTCATTACGTGGAGTTTTTCTTGACTACCGCGCAAAAATGACTCTACAGTATAGTAGGCTGCTAACCAGTCGTTTCTTCTTGAATACGTGGGCGCACCAAAACTATTTTAACAAAAACGACGAATTTATCTCTCTCGATGACTCTACTTCTCTTTCTCTCGGGCGTTGATTACTACTAATTGACTAATTACTAATTACTGCTCTCACTCAGCTCGCTTATGACTTTCGCTCATGCGTTTCGACATACAATTATTATTTAATCAGCACACTTATTTTTCTTCCAAATTTTCTTTGAGACTACTATTTTCCATTCTCATTTGATTTTTCATAACATTTTACCTTAACTTTAACAATTTTTATTGCTCATTAAAAATCCTTTTCTTGTTTTACCTGCTTTTCAACTTCACATTTCGACTTCATTTATCATCATAAGTTAATTACTCACTTTAATTCCTCACTGTTAACACACCCTTATTTTAGTTTACTTAAATTCAAATACTTTAATAACAAATCTGCAGGACACCTTTGGGTATTAATTATTAATTTTTTTCTTTGAAATTTCGCTCCGGCCTCGTAAGTAACAAGCTGTTTCCTTAGAACCTCCCCCCCCTCTCTCTCGTCTTCCCTTCATTTAGGTCGTCTCTGGGCTGCTGTGTAGATACATACCATTGCTGCCACTTGCTACCTTTGTCAAGGTCGAACTTCCTAGTTGCCCTCGGAACTTGTAGAACTACTTCCATTTTAACCACCCCGTCGCCATTCATCCCGTGCACTACACCTCGGAGTTCGTCGACCTTCCCTGGTCCCTTGTTTTTTTTGTTTACATTCTGACGTGTAGCTCACTTAAACATTTTTTCTTATGTCATATCTATTTACAACTTCACACTTATTCAACACACAATTACGTATTTATTTTTCATATTTTCCCCTTTATAAAATATTATGGATACATTGAAATTTAATTCGGTATTTACGTTGATAAAAATTCTTTTTTCACTAATTAATTTAAAACATGAGGTTTTGGCTCATCTTATTCGCCCCCTAACTCGCGAATATACTTGTCTCAATAGTTCATGATCCTATTTTATTAGTTAGCTTATAAACAAATTCCCTGATTTATCATTTTTTTGAGTCGCGGAAACTCCTGCAGTGCAGTGACGCATTGAAGAGGAGAGCGTGTCCTAGCGGCGGAGACCACTTCCCCTAAAACATTTAGAGGCGTTTATGACGCCATACTGTTGGAGGCGCTTGAAGAACGTCCTTAGGTGTTGCTCATGCTCTTCAGACGATCCTGTGATCAACGAGATGTCACCAATATACGCGTAACAGAAGTCAAGATCATGAACGGAAACTCGAAGAGCCCAAATGGAGTGAAGATTTCTGTGTTGCAAATGTCCTCTGGGTTCATTGGTATCTGTTGGTAGACCTTCACTAAATCAACGGTAGAGAAAATCACACAGCCTGCAAGGGTATGTGAGAAGTTGGCGATGTGGCGCACGGAATTGGAATCAGGGATGGTGTGGGCGTTAAAGGCACGATAATCCCCACAAGGTCGCCATACGTCGACACCTTTCGACGCCAGGTGCAGAGGGGAGGACCAGGCGCGCTCTGATGAGCGGCCCGACCCAACACCAAACATGGTGAATTCGGCCTTCGTTGCCTGCAACTTACCCTATGCCAGGCGACGAGGGCGGCAGGATACCGGAGGACCGTCCGTGGTGCGTATGAAGTATACCGTGCCATGCTTCAATTGGCGCGGTGGTCCTGGTGGGCGAGTTAGATATCGGAACTCGCGTAGCAAATCGACATACGGTGAGGACTCCATTACGGCTTTCACACTGGGTTGGGCAAGTGGTGAGTTGTCCTTGCACGAAGACTCCCGTTTTAGGCGCCTAGTGCGACAATCTGGTAGCGGGCGATTGTGCGCTAGGAAGTCGGACCCAAACATCCACATCTGCGACGACAAAACACCATAAAAAGGACCTCCACAGCTGCAGGTAGAGGTTGAGTTGCAGGGTGCCATACGTTATTGGTAATTTGTAGGCCGCGCCGAGAACATACTCGGCGAGCGGCTATCACAAAGATGACGGGAGAAACACAGATCAGATCCAGAGTCGATCAGAAATCTTTGTTCTGTCACGTGATCCGTGACAAACAAGCGGCTGCCACTATTACAACATGGCAGTCGCTACTACTGGCTGTTGTGTGCGTTTCCCGCGTACTTACACAGCATGCGACATCGAGTCGCTTTGTCACTAAATGTGCGATGGTACCAGTAGGTGTCATTGGAGCTGGATTCTGGGTTCGTACTTCTCTCAGCACGTCGCCCAGAGCGGGAGCGGCGTCTTGATGGCGCCTGGCGGTCGTGCACCGAGAGTGCAGCCACTTGTGCGAGCTCATCCAAGCGGGACGCCAGCATTGTGATGTCCATCGGTTCAGAAGCATTCGGTGTCGCGGTTGCTCGAACGGCCACGGGAATAGGTGGTGGTGACACCTCCAAGATCCGGTTAGCCAACTCGGCAATCTTATCCATAGCTAGTGGCATTTGTGACATCAAGATGAACGTATTCGGGCAGGCGTCTCAACCAGAACTGGCGAAGTAATTGGTCGCGGTTGTCCATTGCAGTTGAACTGGCGAGTGATTGAAGGTGCCGCAGGAACTGAGAAGGCTTCCTGTCTTCCATATCCTCCTCACTTACGAGTTGCTGTACTCGCTGCTCCTCACTAAGTGAGACATGTGATCATCTCTTTTGAATTGCTGGTAAGGTTCGTTTTCCGGGGGGTTGAGGTCTTCTACCTCAGCGGCATAGCGCGCATCAGCTGAGCCACCACATGGTTGTATTTCGTAGCTTCCGAGGTTATATGTCCGAGGACAAACTGCGCTTCGGTCTGCGCCTACCACTTCGCAGGACGCTCGGCCCAGAATGGAGGTAGTTTTACAGCCACTCTGTAAACCTCTGCTCGCGGAAGGACTATCTCATTTTCTTTGCTGTCAACTTTGCTGCTGTTGTTGCTGCTGCAGGCCCTTGTGAGAGGCCCTTAGTCCAGCCAACTGCGAAAGCAATTCCATAAATTATTTCTCCGTCGGCATCGTTTGTAGAAAAAAATGAAGGAATCCACAGAAGCAAGTACAGAGGAGCAACCGAGTTAGTATGGATGCACCGGCGCGGTCGCCTACGGTGCGAGCTGCGAAGACGGCGGTGACAGTGCGAGCGGCAAAGGCATCGACGGCTGTAGCCGAGAGCGTGCAAACGGCGATGGTGGTGGCAGGGCTAGCGCGGGTGTAACGATGATGTGCTGCTGTGCATCACAATCTTCGATCGCGATTGTCCACAAACACGCATGCAGAACACAACTCGCCCACGATCGGATCATCACTGGGGTTTAATGCCACATGTAATATAACATAATTAATAGCTCACCGTATTTATGGATCAGTCTTACAACTGCCCTCGTGCGCGTTTCCAGAGCAACTGCCTTCACCGGAGCCAGGTCCTCGCCTCATTGTTGCCACACGGCAACAATGCTTCACTGCATTGTTGCGAGCGCTTGCGGCAGGCTTCTGCCACTTCAACCTTTCACTCACAGCCATACATTTCCTAATTATTTCTTGACTTTTCTCTTAATTTCTTCCTACTGTTTTCTCCAATGAGCATAACGACTTCACCATAGACCAATATTGTATTACCCCATCTTGTGCGGGTGTTCCCATTTCTTTCTTGCAAATTTCTGTTAACTTTTTTCTACTATATCCTGGTGTATATACTATACCCCCGCTATCTACTTTATTTCTACTATATAATATACTCCCGCCACCAAACTTAAGTGACGTATCAACAGTGTTTGGCTAAGATTAAGTGGTATGGTTCTCTTAGTCACTGTGTAACCGGAATATTTAAATCCCTTCTATTGTGTTGGCCGTCTTAATCACAAGTGAGTGTGACTTCTGCCTCTGAGTCTCACTACTACAGCCCGTACTCGTGAGTCATTCCGTCCTCGTATTCTCGCAGATACGTGTTATATCACTAACTTCTGCCCTTTTGTCCGTGTCGCCTCCTGTCACACGTGTGACTAGGTTTGTGCCTCTATCTCCCACTTCTAAGTTTTAGTCTTGAAGCATCTTTATACCAGGCGTATTAGTGCGGTGTGTGTTTCTCTTGGATAAGTGGGTCTCCTGTAATGTCTCTACTTTTCGAAGAGGAGCCTATTTTCGAAGTGGAGCCTATTTTCGAAGAGGAGGTTTTTGGTTGGACTCTGACCCCTTATGTCTCCTTGCTGTATTTCGTGCACGTAGCTTATGTATGTCAGTAGCACATGGGATGTGCTTATAACTGTCGTCTTGCACACGTATTCCACAGTCTACTTAGAACCCAATGCTGTGGTGGGTTGCTAATGCGTGCTTTTTAAAGCTTAGGGCCCTGATCCTGATCTTCCAAGTGTGAGTCATGTGAAACCACTCAGTGAGAACCGTGAATATTTTGTTTCTCTTAGACGCGAATCTGGAATTTTTTAGTCCCAGCTACTGTATCCCGGACACGTGGCCCCGGTGTATTAATCACATTGGGTGTGACTCGTCTTTCTGGTCTTATATATACGTGTGATGTCTGTAAGTTAGGCCTTTTCTGTCCGTATTACCTCCTAAGTGAAGTGTCTGGTGTTGTGCCACTGTCCCCCTCTACCAAGTTTCAGTTCTGTACCACCTCGGTATCAAGTGGTGGTGTGTAGTTGCGCGTTTCTCCTGGACACGTAGACCATCTATATTTTCGTCCCTACTGATCAGGTTGTCAGCTTTCCATCGATTTGTGTTATGGCTCACGTCCTTTCATCCCCCTGCCGTATTTCATACATGTGGCTCTTATGTGTCAGTTACAAAGGGAAATTATCTTGTCTTACCGTCCTCAAGTACCGTGCATTGCGTTTTCCTGAGGTGCTAATGCTTTTGAAAGCTTCTAATGCACACGTGTCGGTGAGCGTAGGTACCTGAACCTTGCCATTAAATATCGCGCCTGTAACCCTACCCTGTCGTGCATAAACGGCATTTCATTATTGTACATAGTTATTGTTCTTTCCTCTAATAGTGGTTGCGCTATCTACAGCATCTATTCTATCTATAGCATGTTGTAATCTGCGGAGGAACCTACTGTACATTGAGTATTGCAGGTGTCACTTTACACATAGTATGTATCATATTATTATCTATGTTACTCTGTGACAGTACGTACACATTGTATTTATGTCCCTGCCATAAATATTATGTATTCAATATTTTTTAACATTTTAGAAGCCGCTGCATATATTTGTTGCAGGTTTCTTCCTAAAAGCTGCTTCTACTGACTGTTAGCTAAGTACTTATGACGTTTCAGAGCATTCTATTTACACAGTACCTTGTAATCCGTGCTTGAAATTGATCTTAGCACCATCGTAAAATGTAAACATCACCTTGTTTAATTTCTTTCTCGAAATCTACTTGTCTGATTTCGCTCAAAATTTTAACACCTCTGATTTATTCTTTTTTGTTTAATGAATGCACTCATTCCGTAAAACACGTTGCTATGCCCAGTAACTTACATTATACATGACGCGATTAGCTATTCACATTTAATCTCATTTTTCGACTTCTATGGGTTGATTTGGTCCAAATTTTTGCGTGCACTCTTAGATTTTCCTCCTGCTTCTGGTTGTCAACTCGAAACAAAAAAAAATCTGCAAGAAAACACCAACTCGAAGCAGCAAGCAGAACCTCCTAGTAACAGTTTTTTCACAAGAGTGAGTAGAAGAAGAATCAATAAAGAACACTACTAATTGTTTGGAGAAGAATTAATCTGATTGGAGCTTCTAAAAAATACAATTTCATTGTCGTGAAGTTTTTTAGAGCTATATAAATAATGAGTTGAAATTAAGAAGCAAATTCAAACCATTCAATAATGCGAATTTTAATAAGTTTCAATATGGAAATATGACGAAAAAACGAATTCTATAAGATACAATATGTATTTTCAGTCGCCTCCTTGTTTCTCGTAAATGGGCAGCCTTGACAAATGAAGGACGTCGTCGTTTTGACTGCCCTTTGTCGAGGGAGTCCGGTGGTTGCGCGCTCTGTTGATATAATTATCCCTGCTTTTTGCGAGGGAGGCGGCCTTAGTCCGGTCACTGGCTCACTCTGATGGTATAAATTGGAAATATCTCATTGCGAACGACGACGACACGCGTCCATCCAATGCGGTCTCCTACCGGAAACTGACTTATATTATATATCTTTTAAGCGACAATCTCAATTTTGCAGAACTGCGCACGCGCAAAACACACCTGTGAGCATGAGTTGACCGCTTGTCCCAGGTGTTCATTAATCCGTTACCTGCACGATCGTTTCAAGCGTTTATTTGTTTTTTTCGAAACACTGGTAGTTAATTTTTTTTCACAGTTCAACCTCTAAATTTACCGTTGAGTAACCTCAGTACGGAACTGTTACCGGTGGAAGTAAGAGAAATATAAGGCATGCCTTCTGTGTATTATTTTTTATTTATTTAAACAAATAATTATCTATGGCGATACAAAACACATGTTAACAAGAAGATATCCTGTACCCAGACTGTATGTACCAGGAATATCTAACATAATATATCTTAATTTCATCCGAATAAATAATTTTCATTATAATCAATGATTATTATTCCACATTTTAATATTAATACAAAAATAAACATTTCGAATGTAATCTTCGATAATTACACAGGCACACAAGAAATAAAAAGTTGTGTGAACCAAACACTAGCCCAATGTATCCTGATGTTTTTTGACGCGCTGATACCGAATCCGGAGTCAGAATTGCTCCATCGCCCTCCATTTTCTTTATAATAATGAAAAATCACCTTTAAATATAAAAAAATTGGAAAATCTTGCTTCCGGAGGGTTCAACATTAGATATAACTGTACAAATCGACAAAAATTAATTTTATGATATGTAATGTGGTGTGCTGAGTCTGAATCCGCTGCCAGGATTGTTCCATCTCTCTGAAACTTTTTTTAAATTACAAAAACACCTTTAAATAGTAAAAATACGGAAAATCTTGCTTTGGGAGGGTTCAACATCAGATGTAACTGTACAAATCGACCAAAAATGCTTCTACGTTATGTATTTTGATGCGCTGTATCGGAATTCGGAGCCGGATAATTTCAGCTATATGATATTTAGCGCGATTAGGGCGTTGAAAGCGGTGAAAGTTGGGCATTTTTTGGTCAGAAATGATGTTTCCCTTTTTTCTTTTGTAACGAACTCCTTAATCTTCAAATGGTCAATACGGCAGATTTCTTTTTTTAAATGATTTTTGCTTCGTTTTCCCTTTTAAGCATCCAACAGAAATCTGCCACCGTATTAACATCCCACCTTGGTACCGGCTCTCCATTTCCTTGATATCTTGGTGAAAACGTTCACCTGTTCTTCGCTATATTCTTCGAGGTTGTTCGGAAAATAGTTAAGATGAGAGTTTAGAAAATGCAATTTCAAATTCATCAGACAACCCTGCTGTTTGAAGTTTTCCAATAGTTCATTAACTAAATCATTGTAATCCTGATTTTTCTGGTTCTCTAAGAAATTCTGAACGACTTTTTTGGAAACATCCAGGCAGCTATTTTCTGTATCATTAATTTTTGTAAGCAGTTTATCGTCTCTGAATGCGGCGCGGATTTGAGGACCATAGAAAATATCTTCATTCAGTTTAGCATCACTTATTTCATTAAAATTTTCTCCTAAATATTCAAAACAATCGCTATCTTTGTCCAAAGTTTTAACGAACCGTTTCATAAGACCAAGTTTGATTTGGAGAGGGGGAGCAGAATACTTGAAGGATCAACCAAGGGTTTGCGGATGATGTTTTTCTAACCTGGATGGAAATCTCTTCTTCTTAGCCATTCTTTCTGTTCATAGTGTTTTTTTCTGTCTACTATCCCACAGACATAAGCAAGAATGTTTTGTACATGCTTCTTGCTGTCCAAGAATCAAAGTCGATACCTTAAAATTACCACAAATTTTCCATTTGTGTTTTTCATGTTTCAATTTCTTCAATATTTGTAAATTCTCATACTTTCAATTTCGTTGAGAGGGCTATTGAAATCGGTGAAAACGTATTCCCGTTGTGAAGAACAGCTTGAAGGCTTCGTTTTGAAGAGTCAACAAGTAATATCCACTCTTTATCTTTATAAATAACATGTAGTTGAAATTCTCTGGCTCCGAATTCGGATTCAGAACATCAAAATAATAATAAATAATAATAAGCATTTTTATTTTCAGGCGAAGTTAAAGCAAATGCCTTCTCTTACACTTAACCTCTTTGTGATTAGTTACATGGTTAAATAAATGTGTATTACATTATCAATGCGATAGAAAAGTAAAAAGAGGGAAGATATCAGAAGAGAAAGAATAACTCATTCATCAAAATTCATACGGTAGTCGTTGTGTTAATTCAACTCCGAGAGAATTGGAAAGAAATTGGAAAAAGGAATAGAGATAGGTTGGGGGTTTTAGTCAGGAGCATTTTATGAAAGAAAAGGAGAGAATGGAATTTCCGCCTGCCTTTGTTTCATCCAACGTTCAGTTTCACATAGTCGGTGAAGTGATGGTATCGTGTCAATCAAAAAATAAGGCGGATGCAGGTATCCTGCTTCTTTTGAAGTGTGTCTACGAGAATGTAAGGGGTGTCTTGGTAAGTAATGTCACAGTAGTCAAGATGAGGAAGGACTAATGATTAAGTGAGGATTTGTTCTGTGGATTCGGAGAGTATTCGTCTATCATGATTGAGAGAGCGCAGAGTATTATAAGCTTTTTCGCAAATGTATGCAATGTGATCTGTCCATGTTAGTGTTTCGTCCATTATAGTGCTGAGATTTTTTACTTTTGAAGAAAAGGGAATTTTCACTTCACCAATACATAGGTCTAAATGATGCGTGGATCTACATTGACCAAATGAATTTTTATTCACGAATATAATTGCCTGGCATTTTCTACGGTTAATGAGCAGATTATTGTTTAGTGACCACAGTCGTATTCTTTCAAGTTCATTATTAAGTAAATGTGTATTGTTGCTGAGTTGATGTGGACTGCAGGAAGAGTACAATAGGAAGTCTTCGGCGTAGGTGTGATAGCGTGATGAGAGTACGGAATTGGATAGTCATTGATGAATAAGGAAAAGAGTAAAAATGGAAGAATGTCACCTTGGGGCACTCCGTTGGTCAAAGGCAACCCAGTAGAATATTTTCCACTGTGAGTGACACATTGGGTGCGTCCTCGCAAGTAGGAGCTCAGCCATTTGATGCACAGTTTGGAGAAGGCAGATAGGTTACTCCTAAAATATCAAAGTTCACTGTATTCAACGCTTTGCTGAAGCCGGGGAGAATGAGTACAGTCACATTTCCTGCATCTTAATGTCTTCAGAAATTTTAGTGAGAGCCGCTTGAGTACTGTGGCCTGTGCAAATTCCAGACTGAAACATGTCCAGTTTATCTGTTTTAAAAATATGCTCAGTAATTTGACTGTGAACAATATATTCTAAAGCTTTTGATACTGATGGGACGGAAATCATCTAAAGATGAGGGTGAAGCACATTTAGGTATGGGTGTGACCAGAGATGGTTTCTAAGTCGACGGGAAAAAAAAGTTGTGAGTTAAGTGACTCATTAAAGATGCCAGTGATAATATGAACAATAAATGGTAGGATTTTATGAATCATCATGGGGGAGATACCATCAATACCAGTTGCTTTCTCCTTAATTTTTAAAATTGCTTTACAGATATCAATAGTCACACTCGAGAAATAAAATTGTTCCTCTGGAGCAGCGTTCTTCCGTATCACTTCCGTAGCAAAGTGGGAGTTAAGATCTTCTAGAAGAAGTATATTAGTTTTAAGTCGATGTACTGTTCCGTACTCCAAATTTCTTTAGGTCATTCGATATGGAGGAGGATGATCTTGTACTTAGAACGGAGTTAGCGTAACTTTTCTTAGTGTTTCTGGCCGATTAGGTACATTTATTACGAAACTTTTTTATTGAGAAAAATAATATTCCGTGAGTGGAGGATCGTATATAGAGTTGTATCTGAATGTGCGAAAGGCTGCGTCTCTTTGGGACATTACAGAACGAAATTCATCGTTGAGCCACGGGGCTGGTGAGCGTTTCATTTTTATTGCTTTTAGAGGGCAGGTGCTATCGAATACTTGAGTGAAAAAGTGATTTAGGCAATAAATTTTTTCATCCAGGTTATCAAAAGCATAAGTTTGATTCCATGGGGTGGAGTTTGTCCTTTGAAGAAACGTCTTACATAATTTGTTAAAATCACAAGAGTGTATTATACTGGGTTTACGTTTCGGTACTTTAAGTGAGAAGATGGCATATACAATATCGTGATATGATAGGCCGGGAGCTGCATATTGCCCGTACTTAATGTTCATTCTTTGATGCGAATATATAATGAAGCCAAGATGGATGTGTGGAAACGTTGTGTTGATAGGTATTTTGAAGTGGACAAAGTCAAGTTGTAAGAAGAGAAAGTGTTTAGAAAAGTTTTGCCCAGTGACGATTTGCTTACGTTTATATTGAAGTCCCCCATTATAATACACTTATTATAATTAATGCAACATGCGGAAATTGCTTCTTCGAGTTCCGTGAAGTTGTCGCTGGCCGAGGGGTTATAAACGACACAGTGATATTTTTTTGTTTTTTTATCAAGACTTCCATAAATAGAAATTCGATGGTATTTTCTGAAGTATTTTCTGATTTTGAAATAATTTTACCTTTGAAATCACTTGTGCAATATAAAGCGATACATCCGCGTTTGATAAGCCGGTCATTTCGGAAAAGTGTGAAACTAGGAGGGAGGAAATTTTCTGATTTATGATGAGTCTGAAGCCATGTTTCAGATACCAGACCAATGTCGAACATCGAACTGCAAAGAATCTCGTTAAAACTAGAAGTGAGCGGGAATGGATATGGTGTTCAGATGCATAATTTTGAGGGCTCGTTGGTAATGAAGGCCGGCGGAGCGCAACTCTACCGAGGGTGGAGGGGTGGGAAGGATCGGTAGCGAAGGAAAATCCGTCACTGCTCGAGTAGGGGAAGGGGGCGGGGTGTGGTCGACCTCTGTGGAATGTTCAGCAGCACTTTCCTTGTCTTCCTTTGCCAATATAAGTTAAATGACACCTATCTTTCTCAGGGTGCAAATAATACATTGATCATAACTAACACTGACATGGAGATTGAAAAACATCAGTACACAATATGAAAAAAGGATCGATAGGGACAGATTAGACGTGCACACGGAAATCAGTGAAGTAGACGAGAAGTTAATAAAGTAATAGGAGATGGAAAAGGAATAAGAAATCTTAAGTCTGAATCATGGGGCATTTGGCGCCCTGTAATTGTTCAAATATCCTGCATTCTTGTTGCCCTAATAAACATTTTGCCTTTCTTTATCATTACGACCTCGTCGTTAGTCCACACGTTGTATAGCCCTTAGCGCGAGATAGCTTCTTTGACCATGGCGTGACGCACCGCTGTTAGGTCTTCTCTGATAGTTTCGCGTTGCCCCTAAGTTTCTATTTGTTACGAAACACTTCGGAACGCACACGGTAATTTGAGAACTTCACCATTACAGGTCTAACTTTACCATCCACATGTGGGCCGACCCTATGAATTCGTTCAATGACGGATACTTTAAGGTCAGGTTTCACTCTTTTTAAAACAGTACTTTTTCTTCACAATTCTCACATTGAGTCTCCGAGACTCCAAACACGCGGAGATTGTTTCTTCTTGAATATTGTTCCAATTCGTCGAAACTATAGTTCATTTTCGATTTTAAAGATTTGATTTCTTCGTCGTTTTTGTGAAGTTCTTTTTTTAGGTAATCGATAACACTGACATAGAACTGCATTGATTTTCGAAGCTGTGGTTGTATGACTTTGGCGACCTGGTTCGCCAAAGTCTGCCAGCATGGATCAAACTTCAGCGTATCCCAACGCTTTCAGCAGCGCTTGTAGTAGATGTTTAGGTTCGATGCTGGCACCACTGGCTAGAACAGGACTTTTGTTCTAGTTGTTCCTTTTATTTGTCATGGAAAATTATAAAAAAATAAGACTTGACAAGAAAATTAGAAACTTAAACACCAAAACTATGCACTGACACTTGAGCAATCAAAAAACTCAAACACTGGATATCACTCGACTTCTTTTTCCCACTAAAATTTCACGAAATACCGGGAGCCGATCTGCTGCATGTTACTCGATCGTAAATGCCATAACCATCTGTGGTTATGGCAGCTACATATTGTGGCAGAACGTAACTTTAATGGTTCAAAAAAATATACTGTATTAAATTTTGGGCGCCTCGACTATTTTATCTCAGGGTTCCACAATAATTTCTGGGTTCGATTTTTTTAATGAAGGAAAGGACCATGCAATGGTTCCACTTAAGGAAAACGCTACTGACAAATAAATCAATTTAATTTAATTTCTGTTTTAATTACTACAAAACCCCTCATGCTGTTTTCGCCCAAAAGACACAAACACAAATGGTAATCAAATATGAACATTGACACTAACGCCGAAGTGACGTCATTTCCTCAAAGAAAATACACTGGCTTTAACCATAATATTATCTTATTGACAATTCAATCTCCCTGCTTTTCAAACAATAGGAATACACTGAATTTAAATCTTATCTTATTAACACTCAACTCTCCCTCTCTCCAACAATAGCAACACACTGAATTTGATAATAATGTTAGCTTCTCAACTATTAAATCTACCTTTCTTTCCAACAATAGCAACACTGAATTTAATCATAATCTGATCTAATCAACAATTAAATATACTTTTCTCTCAAACAATGGCAATACACTGAATTTAATCATAATCTTATCTAATTAACAATGAAATTTACCTTTCTCTTAACAATAGCAATGCACTGAATTTAATCATAATCTTAGCTAATTAACAATTAAATCTACCTTTCTCTTAACAATAGCAATGCACTGAATTTAACCTGGAATAATTTAATCAGTAATGAAATCTGTCTTGGCACTGATTTAGTCCAAAGTTCGTGCCCCTTTTTTATAATTTATGATAATTGCTCCATGACGCGCAAGCGCAATACGACGTTGGTTTAAACATTTACCAACAGTCGTATAATACCTCTCAAGATGACCGACTAGGCAGGCCGTAGAGTAGGGTCCTCGCAGAGGTCAGCACGGCTCCAATCTCGGGTGACCGCTAACGGTGTCAATCAGCGGCGACTACCAAAAGTTGCCCTATTCATTCTCTGCGGAATCGGCTCCTCCAAACCCAGCGTCAGCATTACCACGTCCGTCCGAATGACCACCCGAAAATAGTTCGTGCGTGGTTTGGATCGAAATCAGCTTATTAACTCGTCCCGATGATCAAAAAAAGATCAACAATTAAATCTCGAGCGCAGCTAAAAACATCTGACGAAAAGCTGATACGATCGTGAGCGTCTGCGGCGACGAGCTAGAAACATCTGAGCTGACTGCGAGATGTGAGCAATATGAGCTATATGAGCTGACTGCGAGATGTGAGCGATATGAGCTATATGAGCTGACTGCGAGATGTGAGCGATATGAGCTGACTGCGAGATGTGAGCGATATGAGCTTAGCAATGTCAGCCGCGTCGAAGCTACCAGCTACGAGCGCGAACGATGTTACTGATCTGAGCGATCTGAGCTATATGAGATATATCTGCAATATGAGAGCGAAATTTTGTTTTCCATTCCTTAAATGGTCTTACTCCCCACTCTATTTCCCCCCAAAAGATCTTCCAAATTTTGAATTCCACGTGACCGAAACTTCCAATGCCAAAACGATTCCCCCTTCTTACGCCTAGATTCTGATTGGGAAATTTTTAAAGGGCTTCAAATAATTTCTAACGTTTTCTTGCAACGACGTTTTACTTACAACGATCTTCCGAACAAGTTGGCTCTTGTTTCGACCCTTCGCACATCTGGGGTTATTGCGGTCGGGTTGGGTTGCTTTCCCCACCCCCTCGCTAACTTGCTATTTCTAAAAAGTTGTAAATTTCCTTTGACGCCAAAGAGCCGACAGTAGGTCTTCGCCATACCAGATGCGACCGCTGCCTTCGTCATCTTCCAACGGCCGACCTTTTAAATTTCTTGAACTCTCCCTCTCTCTTTTAAATTTCATTATTCCCGAACAAGGATGATTTTATTAACAATTAATTACTGAATTATTCAAATCTCGCAATATATTGTAAGAATTGATTAAATCTTGATTATTAATTTAAATTGTAAGGTTGTGAAAGGCTAGAATGTTTCGGAAGCTAGCAGAATCGTACCGCGACTTGCTGCGGTGTTGCAGTTTAAGGGGAAAACAGAAAACGACCGTTTGTGAAGGATGCAGGGTCTTGTGCTTCCTCGTTCGAAGGACCGACCATAAAACTCAGCGAAGGGCAGAGTGTCTGCGTTCTACGCATTTATTTTGGCCGGAAGTGGAATGGAGTTAGAAAATTGCTAGTATATAATAACGTCGTTACACAAGTGAAACTGCGAAGGAACGGAAAATCACGCGATATTTTTGAGAGACGAGGACTGTGTTGGTGACGGATCTGGGTTCCAGCGCGCAGCTGCAAGGAAGGCGCAGATCGTGAGCGAGAAAGGAGGTAGGAGTTTTTATGAGTTAAAAGGATGACAAAAGATAGCGACTCGCAGAGCGAGGGTGTTAGGAGCTGGACCCTTGACTTTTAGAATTGTCAAGGGGCAGTTGACAAACACAAGAAGCTTAGTGACGGCTTGGCGAGCGTTTTCGAACCGCAGAGAAAGAATGTGTTAAAGAAATGGGTGTGGCATTTTAAAATTTCGAAAGTTGCCTAAATGTGGTCTATTATTATTAAAAAGCGTCTGGTTAGGATCACTGAGAGGAATGTTGGAAAAAATACCGCCGTGGAAGTGTGGAAGTTTCCCGAGGAGCCTGCCGATTGGCCAGGAAGTCGCACTGATGTTAAAGATAACCAATAACGATGACTACACGTGGAGAAATTTTTTGATATGGTTGGGTAAAGAGAGTCCATGGTTTTTGAAAACGAAGCACGTGAGGAAGCGTCTGACGGACAGAGTGTGGGACGAGGTGATATATTCTCGCGCAGAGACTCCGTGATCATTATAATCAGACTACTATCATTATATCGCTATTATCAGATCACTACTACTGTTAACACAAAACATAAAACTCCAAACACGATCACATGTCCAGCACCCAGCAATAATTTGCTAACAATTCACCACAAGAGTAAGAAGAAGAATCAATAAAAACACAGCTTATTGTTTGAAGAAGAATTTATCTGATTGGTGCTCTAAAAATACAGTTTCATTGTCAAACGTTTTAGCGGTATCTTCATTACTGAGTTGAATTTAATAAGTAAATTCACACCATTCAATAATGCGAATTGTTATAAGTTGTTTCAATATGAAAAAATGACAAAAAATGAATTTAATAAGATACAATACGTATTTCAGTCGTTTCCTGGTTCCCGTGCAGGACAGCCGACATGACGATCATCATTTGTCAAGGTTCGTCCTTTGTCCTTACGTCGAGATACCCCGGTGATTTGCGCGGTCTGTTGATATAATTAGGAACTATTTCCTTCAGCTGTTTGCGAGGGACGGCGATCCTTAGGTTCGAGTTAGTCCGGTCACTGGTACGCCCTGATAGTATAATTTGGAACTATCGTATTGCGACGGACGGCGAGACGCGTCATCGCCTTGCGGTTTTCCACCCCATACTGATTAATATAATATATCTTCTAAGAGGCAATCTCAATTTAGCAGAACTGCGCAGGCTCTAAGGGCCTCTGAAGCAGGAGATGACTGCTCATACCAGGTGTTTATCAATCGCTACCTGCACGATCGTTTCAAGCGTTTATTTTGTTTTTTTCGAAACTACTAACATCGAGCATTACAGCGGTTCATTACTATCATTATTCGCAGAAAATTCTTGTTACTGCATCATCTTCCTGATCATTACATCATGAGATGTAATTTGAAATTTTCGACCATTAGGTCTTGAAGTTTTTTATTCAAATTGTACTGAAGTGACAACTTTAATTTATCGAAACTCTACGACGTTGTCTAGACTTCAACTTTTCAAAGTTTTCACCGAGAACGAGTTTGAATGAACGTTCTAGTTTGTTCTTTAATGAGTGGCGACACAAAGCTATTCTGATCGCATCTCGACAAGTTGTAATGAACTTTTACAACGAAAGAACTTTCGTTACGATGGTGAGGCGCTGTATTTCCTGGAAGGAGCGGAGACTTAGGCTGACTCGGGAACACCAGGAGGGCTTGACCTCAAATGATGAATGAACTGCCAGCTGGGGACGAGATACGGATCACCGCTCGAGTCAGTGCTATCAATGGCATTCCAACCATTCAACCACTCTATAAGACTGATTTGTTCATCTGTCACCAAGGTAATCTATACGCTGGCTCAACCAGCATTAGGAGCGTAAGTGGCTGCGAGAATTAGTGCTTCGACAAGACAAATAAACCCCATTCTCAGATCATTTGTTATTTAATAGTTAATTGATAAGGAAGGGCATTAAAACGATGAGCAATACTAATGGTTTTTGTAATTTCAATTCATATTTTTTTAAATAGCTGGTGATTCTAAATACGAGAATAGTTTATCAAGAGTGCATCAATGTTCAATGTTATTTGGGATAATGTGTGATTATGGAGGTATGTGCATGTTAGGTATAATTAAAAATGTATAGTGTAAATAAATAATTAAGTCAAGTTTATTTTAAGTGCGTTTTCCTATGGAATGATCACCAGTGTGTTTTCACTTAATTAAATAATACGAACCTATTTTATGTATTTGATTGGCGCACGAGCTGGCTTGGTCAAACTTTCTTGGGGTGAGTGTTACCCACTACACTGCTCCTTTTAATTAATCAACTTTCGTTACAATTGGCTTAGCCCAACGTGGGGCTAGATTACCTGAAAAAATCCACTTTATTAATTGGGCCAGTTTCATTACAATATGCAGCTACAACCAAATCTTACAACCATTTTCAGTCGATTTGAACAGTTATATCTGATGCTGAACCCTCCGAAAGTAATATTTTCTATAAAAAGGTGTTTTTTCGTGATTTAAGAGAAAATTAAGGGTGATGGAGCAATTCTGCTCTGGATTCGGATTTAGTGCGTCAATATACATAAGAATACATAGGTTTTGTCCTTGGTTCAGACCACTTTTTATTTATTGTGTGCATGTGTTATTGTGCATCATGTTAGCGAGTGCCTACTCGTTAACACTTGATAACAATAAATTAGACAAATATATTTATAAAAGAATATGATAAAGAAATATGAGATCAAGACATCATGAAAAGGTAAAGAAGAGAAAGATAGTTCTATTTATATAATTCTTCTTTGGGATACCACTTCATTTGGGAAATGTTCAAGCACAAGTGCGGTAGGAAAAGTCAGTGCATGCTTACCAATATCCGGTGATAAAGCTACTCCAAATTTGTCCTCAAAGATGTTTCTACTGGAATCATGCATTTTGCATTCTTAGAGAGCGTGATGCGATGTATTCTGAGCCACCGCCCATGCAGAACAGAAAGTTCTAATTTGTACCATTCTGCGTTGAACGGACTACGTCCTGTAAGTGGCATAAATAAGTTTCTTAATGGTATGAAACCTTTTGATTTACCTACAAATTCCACGGAATACGGAAACACGGAAGTATAGAGATTGATGTACCTTCAGGGTCTTCCCTTCTGTTTTCCTCCGTGTCCACCCACCTTTGTTGCCAAAGATGTAATAGGGCTACTGTTAGAGCATTTCTTTTAGCAGATATTCCAGGTCTGAATCCAAAGACTTCTTCGCCAACCGTGATCGATCTTCTCCGAATTTGGTATGTACTTTCTGGACTTTATAAGTTCATGGGTAGGAACCTAGTTGACACCTGAAGATCAATGGTTTGCAGTGGTCCTGTATGCATCGGTGATGGCTAACAGGAAGTCTGTGCACAATTTAAGAGGATATTTATTATGACAAGTTTAGAACAATGCATCCAAACTTACGCACAGTATTATACAATATAAGTAAAGGTTCCCTTATAGATTGTTTTTTAAGTTCGATTTCCAATATGTTTCCTCTTGGACATTCTTCGAAGGTTGAAAGAACAGATTTTTTTGCTTTGGTCGTCACTATTGTGTGTTCAAAAATTTTAAGTTTGGGATCCTCCAGTACACCCAAATACTTCTGTGTCGTAACTACACTGATATATTTATCATGTTTTATAGTGGGTGATCTGTTGGATTTGAGTGTCTTCCACTATCGTAAGAATGGTCTTTTTTTAGATGAGGTTAATTTGTTTGTGATACCATTCTGAGATTATTTGCATCGTTCTGTGCCCTTTGTCTTTCAGGATTCTTCTGCTCTCACCTTGTATAACTATCGCCAGATTTACAGAATACGCTATGAAGCTAAAGGTAGCGTTATTCGTTTCTGTTAAAGGGGGGTGACCTAATTCCACAGGAACGGGCCAGATACTGATCCTTGGGGACATCGTTTGTTCATTGTTTTGGAGATGACTATTCGCCCATGAATAATCAGATACTGATCCTTGGGGACATCGCAATTATGTTGAATTCTCACTTCTCAGAAGTTGGTAAATTAACGAACTCAATATATCCAAATCAATGTCCTCCAATTATATCCACCCACGTACCCAATTCTATGTTCACTTCCGAAACTAACGCCAGTGAAGTAATGAGAATCATCAGCTCATTCAAAAACAAATTTTCAACAGGCGTAGATAATATACCTGAGTTTATTGTCAAATTTTCGTCCCGTGCTATATTAAATCCACTCATAAATATTTTTAATAGTTCTTTATCGGAACGGGTGTTTCCTAACATATTTAAGAGAGCTAAAGTGAAACCTTTACACAAGAAAGGAAACAAACTTAATATTGGAAATTACCAACCAATATCTCTACTACCCACTTTCTCAAGAATCCTAGAAAAATTGTGTTTTAGATTTTTTTATCAAAAAATAACATCCTCTCTGACGATCAACACGGTTTTAAGAAATCCTTTTCCACTACAAGCGCCATATTTTCCTTTTTAAATGATGTTACCACATCTCTAGACCGTGGAGAAATCCTCTGGGCGTTTTTCATTTATCCAAAACATTCGATGTCATTTATCGCGAAATTCTCCTTTCCAAATTGCATTCTTTAGGCATTCGTGGACTTCCACATCAATGGTTAACTTCGTATTTAAAAGATAGATATCAACAGGTCGAAATATCCTACACTAAAAATAAAATACTTCAGGGTTTTCATTCAGAAACAAACCCACTTACTTGCGGAGTACACTAAAGTTCATTTTTCGGCCCCATACATCTTTTTATTGTATGTGAACGACATGTCATCATCCACATCAGATTGCAAAATGGTTCTTTTTGCGGATGACACTAATTTACTATGTAAACACGCCAATGCTCAAAAAGTTTTGTCTGACCTTTCGACTTGGTTCCGTGTAAATCGTCTCATTGTAAACACTGACAAAACAGTTTCTATGTCATTTCACAATAGTAATACAAAATCTTTNAAACTGTTACAAATACAAAATTCTTAGGTCTCCATATTCAAGACAACCTCAAATGGAATTGTCACATTGACAATCTTAATTCCCAATTAAGCAAATTGTGTTACGCATTCCGAAACTTAGTTAACGCAGTTAGTCCACGTATTTCCCGTTGCGTATGTTTTGCAAACGTTTACTCCAATTTACGTTACGGCATTACCTTCTGGGGCAATTCCGGTCTGAGCATTCAAACTTTCAGAATTCAGAAGAGGATAGTTCGGATAATTTGTAAATCTCACCCCCTGAAACTCTTGTAAACCTTTATTCAAGGAATTAAATATCTTAACACTTTTCTTCAGTTATATTTATGAAACAATCGTGTTTGATAAGACCGAATTACTGAAGTTCCACCCTCACGAACACATTACTCGCAATAGTAATAATATTCAGCGCCCTAGATTGTCAACCACTCTTTGCCAAAAAAGGACCTTATCATTCGGGAATCGTTCTACATAATTCCCTGCCCAAGAATATAAAAGACATTATGAAATTGAATCTCTTCAAATCCGAGGTTAGAAGCTACCTCGTGCACCAGTGCTTCTAGACTGGAAAAGAATTTATTGATTTTAATAAAAATTAAATCGATCTTGTACTTTATCACGTCATTGCTGTAGTACGTTTTAAATAACTTATAACAATTTCATAAACTATTTTCGTGCATGATTGTGTTGCCGTATGGCTCATATTAATTTAGTTTTATGTGTACTCAACTTTGGCACGGTTGTGTACATAAATTATGTAGCCCCATCCTGGTCCGGGTTTTGCTCCGGTTTTCCTTCGGGTAGAGGCGAATTTCTAATGTAGGATCTCTAGGCTTTGTCTAGGGGCGTGTTTATTGTAACAATAAATCGTGAATTTAGTGTTATTTCAATTCTTATGATTTGTAAGCACTATACTCAGAATAATCTATAGTTCGCTAATAACTTGTACATGTAAATCTTTTGCGTTAAATTACAAACGTATTGACATTCATTTAGTATTATAACTCGCAGCTAACTTTTCATTTTATCTAGGAACTTTTGCTGAAATTTTTGAATCCGCCTCTGCCTTAGGGCCCTTGATCGGAATTGATAGGATGGTCCCTTGCTTGCTTCCGGAGAGTAAATTAGTTTATTGTCCTCCACTTGGTCATTCGCAGTTTGTACTGTTTTTTGACAATAAATTTATTTTTATCAATAAATCTATTAAAATTATTGAACCTATAAATATTCCTATAATTTCTAAACTTTATACAGTGGCGTAAAGTACTCAAAGCTCATTGACATGAATTGATGTGTATTGTCTATCGTAATTTCACATGATTTGCATTTCTTTTATACTATTCTTATATGTCAATAGGAATTGAAGAATGATAGAAAACAATTGTAAATAATATAAATGAAAAACACCAAAGGGTAATTCTAGCGATATTAATAAAAATAAATAAATTACTTTTACTAGAAATATGTTGATCCCAGATATAACCCTTTGCCTGAAATAGTGCAACATAAGACAACATGCTCAGAAAGCAATACCACAAAAAATTACATATCAATAAATATAACAAAAACACAAATCACTTTTATTAATATATTCAAATGAAATTGAGTTTATTGACTCAAATTGACTAAGTAAATCACACGATAAAACATTGCATTTCAATTATGGGATAATTAAGTAATTTACCAATACAAGAGAAATATTCCAGAATACAGTATAGAATAAAAATTATATTGCATTTAATTGAGTATCTCTCATTCTCTCATATCAAATTCATCATTTTCTCTGATTTCCTTCTTTCCTTTCCTCTTTCGTTTCTTTCCTTCCTTCTTTCCTTTCTTTCTTTTCTTCCTTCCTTTCTTTTCTTTCTTCCGATCTTTTTTTCTTTCTTCCTTTCTTTCTTGTCTTCCTTCCCTTCCTTCCTTTACTTCCTTCCTTCTTTCCTTTTCTTCCTTGCTTCCTTTTCTTCCTTCCTTCCCTTTCTTCCTTTCTTCTTTTCTTCGTTCCTTTTTCTCCCATTACTACTTAATAGGGATATATTCACCAGTACTTGTCTTCTATTGGTCTGCCAAGTATGAAAGCAGTTTTTAAGTTTACCTATGATTGGTCGAACGAAGGTGAGGAGCTTTTTCCCCGTCACAGGGGATTGGCTTTGCAAACCTAACAAATCCAAACTGCTAAGAACGCGGGACTTAGAATATTTTCGTGGACCCTATTACTATTCCAGGAGCATACGTCTGTTAGTCTGGTTATTTATTTGGTCCGTAAATATAATAAATAATAGTGGACTTAGGGAGTTTCCTTGTAATACGACGGAAATTTGCCTCCCCCGTTTTCCGTTAGCTACTTTTTTTTTGTTGGCGAGGAGGATCCCGCATACATCTGACAAAAATCTCAGAGGAGATCCTGCAGAGAAAAAACAGGCACTCCACACCAACCACCAGCATCTCGAGAACTTCTAAAGTTTCTTTGAGCTATAGAGTCATTGCCCAGGGGTCCCCACGAGGAGGTGAGAATCGGAGTTGTCTGACAGTGCCGTATTTAACGGAAAGGTTTGCAGGTACTTAATAAGGTACACTTGTAGGCATCATGCATCCCACTTGCACCATATCAGCCCATTTGCTCCCGAATGGCAGTTATTCATGTGAAATTCATGTAGTGAGGGATGGTGTTACTATTGAAGTTCCAATTTACCACAAAGCATTTATTTCCATGCGTGGGATTGCTAATCAGAAGTCTGTACTTTAAAGAAATCTTTCCGTTAGAGGTGTTCACCAAGGGACTAGAGGGGTTGACCGAAAAATCATAAACATACCGAGTCACTTGAAACAAGAATTAGTGGTGCAAAACCATTGCACATACTTTCTCATTTACGTTTCGCCGTCTGCAGCGTGGAGTGAGAAAAAATTATATAATTAAAGGGTCATTTCTGGCGTGGTCCTCTATATTTTGGTCGTCTTCCAGTGCTTTATTCATGCTCAAAGTCGCTATGTGTCTTTCATTTGAAATTTGAAAGTAACATAAATATTCTGTATATTATTTTAAAACATGTAGCGACATATCAGTCTTATAAATATTGTGAAAGTGTTATGTAATTTCGTTGCAGACAGAAATTGACGCATTTTCGTGTCTGCAGTGCGTTTGCGTTCTTCCTGTCTTTTATCATTATCATATCTTTCATTTCAGTTTACGAAAAGTGTAATATGTATATAGTAAGGTATAATTATATTATAAAATGTAATTTGTAAATATTGTCGTTATGTAATAATTTGTTTTGATATCCTTGTTGTAATCACTATATTTTTCTATTTGTGTATTCATAATTATATTGTACTGTTACTGCTGCTTTTAACCCATGTTCGGCACTAGGCCGCCATCCTGATTGAGGTTTTGCTGGGTTTACTTAATCGCTTAAGGTTTTACCAGGATAGTCCCTAGTATTGCTTCCCAGTTTTAAATGTAAATACGACCCTTTCAATTTTCGTCTTGTATTTAAAATGTAAAAGTTTTAAAATGGTTAAATGGAAGAGCAGACCTTAAAGTCTGAGTCTCGCCAAAAAAAAGGCACTTTATTATTATCATTATATTTTTCGCCTGCTGGGTCCATTTACACTACTAAATAATATTCAAGCTTCTTGAAACATTAAAATAATGTGTATGTGTAGCAGACGCAGTAATTATTTTACTGCGTCTATACTAAACTTTCAAGCGAAATACCGCTAATGCGGATGTAATGCACACTAATTGTACCTTACGTACAGAAAATTTAAGCAAAATCGTTGGAGCCGTTTTTGTTTTCAGAAATATTCGAAAGAGTACTTTGTACTTCTTGTGAAGAAACTTTTTTTAGTAAAAAAAATAGAGCGCGTGCATCGACAACAAGTACATTCTACTGTAAAGACGAAATATGATTTAAATATATTTTATCCGTTTACTCAGAATCACTGCGTACAGACAGACGGACAAACAAACTTTATGCAAAAATCTACTTTCTCTGAATCAGGGAGAACCAGAACGGATATTTCCGTCGAAATCTCGCTTTCGCTTTTTTTCGCGATTACTAAACTTTCTATACACATTGTATATGAGAAAGTGATTCGTCTGGATATCAATAACAATAGATATCTAGTAAATTGGGTTGTTATTAATCTCATTTTTCATGTTACGAGTCCTCTCTTTACATGAAGTGACGTAAGAATGCCTCTGGGCCTGACATTTTGATTCAATAATTGCTTTAAAATTCAGTACGTTCTTGATAACTTTCGCAGAGGAAATTTTATCCTGATCCAAAATAAAAAATGATTTTATTTGATTTTATTACAATAATGTTTAAAATAAATGTTTGAAATAAAATACTTATATAATTGATACCTTTTTCTCGTGCAATTTTTATTTGTTACATCCTCCCTGGGGATCCGAAATCTATCTTCGCAGATTAAAAGGTTTGATTTAGTATTTTATTTGTTTATCAACTTTCGGAGCTACTCGCTGGCCTGTGGATGTAACAACACACGGCAGGGGAATCGACTGGGATGTGAAACTTGAGCCAAAACCAAGTTTCCTAAAATCGCAATAAAAGAAAATCGTCAACTAAACACTATATAATCTATGTAATGAACTCCCTTGGTACAGCTGTTACCAAACCTAACCCTAATAACATTCAAACAGTGAAATAAAGAATTTCGAGTAGTGATTCAGGAGCATCTGAAGAATACTTATAAACAAAGTATGCAATTTACGAGGCGCGCTCTCACGCGCCCCGGAGTGTGTCCCTACACACACTACCCCCAATAATACAATAATCTAGAGTACCTGAAGGGTACTCGACAATACACCAAGTCAGACATAATGTAATTAAGAGTACAGTAATAGTTCTTTACGGAGCACAAGTAAATAAAATGAATTTACAATACATCGAAAGGAAAAACAATACGTCACCCGCGTCATAGTACTTGTAACGGAGTGTGGAGCTCATCCCACACTGATATACCCAACAAAACATAAAATAATGAAGTCATAAATAAAGTGACCAAAGTACGAATTTTGCGAGGCGCGCTCTCACGCGCGCCTCGGAGTGTGTCCCACACACACTGCCCGTACGTTCGCTCGGCCACTGTCTCACAAGATTTCAAGATGGTCATCTGGTGGGGGGGGGGGCAAATACATTAAACCTCTCAAGATGGCAGGGATATGATGAAATTATCACCTGCTCGCATTGGTTGGTTAACAACCACGTCACAGGGACGCAGTGCTGATTTTGTTCTGTTTCCACGCCTCGAGAATCGCTGACAAGTTCTGGGCGGTAGCCAGAGCTCGAATTTCTGCTCCTCTGTGGGCAGTTCTCCACCACGTGCACGAAAGAGAAATGATCACGACTGTCCATAACGTATTATATACAATAAATAAATAATAATCATAAAATAATTTTAAAGTGACTATGAGGACATTTAAATCTCCTCCTACGATCATTTGTTTCATATAAATTGAAAAAAGGGTGATCTAGGGAGCGGGAAGTCGTAGAGGTGTGTTTCATTCGTCAGTCCGATACGAGTCGTCGCTTAATGGAATACAAGATTAATGGTAAATTTTATAGCAATATGTACTAGGACTTCGAACTTGTAAATAGAGGAAAAATTTGTCATATCTTATCTTCGAGCTATTAATAAACCTATATTTCATGTAATGTCGGATTTATAACTATAGGGTTTTAGGGGTTTTGGTACTTAGTGATGCTAACGCGGTTTGCTTAAAATCCAGAATCTTAGATTTTTGGCTGCTAAAAATTAAGTCAGATGGTCTAAATATATCTTAACCTGCAGTATTCAATGAGCTTCCAATCAGGCAAATTTAGACCTTTGATTTCCTTTTCAGTATTGTGAGTGGTGAAAAATCCTTTGCTTTTTGACTTTCGTCTATTAAATATTGTCAGATTCTTTACAAAATATTTCATCTTAGAGCCATACAAAACCCTTTAGTTCAGACGAAGTCCGAATTATCTTTAAAGGATTTTAGTTATGTAGTATTACACTTGTATATATAAAACTCGATACATTACAATTTTTTTCAAAATTTCCTTTTGGATATGAAGACCCAATGGATAAACACTTAATGTGGAACATTTATGGAGACTAATGATCTGACTTTGCCTGATTTAATTTTCTTTACATTTTCGTCGATTTTGCACTTCGTAATACTTATGCTGAATCAATAATTACTAGTTTATTTTTCATTTTTCGACTATTAAACGTGAAGTCGTATTGTTGAAAAAATGTTAGTAAAAGCCTTTAATAAGGGAGAAGTCAACATAAGGTGCCTTTGATACTTCAAATGTGATTTATTTGATATTTTTGTAGTTTTGACGTTCTGTGATTCTTTCGCGGAGCGCGTAAATTTTTTTCTTTCATTTTTCGACCATTAAATGTTAAGTCACATTGTTGAAAAAAATCTTAATGAGAGTCATTTAAAGAGCCTTTAATACAGGGGAAATCAAATATAAGATTTCTCTGAAATGTTTATAGTTTTGTTACTTTGTATGTATGTACGTGTGTTTCAAGAAATGGCAAGAACCTAAAGCAGATTTGGATAGACACCTATAAGATTGCAAAAAGAGCAGCAAAGCAAGCCGTGTTCACAGCCAAAGCCTCAGCAAATTAGTCCCAGATTAATCGGCTAGAAAATGCCGATCCGATAGTGAAATATTCAGAATAGCCAAGCAACTTAACAAGAAAACCCAGGATTTCAAACATAAAAAAATACATGAACGATGCCTCTGGAAATCTATTAACATCGGTCAGAGAAATCAACAACAGATGGCGAGAATATTTTCAACATCTTTTAAACGAGGAACTTCCACAAGAGACTTTGATGCCAGCCCTCTACGTATTTGGGCCTAATGAGGTTATTACACCATCTGAAGTGAAAATCGTCATATCTCGTTTGAAAAGCGGCAAAGCTACAGGTCCAGATGAAATCCCAACAGTTTTGAAAGGAGGCGGGTACAGTTGGAGCTAACTGGTTGGTTAACCTATTCAACCTAATTCTATCGACGGGATAGACGCCAGGTATTTGGAGGCTGTGACATACCATTTTATAAGAACAAGGGAAATGTAAGTGAACGTGGGAATAATAGAACCATTAAATTAACGTCACATACCCTAAAGATATGGCAAAGTATCTTGTTAACGTAACCCCAAACTAGTGTGACTTTGCTGCTGGAATGGGCACTACGGATGCAATACACTCTGTAAGGATACTGATAGAAAAATATGAAGTATTGAAAAAGGATCTCCACCTTCTCTTTATAGACCTAGAGAAGGTTTTCGAACGAATACCGCGTCAGCTCATATGACAAGCACTCAAGAGTCCAACTAACACCTGAGAAATATATCAGTGTCAGACAAGATATGTGTAGTAACAGCTTCGAAGTTGGAGTCTGAGTCCATCAGGGACCCGCCCTAATGCTCTTCAACATCGTTATGGACTACACCAAAGATACGAACGAAGTAAGTCATGTAAGGAATATTTGTTAGCAAAGCGTGTCATACGAAGCAAAACAGATTATGGCGAATAGTAAAGAGGGAGAAACAAAAGAGGTTTTCAATATACAAGGTGATTACAAGGGAAGTGTCCATGTATTACGAATCTTTTAACAATACATGCACCGAGGAATAACCTTTCGTGAATGGTTTCCATTTTTAGCTACTGAGGAGGTTGATATAGCCCTCATACAGGAGCCCTACCTACTTCGCGGATAATCTTGTCACGTTTCCTTATGAGCACAGAAAACATGTGCTAGTAATGCGTGGGCAGTAATTTATGTCTTGGAGAAGGGCATGAAAATAATGGATATGAAACATTACGAGACATAACCTGGTAGCAACGAAAATACGAATAGGAGATATGGAACTTCGGGCGGAAAATACAGGAGGATATATTACGTATGGAAAAAGTCCTTCAGGAGGTGAATAAAAGTAATGTCTTAATTTGTCTAGACAGTAAAGCGAGGCTAAAAGGGGTCGACGACAGAATAACCACGAACAGTGGTAGAACATTTGAGAAATTCATCCTACGAAATAAAGTGTTAATTTTAAATGACTGGAGAAATAACCTTTCAGAAGGGAGGAAAAACATATGCATTAATATATTATGCATTAATTACGCCGGGGCTTCTAACAAAGGTTCATGAATGGACGATTATACCAGGCGTTACTAGTGATCACAAGGCCATTATTGATATAGGGAACGCAGAGGGAGTATCAAAAGACGCATTTACCGTGAGGTTGAGAATACAGGATTGGAAACGTTATAAGACTGCAGTTAATAAAAACTGGGCATCTTCAACGTTCGATGAAGAAGAGGAAACACTTTTGGAGGAAATCGATATACTGCAAATAGGAATACTTCAGGCAGGTTACAGTACTATGAGTTTACGGGGAGAGTGCTAGACCAGGGAGACGGTGGTGGTCTAAGGAATTGGCGATTTTAAAGCGAAGAAAGAACAAATTACAGCATGTTGTCCGTCGCTTAAAAACAGGACAAGGACTTGACAATTGTATTGAAACTATGTTAGGTGGCGAAGCGGGAGTTTAAAAACAAAGGATTCAAAGCAAAAATATTGAACCACTTATCAAGACTTGTCTTGAATAATCATGCTGGAGTATACCCTATGTAATAGCAAGAGAAAAAATCAAGGCGGGAGAGATTTGGTACCCCCTGCGACTTAATGATGGAAATTTAACACAGAGTTGGGAGGAAATGACAATGGTAGTGCCAGAGAAATTTTTGCCTGTTGCATCTGAGGAGTTATCATGGTGTGACGTGCTGCCTGTAGCTGTCCCAGAAAAAGAAAATATAACTGACAGGGAGTGAAATACTGTAATACTGAATTTGCACGGGCGAAATGCGCCTGGGTTTGATTAAATGTCGCATGAAATGCTTCAAAGAGCATTTAAGTGCAATCGGAATGATTCTGCATATTTTCAAAAACATGTCTCTCAAAACTGTTTTCCAATGCAATGGAAAATAGCAGTTCTCCGTATATTTAAGAAAGGAGGGAAGAGAAAGATGCATGACGTGAGTTTATACAGACCCATAACATTACTACCGACGTTGGGTAAGATACTTGATAAATGGTTGCATAAAAAGATTTGCGATTATTTAGAAGAAATTGAATTGCTATACGAACATCAATGCGGATTTCGTCCGGACAGGTCCAGTGAAGAGGCAATACACTACCTTGTGGATGCGATACGTTGTCATACAACTAAATACGCTGTAGTAATTTTAATCGATGTCGTTGGGGCTTTTGACAACGCTAGTTAGACTTAGTAGTGCAGCAGTTATCAATTATGAACGTTAAAAAATACTTAATAAATATTTTAAGTCATCAGGGTGTCATCAGGTTCAGTGCTGCGGGCCGTTATTCTGGAACGTGTTAATAAATGGGCTGCTGGTTAATCTAACATTGGATTAACGGCTGTCGCTTACGCGGATGATCTTGCACTGTGTCTTTGGAAATAGCCGAAGAGAGATCGAAGAGAGAGGTGCAGCAGTTGTGTGTGATTGTGACATGGAAATTGCGAATTTGCTTTTGAAAATGTCTACTTCAAAGACAAAAGGTTTATATTTCGGAAATCTAAATCCATAACGTCGTAATTCAATTCTTAAATTATACGGTCGAACAATTTCCATGAAGCGGAGTGTGAAATACCTTGGTGTAATGGTGGACAAGAAACTTAACTTTCAGCAACACATAGACTACGTTATGGACAAAGTTAAAAAAGGTATACCACAGTCTCAGGCTTGTAGGATTCAACAAATATAACATTCCGCATGAGAAATTGATAACTCTTTACAAAGGGGACCTGTGGCCGATTATTGATTATTGTGCAAGTGTGTGGTTGCATAGACTTAGCAATGTGCTTATCCAGTGTCGAGTCCACAGTTTACAGAGGAAGATTCTCTTCCATTTTAGTGGATGTTGCGCAACTGTGGCTTTGGAGGTAGTTATGGGAATATTGCTGCTAAACCTACATCTTCGAAAGAAGTATCTACGGTTTTGTTTGAAGAGCAAAGGGGAGGTTAAAATTGACAACGAAAAAATTTTGAAAGATGACAAGAAAGCAAGATGGAGAATAACGCAACAATTATTTGATGCATGGCAGATTACTTTGGCGAATAACAGACAAAGGAAAACAATTATATCAGTTTATTACGGAAGTCATGAGAAATCGCAAAAATGGTTTAATCCAACTCCAGCGATTCTAGAAATGTTAACAGGACTAACTTCAAGGAATATTTATATAGAATCAAAAGAGCGGATGATATATGTCTGTGTAAAGCTAGTAAGACAGCGAAGACCAATTATGGGAATGTCACTACTACGATGACGAACATAGGGAGTATATTGTGACAATAATAAAGAAAGGTTTCTTCAATATACATAGTTGCCTGGGGATAATTCGATCAGAGCAATCGTGTGAAGCATTTGCTGAATACGTGAATAAATTGTCAAATACGACATTGAAAGGAGTTGCTTAACATATCCCAAGAGGAATAATAGATGACTGCATCCACCTCCCTCGTGTGGGGGAGGGCGGGCGGACACACTCTTGTAATGTGGCCACGTGTTGCTTTTCAACAAAAGGATTTTTCTTTTAAAAAACTTTCTTTTCATTGACTTTGTAATAATAAGAGATTAATAAAAAAACACCAATGATCTTCAAAAACCGGCTACATGGACACTTCTGTATTCTAACGATGTAGTTCTAATTGAAGAATCTTCGCAGGAAATCTAGAATAGCCTCGAGACATGGCGAGTAGCTTTGGAAAGCAGGGGTTTACGAGTGAGCCGACAGAAGATGGAATACATGCATTGCAATTTCTCCGGCTATAACAGCAACACCCAGGCATCACTTATCATCGTAGGAACTCCTTGAAATAAGGTCGAGGATTTCAAATACCTTGGATCCGTAGTTAACAACAGAGCAACCACTGAATGAGACATAGAGAACAGAATTAAGACTGGCTGGCGCAAATGGAGGATGCTCTCTGTTGTTCTCTGTGATGCGAAAATGCCCAATAAAAGTAATGGCACCGTGTACAAACGAGCTGTAAGACCGGTCACGATCTATGGAACCGAGTGCTGTGTGGTGAGGAAATGTGATGAACAAAAAATGCATATAACTGAAAGGAAAATGGTGCAATGGGTAGGCGAGGTTACAAAACTCCTTAAAACTCGAAACGAATATATCTGAGGGACATTCAAAATAGCTGAAATACAATATAAGGAGAATCGTATGCGCTGGTATGGGCACGTAATGCGCCGAAATAAAGACTATATGACTAGACAGGTGATAGCTATCGACGTAGGTAAAAGATGCAGACGACGCCCACCGACCACCTGGATGCGAACCGTTTTCAAAGATATGTTGTTGGCCCTAACGCCAGAAATGACGTAGAATCTCAAAGAATGGCGAAAAAGTATCAGATGTAGAAGTTATATGGTAGTTCGTCGGGGACAAAAATATAGAAGTTTTTTCGTAATCGATTTGTATGGTTTTAGAGGTGCTGAATCCGAATTTCAACTTTGCCACCTCGTAAACCCTGTGCGTTTTGAAAATAAAGAAAAAAACTTCGAAAAACGCACTTTTTATTTTTTTGTTTATAACTTAAAAAGCACGAGCTTCTTGAGAAAATTATATGAATTCAAAATTAATGTGCATTAAATTTCCTACAAATTAGTTCTGTGTAGTATTTTTGTCTGACGAACAGATATTGCGCTATAGCATGATGAATTTTGACCAAAATTTTGAAATGGACCCCAAAAATCAGTTTTTCTTTGTTGTTTGCTTACAAACGTATTCACTTTTAGATAATATTGTCCAACACAATAATAAACTATATTAAATTTCCTTCAAATTATGTCTTTTGACGAGTTTTTTTCGTCCTATGAACATTTTAGGCGTAAGTCAACTCGTCAGAGTGCGCCAAGTTGAGAGTATATCGGACGCAGCCGCTATGCTAAGAACATCGCAGCGTGAGTTCTACTTTCACAATATCCTATTGGAAATATTTCAACGTGATTCAAACAATGAACACTACTAGTTGATTAATTTTTAGGAAAATATTATTTCTCAGGTATTATATTGCTTTTTCTTGAACCTTGTGCTGCTAATACTTATGATGTGACGCAGTATTAATGTATTATTATTGTCAACTATTTTATTATGGAACTAGAATGTAATATAATTTTTACGTTTATACTCATGCAAATTAAACATGTAAACCTACACAAGTGCAGCCTAGGGATCGTTGGCGATGAAAGGATCAACAGCCACTTGTCCAGAGAGGTGCATTGATCACATTGGTGGTGATTTCAGATCTATGAAATCCAAACGGATAGACCGAGTGAAATCCTTTGCCACCATGAAGTGTTCAATGCCAGTTCACGGTCAACCAGTTTTATCAATTCCACCACTCTTTCGGAAAATGAGTATTACCTGAGAATCAGATGAAGATATAGAGAAGTTCTTGCACTATGAACTCTGTCCCTAACCAATGTATCTTTCTGATGCAAGTGGCATGAGAAAAGGTACCAAATCCTGTCTTTACAAAGCGTTCAAACCAGTACCAGGAGCCACAGTTCTGGTACTCGGTAGATTTGTGATTGATGGAGGCTTTTTATTGCATCGTGTAGTGTGGTCAAGTGGAATGACATTCGCAAGTATTTGTGACACGTTGACTGTGTTAAATCCAAGTAGAAGCCTACTGCTGTTGTAGTTTTTGAAGGATTCCCTGTGTTCAGATATTGTTTTACATATTGTACCATTAGACAAGTGAACAATTTGTGGATTATATGATTTTTGTGCCAATTGGGAGACGTCTCTCGATTGTTGAGCCTCCATGAACAATTTCATCAAATCTCATTGGTTCATTC
The DNA here is from genome assembly GCA_002313205.1 of Laupala kohalensis. Taxonomy (NCBI): domain Eukaryota; kingdom Metazoa; phylum Arthropoda; class Insecta; order Orthoptera; family Trigonidiidae; genus Laupala; species Laupala kohalensis. The sequence continues at coordinate 103,650 of NNCF01133046.1, read as the reverse complement.
AAAATTTACGCCTTTGAGTAAAAATACTGAATAAAATGGTTGGACCTAGTACTAACTAATTCACAAAGAAATCTGTTAGAATGTAGTCTCGTGGATACCATGATGTCTCTTCCCGCCGGAGCAATCGACAATAACTTGACATTGTGTGCTACCCAATTGCACTATGTACAATCGATATGATCAACCTGTGACGTCACGATGTCCCGCCATCGATTGACCGATCGATCGCGCAAATATTTTTCTTCCTCGATGCTTCGTCTGTAGATTAAATTAATATAAACAAATGCATATATTGAGTAATACTCATCTACCAATTGTAAGGGAATGTCAAGATTAGGAAAGTTCTTGCAAATTAAGTGGTTCCTGTAATAATTCATCAGACTGAGTAATTTTTATTTTTATTAAACTCCCATCAATACGTTGTTAGTGGGAGAAAAGTATGTGTCTCTAGGTCGCGATGGGGCGTCTCTTTGTAGCCCGCTGGTAGCCGTTGGTGAATGCATTTTGTATAGTGTAGGCACCCTCTAAAGTGAGCTGCATCGTCTCCAAAAGACACAAACTTCTCTCGCAAACTAACCCTTTTCTCCTTTTCCAGGGCCTTGAGGAAAATTTGAGGGAAACGTCTTCGATGTTTCACCATTAGGTAGCAGTGTACAATTAATCGAAGTTTTACATTAATTACTTTACCAAAGTTTTTCGGTAATATTTGAATTCTACGTATCGTAACAAGGAAAATGAGTCTGAACATGGCTAATAAGCGATATTTGTAACCAAAGATATTTAACGTGGTTATTACATCTATGGATCTGGAATATAATTATTAAATTAAACGACCATATTTTTACGGACTGGATTTATTATCTATTTAAGACTACACAGCGTTGCGACCCCCACGTGACCCGTCATCAGGCAAATATTGAACAAACAATTATAGTTTCTATAATGAACAGTAAATCCAATATGTGAAAATGCGGTCGTTTAATTTAATAATTATATTCAAGATTAGTTGTGTTTTAGTTTAAGTTGTGTCTTCAATTTCATTACTGACAAGTTCCCCACAAAAAATAATATTGAACTCGTGTTGACGGAATTTTAAAATAGGGTGGAAATTATCATTCTGTTGTTGTTTTACTGGAATCACTTAATTTCCAATAACTATCCTAATCTTCACCTTCCCTTCCAATTGGTAGATGAGTATTATTCAATGTAGATGCACTTAGTGATAACCATTGAATCTAGAGATGCAGCATCGCCGAAGATAAATATTGGTGCACTCTTCATTTTATTAAAATAGTCTATCAACGTATCATCAAATATCATAGATATCGTTTCAAATACATATAAATAATGATAGCAAATATTGAGAAATCATGCTCGGTTTATTGTATTGGTCTCTAAAAGTATTTCGTTAGTATGTTGTTTGACTCAATTTCTAATGGTATCCTGTAAAAATCGAAGCTACATTTTGTTAACATTAATTATTACATTTCATTCATGCCGTAGAATTGTGTTTGGACTCAACTTTATTGATGATTTTTCGTATATATAAAATGTTATTTTAATATGATGATACAAAAAATATAAAAGTTAGTATAACATGATGGACAAATCAGTACATGAATCGTTAACGCAGGTCGCTGGGATGATGTCGGTTACAACTTAGCACTATTAGACTTCGGTTTGTAGAAATCTTCAACACAATGGAGATTTTCTCGTGCCAACACGTGCTAATATCTTTAACAAAAGAATCCGCTCCCCAGAAACCGATTAATAGGGTCCAAATAATCCCAGTTTTTGTACAGTATTGGCGGGCCTTAATGTGCGTCGAATTAGCATTTATTTCTTATACATTAATTAGCACTTAAACAACGAGTTTCTGTAAAAATCTTGACAGCACAATGCCTCCGCGGTGCATGCTCGGAAAACCCCAGAGTTCTTCTGCTCAATAACCGTCCTCTTTTGTTTGCCACGCACACATGCCGGAACCCTATCCCCGCCCACTTATCAGTACTAGTTCATTAAATCTTAACCTTGGAATTATCTTAAACAATTGAATAGTTAAATATTCTTGAAGGCTTCCACGGCCGGAGTCACGTATTGCTAGGCTTTCCAGTTGGTGCCGCGCCTAGTCGTAGTAACTTCGTAAACACTTGTTCCGCTTGGTGCCGCGTCTGGTTGAAGTTAAATACGGCCAGACGCGGCACTAACCGGAATACCTAGCAATACAATTAAATTGTTGTTTAATTACTGTATTTAAGGTTAAACTATTACCGATTATGCAATATGCGGGGATAATATGGGGACAAAGAGTGTATAATATCGTAACAGCAGAGTACTACAGAATACACGCAGGACATGTTTGGTGGGATGGAGCGGGTGCTTCTTCTCAGTTTCGACTCCTGTATGCCATTAGATCTATATATCGGAAATAAATGCGGGTCGTATGTTCGTAAAGATGACATGCTGCGTATAGGTGCAGAGCATATAAAAATGGACAATGAACATATAGGAAGAAAATACTCGAAAAAATTAACCTAATTTGGCAAATAAGATGGGGAAAAAAAGGAGTCGCGGAACATTTAAATCTGTAAGAAAAGTATATTATGCACTAAGGAAGAGGAAATGATTCAAACCCCGTGGAAAAAATTGGACAAGGATATACGTTTTTTTTTGTTTTTTTTGTGGGGCTTTAGGGCTCGTCAAAAGGATATACGAACACTTACTTGAAGGTCATAGAGAAGATACCAAATTTATGTGCAAAATAAAGAAACGATTGAGTATTTTGTGGAACTATCCTCTATTTGGTCCAGCAGGAGCAGAATTTCTAAAACAATACATGAATTCATGAAACCCAGAAAATTTACATAGTATGCTCTCGTCAGAAAGAAAATATTTAAGGAATAGTACATAGAAATAAGTTTAGTAAAAGTACTTAGGCAATGGTAAATAGTGTCCACAGACATGCGGAACTGCTGGCAACTGAAGCCACTACAACGTTCAAACTCAGAAGCGATAGAATAGTCTTAGTAGGGGATCGAGTGTTTACGAAATCTGTAAATAAGTAAATAATACCCATCTTTTCCCGCCTCTAAATTTTATCTTATGTGAATACATATAACGTAAACACATCGTCTCAAAATTATTTTTTAAATGGAGTAGAATTTTCCATATGAAAGCCACTCGATCGGGGTTCAAAATTTGCAGTTTTTTTCTGCACTTTCTAATATTTCAGTACTCCCCGAACCAAAAACTCGGTCACTATCTCCCGGTCTGTTAGAGGTGCGTTATTTAGAAAGTTGATTAAATATGGTAATTTTTACGATACGTAGTATATGACTAGTCTCTTAATCGTAATATTAAAGGTCTTAATCTTTTGTTGTACATATTCGCGTTAAACAATCAACAAAGGCGTATGAATTCCATATGGATAAAAGAAATGACTGTCTGAACAACTTCAGTTAATCGTATCGAGTCAAATCGTCATAAATGAAACATTTAAGTTGATAAAAATGAAATAAAAATATTTACTACAAAATGTTGGAATTCATATTGATATGCGTCTTAAATGGGTAATCGAAAATATCGTCAAAAGAAGTTTATATCTTTTATTAGTTTTTACAAACTGTCCTAAGATACTAAATACATTAGTTTTCTTAATTACCTTTTTTGAGGTTTATTATATGGTATGGTAACATTTGGCATTATAGTTGGAAGATCTGTAGGTGCAAATTCTGTAATGCCTCTTTTTAAACTTTAACAAAAACGTATCGAGTTTAATTTTAAAACTAATAATGGACACGAAAGAATTCACTATGGTTTAGCGCGGTAAACATGAGTATTCTTTTTTATGATAATACGAATTTGAAACACAAATTTATGCTCTCTGTAAGCATAACTAGAAATCAATTAATCTTCCGAAGGTCTGACATCAAGTAGGCAATGCAAAAACCCTTATGTATTGTTACAAATACTTCTATTAAATCACCTTTAGTTTTTGAAACATAAAAAATGGTACACATTAAATGAAAATGTGAATAAATTAACGGAAAGACCGTGAGGTGGGGTAATTGTAGGGTATATTCCATAAATTTGAATTTTCTCCATGATTTCACGATGTATGAGGTTCTAACTGGCGCAGATAAAAAAGTATCTTTCTTTAAGAAAATTTGTAGTTCTAATTTTAATAACAAATACAATTTTTATTTAACAACACTCATGGTAATATTGATTTTCTATAGAACACCTTGTGAATTTCAAGAAGGGGCAAATTATATTAACAGCGAATTATAGGAATTAATCGTTAACTTTTTTGGGAAATGGTGCATTTTGAAATACCCTTGTGGAAGTATCCGCTAGTAGGACCATTTTCCACATGATTTCTGGTCGTAAGAAAAGATAGAAATAAGATTCATATCATTTTTGTCTACCAAACACTCAGAAAAGACAAGTTTTTACTCATCAACTCTTTTTACCAATTTTCAAGCAGCATGAGAAGTGATATCGTGAAAAGCACTTAACAATAACCTGCATACATTGAGCGTAATCAAAACTTGTTGGCCAGATTACCATATGCCTCTGAGCAAATCGCAATTGAGCTTATTTTTTTGTGGTGGAATAAAACATTGTACGAACTGAGTCGCCATCTTTACTCAATTTAAAAAATACGAGGAATAAACACAGAATACAGAGATGAACATAATTACACATGACTCCGCTGGGGTCTCTTGAGTTCCCCACATCCTCCCTACCCTGTTTCGTGACCGTCATCTGTGCGTAGACAAACAGTCCTGATATTACCGTCGCGGCCTCGAAGGACACTGATCAGAAGAACCTTCCAAGCGTGGCGTAGTCGTTGGTCCTTCTGCAATAAAACGAGGTCTCCCACGCGAAAGAGTGGTTCTCTTCCACATGGGCGTCGTATTTGGTGAAAGTTTTGTAATTCTAATAAATAGTCTTTAGTCCAGTCTCCAGGAGTCATCAGCACATTTTTATTGTCTGTTAGTGTAAGTCAAGTTACATCTAGACGTTGGTTCTGGTCCAGTCGGCAACGTAGTTAAGCGTTGTCCATTTAAGAAGTGTGCCGGAGTCAACGCTTCACTGAGGTCGTGGTCGGGAGTTAATAGCGGCTTCCACGCTCGCCAATATTGTGGTATCTGTCTCGCTGTGCACACTGTCTCGTCCTAGTGTCTTCTGGAGGCAAAGTTTGTTGTTCCAACCACTCTTTCCCACCATTTTCCCCACCAAGCTGCGCGTGGAGGGATGAATTTCCACGTGATGTTGTTAAGTAGTGATGGGTTTTGGAGGTGTTGATCGACTTCCATACGTTGGTGAGTTCCTTCGAGGAGGCGTAGAATGTCTGCGCTTTGTCCGAATAGATGATATGAGGAAAGCCACTGCGCCCAAAAACGTTGTATAGACATGAGGAATTTATCCTTAATCATATAACTCCAAGTTCCAATTGCTCGAGTTAAGGCGCAAATGAAGAGAGTGATGTAGTTTTTCTGATGCGTTGTGCTCCCACCTTGACGCATAACTGACGGGCGAATCTACACCAGTGACAGTGAAGAGTTTTCCAGGTTGCGTACGATCTTCTGGGAAATCTGGTGGCCTGGTATTACTTTGACTAATTTGCATGGAAGACATGAGTTGAGGTTTCTTGAACCCTGGACGCTCTGATTATCCAAAACTCGGTGCGAAGTTAAGAGAGCACGACGTGTACACCGAGGTGATGGAGTCGGACATGCGTTTCACGTATCAGTAGCTGAGTAACGTGATGTCGTGTATTATGAAGAATGGGATGCTGCTCCGTCGTTGTGAGATCTGCAAATTGCGGACGCCCCCGAGGCGCATAATATCATTTTGCAAGAAGGGATTGAAGCGAGCGATATTGGACGTGAATGATACTGGTAGGTTTTTTCTTAAGGCGTCCAATGCTGTGGAGAAATATTCTTCTTGAACTTCCGGAATCCAAAATTCGGGACATGCGACCAACTCTTGAGCAGTGATATGTCCAAGAATTTTCTGTTTGTCCTTGAAAATTTTGATGCACCGAAGGATTAATGCTGGAACGCATGACAATTTCCCAATTCAGGAAGAGCTAGGTGGGCGGTCCACAACAATCATTTGCAATACGTGAATGGAAATAATGGAACTAAAGGAATATACTAGTAAATAGATATAAATGATACGCATCGCGAAGACAGATATAGATACATAGATGTAAAGGTCTACGACGTATATAGAGGTACGTACTATGTGAATGCAAAAAGACAATTTTTAAAAGTCAAAGAAATACTTGATAGAATGCGGATTGGACCGGTCGATCAGATCTGTGGGGAGACAAAATAAAAGAGGGACGGAGATGGAACGATATTCGAAAAGGATTTAAGGTCATATATATTGTAATTATATAATAATTTCAGTATAAATTAAGAGAAACCAAGATCGACGTGAGACAAAGCATATTAATACCAAATAGAGTTGACGCAATTAATTTCAGTGGGAAGAGGGGAAGATATGAAAGAGTTCTTAGAAGTTAAAAGACCAAGGAAGGCGGGATAAAACTCCAGACAGGTATAAAAAGACGGGTCTGTCGTCTGGGACCTGAGTAAGGTATGTGAAATAGTTGCGCGAAGAATCGCTACTGATGCCGGATGTTGACCCATATATTAAGATAGCATCTAACGACTATTTACTTAAGGGCGCACGTGTCTCAGGCGAGTCGCATTTGGAAAAGTGTAGCCGATATAAGATTAAAAATTACACACGCATGGTCTGGAAGAAACGTAGACGTGGGAAAAAGATAACGAAATGTCGAAAAAAAGAGACGAGGGAGTGTGGGCGAATTGCATCCGTCAGGAGAATTTTGTCTTCAAAACCCGGGGTCAATGGAGGCGGAACGAAAATCTTGTGGTGGGGATGAACTTATAAAAGACGATGATCGGGGGTGGAGCAACACTTAATTATTTATTTACTTACGTACTCACTTACGTACTTATTTACTTACTCACTCACTTATTCGATTTTTATTCTAAAAGTTCGAGCAGATTTAGTTCGGAAACTGAGATGCAGATTCAACTCGGTTTTTGATTCACGGTTGATTCAGAAATGTGATCATTCGCTGATCAACTCGATATGCACTTGACTTCGTACGATTGCTGTTCATGTACGCGAGTTAATGCATCAAATCTTTCGATATTCCGAAATATTCGAGTTATTATTTCTGAGAACAGTAGAGAATTAATAGCGGAGCATCATTACGAGTTAATGATGATCGTCCAACTTTCTAATAATTCCGGACGATAAGACACGGACCAGGAGTCCAGACCGTACGGGGAAGACGCTTTTCGGGAGTAGCGCGATGTTCCTGAGACGAGCGACTTCATACCCGATGGCGGCGCGTTCTAATTGAGGGCGAGGCGACAGCTGGTGCGAAGACTCCGAAGGCCGGGGGACTGACCTTCACAAATGAATGAAGGCATTGAACGGGATAGAGAACTTGAAGCTACTATTTCGAAGGGTCGTCGGGGCCAATGAACCTGCTCCTCACCATCGAGGCTGATTTGCGATCTTTGCTAGAAAAAGGTAATATGTAAAAGCTGGTCTGCTTCCAGTCAGTCAATGCGCGTAGCGAAGTAGAAATACGTGTGCGACAAGTGTCATGTTAATTTGGCCTAATTAAAGACATTAACAAAAGAAAAAAACAGACATTAATTTCATTCATGAAGGCCAAAGTTAAGAGATGAACTATTAAATGTATATCTGAGTGTAATTCAATTTTGAAGTGCCTTCAGCAATTCTAACCAGTGGCGAAATCAAACTTGTTACTGATCACCAACATTGTTTTTCTGTTATTTTGGGGGTGAGCAGGGATGTCAAAGCCACCATCACGTAGATTTTTGCGTTGACGTACGTCTGGATGAATTTTCTCGGCTGGTGGCAGCACTTACGACCAATGATCGGCGCGCGCGCTCCCCGCGCTCAGCGCGGCGATTACCCACGTTCCCGCGAAGGAGACGACTTTATTTGCTGGTGCCAACGCCGTTTCCGCCTCCCATCCATGAAATGCGTACCCCGCATTCACCTTCACGACTTTTCATACAGACATCGCGAATGCACAGTGTTCTGTATAGGTGACTTTATCACGGTCTGATCCCTGTTTACGAGGAGGGATATTCAGGAGACGGCAAACAGCACTCCTCTTGATCTCTTGGTATTTCCGTTCGTGAACATTAGTTTTCGTAACACTGGACAGTGTTTATTGACGTTGTCGTGTCCGGACTCGACTTAATTATCGCGAATATTGGTGATATCTTTGTGTTTACACAAGATGCAGCCGAGCACCAAATAACCTAGGAACTTATTTTTCAGCGCCTCGTCCATTACGGAATTTCAGTGAATGTGAAGAAAACTGTTATTTGTAAACGTGGATTTCTGCAATTGGAGTCAATATAATCTTGTTTGTCCGGTACGACTGGGTTTTACGTCTGTACGACTCTGACATTGCCATGACGAAGGCCACAGCACGATGGGTAGAACGTTGGTAGTTACGTCTACTGAGACGGTTTTTCTCTCGGACAAACAAGTTGATAAAACGGTTATTTGTTCATCTGTGTAATTTATGGGTTACGAGTTTTCAGTGGAAGGAACAAGAGCACTGCCAGATACTTGCCTCTCTCCAGATTCTTCGCCGGCGCGCTATAACCCAAGGGCTGCACCGTTTCCTAAGCATGATAAATTTATATATATCGCCGTTACCGTCCTTCTGCTACCCAACAAGAAGTCCCTCTCCAAGTCACTCCGGCGTCCGCGGCAAGCAGCCCGTCCCAAGGAACCCCCTCTCAAGTAAGCCTTCGGGACGTGCAAGGAAATCTTTTCTCAGGCCATTCTCCTTGCTCACCTCATCCCAACGCCAGATAAGCGCTTTTCACCGACGCCAGTACGATTGCAGCAGACGCGAGCGTACAACAGCATGTTGGTGGGGCCTGGCAGCCGTTCGCTGTCTTCTCTCAAACGCTGGCCCCACGCCAATCCGTGTGGCCAGCATTTTACAGAGATCTTTACGGCTTGTATGCGGCGGTGCATCACTTGCGGTATATCATGGAAGCGAAGCTATGCACAGTTCACATGAGAAACCTCTGACTTACATTTTCCTCCTACGGAAAGACAAACTTCCCCCGTGCAAATCAACCAGTTGACTTTGATAAGCCTATTTACAACAGACAACAGCACGTGGTGGGAGAATCCACCAACAACACTCCTTTTTGGTCCCCAAAAACTGTAGCCATTGTTTTCCTGTTGCTCAACGTCTGTTTAAACTTTTTCGGCTTGCTTGGAGAATCTGTGTGCATCCACTTTCTGGGGAACAAAATGGAGTGTTGTTGGTGGAATTTATACCGAAGGGGACAACTGAAGGCATGGTTGGGCGAACAACTCTTCGCCGACTACGACGAAACTTCAGAATACCGTTAAGACCTTTCTCTCCTCACTGGCGGCTAAGTTCTTTGAGGATGGCATCGATAAGCTCGTTTTACGATATGACAAATGTCTCAATCATTTTGTCGATTATTTTGAAAAATCAGCAAGACCCTGCTGTACTTTTGGTTATACAATTATTATGTTATGTAAATTTGTCTTTTTATAGCCCATCGGAGATTGAAAAAAGCAACCCTCGTATTTCTCGTGTCCGTTCAATGGTTGACGCTCTTCCCCGGAATCGCCAACGTCCTCTCTTCGATCCGCAATGCGCGGTGCTACCTATAACTGCGATCAAAACGTGGGAGTAAGTCGTAGGAGGAAGGAAACTATTTTGTTTCCAGAAGTGCAATAAAATATTTCTGCATTGAGTCAATAAATATTAATATTATTTAGTAGGCGAGTATCATTATTCAACACTCTCCCACATACTCATTCGCAAACTATTTTCCTTTCTATTACAACGGATTTTTTTAATTAGTGTTACTTTTTACTCATTCACGGAAACATTATTTGTGATGTGGTAAAATAGTATAGAAATATGGGCTCTAATGACCTCGATGTTGACGAGCCCTAAAACCCCCCACACACAAAAAAAGTATAGAAATATTTTGAAGCATCGGCATGTTTGCCCCATTTTTGTAATTATCCTTGATTTATTTCATGGACCAACCTTTTTATAGTCTCATCATGCAATGAAAACAATTTTTACGAAACAATACATTTCCATCTGTTCAAAAGGATAGATTATGTTCAAGAGTTTACATCAGCGTTAGATCAGTAACAATCCTATTTAGATAGAATGTCATATATTAGGTGATTTCACTAAGTATTTTTATAAAGAATATTCCCAGTTTTTCATTCGCAAATTTCTGTGCTATTCAGACAAGACTTAATACAACTTACCGCGAAGAGAAAGAAAGGTACTGAGATAACATTCTAAAGGAGGTGACATTTTACAAATTACCCATGATTGCACTCAATAGAAAAATAAATTTCGATGGACATGTTAAATATTTTCTATATTTACCATGAATTTGATACAATGAGGAATGTAAAGTAGAATGCGATGTAATTTATTACGTGAATTGAGTTTTTGTAAATCGAGTATGGAGTAAAATACAGCAATCGACTGAAATGTCGGAAAAATCTTTGGACAAAGTAACTTTTTTACTCACGATTAATGTTCATTTCATTGACATTCTATGTATATTTATTCTTGAAGAAAAAATATTACAGATTAAAGAAGATAAACATTAAGTTTCCTGAACGAACTCATTGAAATCTTGCCAAAGCAGTTGTTCTTCGACCATTGCTAATTTCGAAGAAGGTGACACCAAATATTGCTAGAAATTGGAAAACAAAATAATGGACGGTGAAATGAAAAGTAATTATTTAATGAAAAGTAATTATACACTAGCCGAAAATTGTTTCATTTTTGAAAACTTTACTTACGATGTCGTGTAGCACCTTGCAAAAATTAAAAATATAGACTTTCCTCTGAATTATTATTTAAGCAACCCCTTGTGTTTTTTATATGTTACACTAACTCGTTATTTTCGACTATTCTAAAATGTAAAGAAAAGTCTAAAATGTTTGCTTCAGTAGAGCCGGATGCCGTGCCAGTCGAATGCTTGCCTGAGGCACACGATGCCGCAGCGGCAGCGGCTGCTTGTACAACTAAAACGTTTGTAAAATGTAAATTATTCGTTCAAATTTTACGATTTAAAGACGGTTTTCATCATGACGTATTTGAACAAGTCTGTTTAAACTTTTTTCTTTCGATAATTTAGGATAGCCTATGTGATTTAAACTGCCTAGGTGACGCCGCATCGAAATATTAAATGCCAACGTTTCGACCATCTTCGGAGCAATGCTAATGATTAAGATCCAGGTGTCTCTTATGTACTCGTTGTGACGTAAGCAATGAAGAGGGGATGGGAGGGGAACCAATGAGCGGTGAGTGGTGTTGGGGGCGGGCGAATGAGAGGGTAGGTCGTCATGTCTTGCTAAGATGCAAACCTCCATGTTTATTAAACCATTGGGGCCTTCTGGAAATTTCTTTAGCCTCTTTTCCGCTGTGAGAAAGCGTGTATTGTCGAAGTAGATTGTGTGATTCGAAGAAGTGGCGTGATCAGCTATGACGATTTGTTATGGTTATTATGTTTAAAATATCTCGTATGTTATTTCATTCACTGTTCTGCGTATTACATGTATGTGAGAGGCCGCAACTGCATGGGATTTTGTACTCTAGCACCTTGAAGCGTGTCAATGGGATTTTTGAATCTGAAATTTCTTGATATCTTGTTCGGGACCTTGAAGACTGGTCGCAAGTTCACCTTTCGGAAAAAATTACCAATCTTATCCGTACCTCTTCTGATGTAAAGTTAACCTTTGTAAAAAAAAGTCTATTATCGTGTTTGCCTATTACTTGTGATATCGAAGGTAACAAAAGGTATACTGAGACCTTGCCAAAGAACATATCTATGAATTAAAAAAAATAATCGCGAAAATCGGATAAGTAGTTCTGGAGTTTTAGGAGGACATTTGCATGCAGGCAAACATGCAAGTGACTTTGTTTTATAATATGTATAGATGAAGTGGTGAGCAGCTACGATGAAGTGTATGCAACGAGCACTCGGTTATATTTTCTCTTTATTGTTATTATAACTTGCATATTTCCACTGAGTTAATTACTTGCATCTTTTTTCTAGGTCAGGTTACAGACTATGCCCAAACCGGTCAATGGTGAGAAACCTCTTTATTTGGGAACAGTTGATTGTGCCAGGAAAACTATTCACAAGGAAGGAGTTCGTGGATTGTACAAAGGTACTACCGATATAATTGTATATTTTCTTTTTTTAGTGTTTTTCAAGAGGACTCGTAAGTCGTTCAAGTATTGTGATTTTCAGCATTTGAAGGGAATGTTTGTGTTGTTTGTTGTGGGAAATTGTTTGAAATGTTAATATTGTGTTAAAAATTTGAATATTTGCTCTATCAATTACTGTGCTTCTTTTCTACCTATAATTGAGCTCATTTATGAAACTAGTTTTATTAATTGAATTGAGTCGGTCATCGGGTGCATGGTATTTTCGTGTCGTGTTCCGGTATTCCTAGTCATATGGTCGACGAAACATTAGTTTGTCAAATGAATAGATCAAATGTTTCAATAGAATTTGATTGCTTCATACGTTTATATAAATAAAGCTAAATTCACTTCATTTCAAAAATATATATTTCTTTAACCAGCCAGGTCTCATGGATGGAATTTTAATGACTTATTATTACTTAAGTGAAAATTGTTTAGAGAAAGTTAAGGATTTTTAAGCGTGTCCCTTTTGAGATATTTTAACTGAAACTTATGTGATGTTACAAAAATAGCAACTTTTGGTTTTCCATAAAATATAAACGACGAGACTCACATCTACAAAACTTCGTTGGCAGTTGTTACTATTTAGACATTCTCCACTGAAAATGTTGAATGTGAGTATTGAAATTTACTATAAAATTTTTGACCTCAAAAATGTTAATTTCTGATAATATGACATTAAACATTCATATCAATTTTAAACTATTTGTACTGAACTAAACAAAATAATGTACAAAACAAATTCTAGGATTTTTCATTCACTTTTTATTTCATTGTAATATTTCAAAAAACAAAAGAGCTACAGAGTTTACCGGAAACCTCCAGAAACGAAATCGCGACATGCACGCATACAAAATGTCGTCACAAAAATTCACGGGTGGTCTAAAGAATAAATAAATACTCGTTTTCAACCCTTATATATTTTCAACCCGTATTTCAGTACAGTGTAACTAAGGGTAAATATATAAAAAATAATTAAACTTTAGCAGCGGCCAATTTATTTTTAATTTGTCGATTTCATATGGAATGAACCGCCCGACACTCCTTAAGCACTGTCTGAGGCCCTATTCTGTAACTTACTCAGTTTGTCCCGAGGATTCGATTCGGTTGCTCGGTTGAATCGAAATCTTGTCGCAGGTTCGATTCGGCTCAGAAAAATTGTATTCTGTAAGCCATTCGAGAAGGATTCGTTCCGTTCCGAGAGAACTCCGAAAAGTTTCGGAATGTTCGACTGATGGCGAAGCAATATAGCCGCGTCTCTGTACTCTGACCATTCAGCGAGGCGCATCTACTGAGAAGAAAGTAACGAAAGAGAACGCACCCTATGTTTGTGAACAAGTGTGAATTGCCAATTTCAACATTGCGCTTCTATATAGATTTTGTTACGGGCATAGTTGTTACTAAATAATAATAATATGGCAGAGTCCAAACAAGACCAGCTACAATTCCTTATTGCACGTGTCAAAAATTGAAAAATTGTAAACATCGAGGTCCAAATGTTAACAGTTCAGTTTTTTTACTTTTATTTAGAGGTGTCAAGTGCCTTGTTTCGATGCTTTCGTGTTGATATATCAGAGGTAAGCTGAAAGGCATATTATTGAATTTTTCATTGTTTAGTATATTCAGAAAGTGTTAAACGTTAATTTCGCATTGTTTTGTTTTTCAGGTGTTCTGTAGGTCCTAATGTTGGGTAACTACGTGGATTAACTATGAAGGAGACTCGACTTTCGAACTTCCCAAAGACATATGGTGGTTGAGAGAAAAATATTTATATGTATGATGTATATTGATCGTGAACGTTTTAAGATGACTCAATTCTATGGTATACATATCACCTTTTGATGATGAATTCAAAACCACAGAAGACATCCTCCAACCTGTCATAGGATCGGAGGAATGAAACCATATAAAGCTATTGATGGAATCGGAATTGATGGGATGGTCCCTAGCTTGATTCCGGAGAGTAAATTAGTTTATTTTCCTCCACGAGGTCACACGCAGTTTGTAACGGCTTTAAAGTTTATTATTATTATTATTATAAAACACAATATTCTGTTGTGTCATGTGTCATCAATGATGGGGAAGCGGTCTCAAGAAACGTTTGTTGCTGTGACCTATGCGTGTAGAATTGTAAGGCGTTTCTATGTTGCTCATTGTTTTATTGGTATAAAGCTTTTTCGGCTGCATAGCAGCCATCGTCAGTGTAGAATAGTGTAGAATTGTGCAAATACATTTCTTTGAAATCTGATTGAACTTAATGAAAATAAACATTTGTGAACGGAGTAAGTGCTAAATAAGTGGAAGTATTAGCTATCATTTTTTACTGATAATCTAATAAAATTTTGTATTTAATGTTGTTTCTGGTGTTATATGGAAGTGTTAACAAGGAAACTTTATAGAAACTGCACTCTCAGAATACATTGAGAAGAGGAGAGGGAGTAGCATAAAAAAGTGACATTCAATTCTAAAATCCCAAACAAATATAACTTAAGACTCCAGTGGTCGCAAATTGTTTAGGCTAACGTGTGGCTAAACGTTCGATCTTGATATGACATCTACCTTCTCACACGTTCCATAGCCGATCAGTATACTGTCAACCGCCTCATAGCTCAATGATCATTTTTATAAGTATTGCACCCGGCATGTTTGGAACCATTGTGTGCTATGTGACTTGTCCAGTTGTAATTTGTTCGGCCATTATGACTGGTTGTAATATAAGTGAGTAATAGTTATCAGGCTTTGTCCCTTTTCAATAGATATAAAAAGAGAATGTAAATAATGTCTGAAAATGACTGAACAAATTCAACAGATTGAGAGAAGAGTGTGAAAGTTGTGAAGATTGTGAAAGTATTCTCTGTGATTCAAAAACTTGACAGTAGTGAAAAGAGAATTATTAATGAAAAAGAAACTTTATTTGGCAACAAAATTTTGATTGAGTACCATTATGCACCTTGCGACAAATGGCGATCCACCGAACTGCACGACCACTGAAGTGTTAATGAATTAAACTTAGATAATATAATTCAGACAGCATGTGTTTGAGTAAATTGTATTCGATTTTCCACGTTAATTTTTACTGTGATTTGGTGTTTCTATATTTCTTCTGTAGTGTGCAAGTTGAATATAGTACTGTATGTGTTTACTCAGTGTCAATAAAAAGAGAGTTCAAATGCAAACATTTCTTCTTATTTATCCCCTCTTAATGTATTATTAACTTACTATATTGCTTTTATTTTTAACATTATTTTTGTGATGGTGAAGAATCTTTTTTAACTAATTATGAGTTAAGTTCATATCTGTATTCTCCATTGTAAAATCTATCTGATGGGATAGTGAGGTGTATCTTAACTCGCTTATTTGCTACATAATTAGTGGTACAAATGGTATGTTTGTTGGGGTAGTGGGATAAGTGGTGCGACTATGATTTCCACCACTGAGGACGTTGCCTTTTGTTGTTATTAGAATGCATATTGTAAAGATGAATAAAAATGAAATTGCTGTAAACGATGGATAGTTAAAGTGAGTCAGACTCTAGTGCTATTGTATTTTTATCTTCCTAAACCTGTTACGAGGGAAAAGTGGTGTATTTTACTGGTAACCTGTTACATTTTCACTACCAACATTTCCTTGAATTTATAATCCTTGGAGTGAAAAATTGTGTACCTCAATTAAGCTCCTATAAATAACTCTTAAAATTTTTTAATACCCCTAATTCAACAAAGAAAACTTATAATAAAGCAGTTTTGTCTTAATTTATTACATTATTGATACTTTTTCATGAAGTTCTATAATAAATGTCTTAAAACATTGGTTACGTTGCTTTACACCACTGTTCCTCTCATCACTCATAAATTAATATTTTCAGGAATTATTCCTTCTAAAGGAATTAAATAGGATAGTAAGGTGATTAAATTCTTTATTTTGTATTAAACACTTAGGGTATTTTTAGTCATTTTTCTGCAAAAATGCAGTATCAAACAGGTCTAAGGCAATGGGAAGAAATGATTAAAAATATAATTCATCACATGTATGAACGTTCATTTTGACTCTTCAACCACATTCTAGAAATACGTATTCAGTTACGTGCACCGCCAAGAATAGGCGTGCAAATACGCAAAGGACGTGCTTAACATCGAATGCACAATCGAAGGGAATCGGTTGTACCGAGACCACATAAGCCGAGGAGTCGGGCGGCGAACCAAAGGAAAATATCCCTATCCCTCTGTTGCTTACAGAGTACTACGATTGAGCTCTGCACAGGAAAGTGACGCAGAGTTGCCAGATGTACGATAATTATCGTTTTGTACGATAATTTTGCCGTGTGAACTATGTACACTACTGATAACAAAAACGGGCCCATTTATTTTTCTAAGTCTCACGCTCTGACCAGTTTTGGATTTGTTAAGTTTGCAACGCCTCTCTCCTCCTGCTTCCCCTTCGACTGGGAAAGTTTCGTTCGACCAATCGTAGGTCTATTTGAAACGGCTCCCATATTTGGAAGACTAATAGTACCGCTGGTAAATCGTAACGAGAGAAAATGTTTCATTACACCACTATTAAAGAAATATTTTGTATTTTTTTATTATACACATTTTGGACTTCTATAACAAAAATATTCTGTATATTCTTGACTTCAATAAACTTTACCATTCTCTATATTTAAACGACATCTCGAGATTCGTTGTCTCGCAAGGTCTTCATAGACAATGTAAAAGATATTAGAGTTTCTGTAAAAAACGTTTGCGTAATACTGTGATAAAATATAGTTTTTAACAGAATTTGAATATAATTGCAAGATATCGTATGGAATTGGTATAATTCGAATCACAAATTACTTATAAATATTCCTATAATTTCTTATATTTATACAGTGAAGTAAAGAAATCAAATCTCATTGCCTACTAGTGATGTGTATTGTCGAAAGTAATTTCACATAATTTGCGATTCTCTTAAGTTTTTCATATATGTGAAAAGGAATTAAATAAATATAGAAAATGTTTGTCTCAAATATGAACTAATAACACAAATGTTTAATTCTCGAGTTATAAATAATATAAAAATACTTAAGGAACAAATAAATTACATCTTCTAGTGACATATTTATCCACGATATAAAAATTTGGTAGTAATCGTGCAACCTAAAAAATAATCAGAGATCAATAATATGAAAACCTCGTTTCAGATATGAATAAATAAAAAAGACAAATCCCTTTTGTTTATTCCAATCAAATTGAAATGTATTAACTCATATTAATACCATAGGTTTTCTTTTTTCATTCCTACTTCTTTCTCTGTCATTCGTTCCTTCATTCCTTTTTTTCTCTTTTCGCTTCTTTCTTTTTCTGAATTTCCTTCTTTTCCTTTCATTCTCTTTCATTGATTCTTTCTTTTCTTGTTTCTTTCCGCGTTTTGCCTTTCTTTCGTTCTTTAAATCTTTTTTCTTTCTTTTTCCCTCCATTCATTTCTTTTTTCCTTGTTTCTTTCCGCGTTGTCTTTCTTTCCTGTTCATCTTTATTTAAAAGCAAATGTTTCCAATATATTATCTGATCAGACAAGCATTACTACCCGAGGTCTAAAACTATCCAAGCGTAATAAAGACGTGTAGTTTTTCAACCTCTGTATTTCTATTCGTAGCAAGTCATACAAATACGAATGCTATTTCAATGCTACGAATACTGTTAGTTTAATTCAATAAGTGCATGTAACTTTTTTCTTTATTAAATTTTGTGCTCCAAATGTATAATGTGATAAATCTAGATGCTATATGAATGTATTTTTATTGTAAATATTGTTTGGATATAAATTGGACAACTTAAGGCATATCCATTTCCTATTCAATATTTTTATTACAATCAAGTATACTTTTACATAGTTCCAACTTCACTAATGTTGGTGAGCGTAGTAAACAATGCTAACACATCACACTTTTCAGTCAGAATTAGAATCTCTCGAATTGCTTTTTGTATTATTGTTTTCTTTAAATATTTGTAGAATTGATTACTTTTTAATTCAATACTGAATAATTTCTGGATGGGTTAATTGAAATTACAAAAACTTTAAAATATTCCTTGTGAAATATATTATTGAATACTATCATTCACAAATGAACAAACTAAAAATAACTTAAGAGATCAAGTATAGTAATTATTTATAGAAACGTTAAACTAATAAACTAAAGAAAACTTAGACGTCGTATACTTAGGAAACGTTTCAACGTAATGCAGATTGAACTTCGAAAGTGTTCCAACTTTATCTCCTTTAGTAGCTAGCCACATTGCCATATTGGTCGTAATGCGACGTTGCCGCATTGCCAATTGCTCAGCGTATGTTTTAAGATTTTCCTAAGCAATGTGAGAGCATGAATTAAGGTTTCGTTCATTACAGCTCCCAAACATATTACGAGCTGAATTGTGGTATAAACCATTTTCAAAAATCAGTTCACAAGTGTCACCGGGATTCGAACCCACTTTGTGGTGATAGAACAATCATAGCAGTGCTTTACTGTTCTCAGTTAATTACACTTTTGCTGGAATTACAATTAAAATTATTTCATTTGATACCAGTACTTTGTAATGTTTGTAATAACAAATTGAAATTATACTTTGAAATTAAATTGACGTCATCCTCAGAATTATTTTAATAATTCTGCATATCATTATTTAGTATACCTTGTTGAAATAAATTCTTTTAACTGCGTCTGTTAGTAGTAATGTTTCTGAGCGTGGGACTTAGAAAAATAAATGGGCCCTTTTTTGTTATCAGTAGTGTACTATTTGGCTATGTACGATAAGGCCAATTATACGATAATTTCAGAGAAGGACATGTCCATGACTAAAAAGACAAAAATACGATTTTTTCAAATTTAATATTACATCTAACACCAACTCCGCTACATTTACGCAGAGTATATTGTAAGATGAGAATTGCATCTTAAACACTGTTACGCAGTAATACCTTATCAGATCATCGATATTGTAATATCTAACAATGTACGCTGCACAAATGAGGATGAGTTGGTTGGTGTGTGATTTCATTCATACTATGGTGGGAAGTATCAAGAATCGACGAAATTTTTCACGCTGTGACAGCTTAATCCTTTAAAACTGTGAACTCGAGAAGTTTAAAATAGTGATGGACACAATCCTGTATTTTTATTCTTTAACATGTTTTTCTGCAATTCGAGGTTCAAATTTAGTTCCACAAGTAGTATATTTTTCGTTGAAGAGTATTCTTATTATTTTATGCCTTTCCGCTATTTTAAGAAGTGTATGTACTTATCTGTTTAAAGCTATTTACTCAATTTAAAGGAATGTTGTACTTAGGCCTTATCGTACTGGTGTAATAAGATATGAATGGGATAATAAGATAAATCAAACAATTTTATGTAATGTAAAGAGAGTTCTTAGATTCTTCATTGTCTTTTTCGGATTCTTAGACATAAATAAAATTACTAGATAAAATGTGTCTTATCACCCCCTGTTTCTATTAATTTGTTTATCATACCATGTATTGATATTTTGTTCAAAACTATGCTTTTTATTTGCGTTTGAAAGGGATGGAAATGTGCCTTCTTTCCTTACAAATTTCATTATTTATTTACTACTACAACATAACGGAATGAGTTAAAAATATAATTAAAATTGATTTCATATTATTTTTTAACAATATTAGTGCTAAGTAGTAAGATAATGATGTCATTGTCACGGGCGTACCTACGAGGGATTAAACGCACCTTGGGTCTTATCCTATGAGGAACCTCCAAATATGTCACCAAAAATTGTATAAACAATTCAATTTAAAGTTTAATTTTCTCTAAATATTTATATAATAGTAAAATAAATAATATACATTTTAGTAAGATAAATCTTTTGTCAACTACAACTCAAACTTTATAGCGGTATTGAACTTAGCAGCGTATTTAAAATCAGTTATCAGTGTCAGTAGTGATACAATATGTTGCCCAAAGAAAAGTTTTCGGTGGTACGAAAAGTAGACCAATTCTGAACTGTTATTCAACTGTGTTCATTCAGTGTCGTGAGGAAGGGAGCATTTGGTTGGGGCACTAGCTAATTGACCATCTTCAGACGTTGTCGATGGGATGGTCCTTGTCCGCGGAGCTGATCCCTATTTTGGTTGGCTTGGTAGGATGAGAGGGAGCAATTTAAATAGGGATAGTCCAGTGGCGACACAGCAGTTTATTATAACGTTCACACAACTTACGTAGGTTCTCCACAACCTCCTGCTCGCGCTGGCGACTCGGCACAGGACTCCATTCTGACGGAGTACCGATCCACAACCATGGATTCTGCGACAACAGACAGGCGCGTCGGCGTCCAGTGGAGAGGAGAGTCAGTCAGACCGCGAAGTCAGGCCGAACTAACCGGGGTAGATCTCAGGGTGAGACGCGAGGTCTCAGTTGCACGGAATGGGTTGTTCTTGGGACCGCGAGGTCTAAGCCAAGTACAAAGGGTTGGATTTGCACTCAGGTCCTTTAGGTCTAACCAAGTACAAAGGATAGGAGTTGTACTCAGGACCTTTAGGTCTAAGCCAAGTGCAAGGGTCTGGGTTCGTACTCAGGACCGCGAGGTGTAAGCTAAATACGGAGGATTGGAGGAACGGACACACGCATCTGTCGCGCGAGTGGCAGCCGTCCCACCTCGAACGCTACGAGCGTTCTTATATAGCTTTATAACACCGAGTCGTCAGTTTGAATGTGGCGTGTCACTGCTTGGGAACGCGGGTAGTGCTACCCGCATCTACGCGACAACAGTTATTCATAACACCGTGCATAAACAGAAAACTAATAATTTTTCATAGCCAGCGCGGTAAATACTTTATTAGGTTTATTAACCCATTTGCGACCAAAGAGGGGTACTGCCCGTCCTCCCACCAATGTGGGACTTCCTGACGAAAGACAGGCAATGATATAGACGGGAAACAACACGAAATTCGTCCTCAAAGTACAGGACGGTCACTGCCCGTCTTTCGTCGGGAAGTCCCACAAAAGTAGCGGACGGGCAGTTCTGTACTTTGAGGTCGGATTTCGACGTATAGTTACTAGATATCATTCATGTCTTTATTTCTACTAGTTCTCTGAATCTTTCAGAAGTTCATTGTTAAATTGTTCCGATTGTTCTCTTCCGTAATTTTATTTTATGTTTGAGTGAAGTGGTTGTAATTTTGTATTCGCCTTACGGAAGAAAACCAAAGCTGTTGAGTGCCCTTTACGTTTGCAAGGTAAGTTTTGGGGACACTTAATTGAAAAAATCCATTCTACATCCAAGGCAAGACCTTAAAGAAAATGCAAAGTGTGCGCAACCACGGAAAAACGATCAGAGTCAGTTTACTGGTGTAAAATGTGTTTAGTTCCTTACATTTAGAAAATTTTTCGAAATTTATCATACTAAAAATTAAAAAAATATTTTTTCAACAAAATACAGGTGAATTCAATATTTCTAATTTGTAATTCTATTACCTATATTTTTAAAATGTCAAAATAAAAATAAACATTATTTAAACGAGCCCGAGAAATTGTCATTGAATGCGCTACTGTGGCAATGAAATTAATTCCGCCGCGGCGGTCGCAAAAATTCTTTAAAAAATTCAGACAGCAATGGGTCTGATAAATTTATAATTAAAACTTAAATAATGATATAAAGTGTAAAACCAGGGTGTACGATAATTTTGGAAGGATTGTACGATAATACCTACAGCGGTGGTCTAGTGGTAGCGTCTCCGCCTCACGATTCCACTGAGCAGTAGAGCGTGAGTTCAAACACTCTTCGGCCGAACTAGGCCGAACTAGGTGAGGTTTTCAGCTGGGGTTTTCCTCACCTATTCCAGACAAATGACTGTTCGGCACCATAAGTTCCCTGGCAACCCAACATCTCTCCTTCCTAATTCCCTTACCCAAATCCAACGGTTAGATGGAAGACCAGGCCTCATGGCCTGAACCTCGCCAAAAGACGTAAAATAAATAAATAAATAAATAATTCTTATTTGACGACCTGGCAACTCTGAAGTGACGTCACTTCGGTCGAACTGGATCGGTACGAGTTCAACCGAATGTTACAGAATAGGGCTTCTGAACAGGTAAGTGTACCCTTAATTTTTACCTGGGAGGAGTTGCTTCAGAATTTCTTATTGAGCCCTTATTTTTCAGGCAGTTTTTTTATTCAGCATGAGAAAAGGAGTAGCTTCTGTTTTATTGCAGGAGATTAAGTATTGACTAGATCATATTAGCTAGCCTCCTCGTGGCGTTAGCTGCGATCGTGAATGAGCTCTCTCTATTTTTCAGTTTATTCTTTCTCATTATTTTATTTTTTCGAGTTTTTGTGATTCAGTAGTTGTATTTGGTTGTATTTCATTGTAATGTAAAATTCTTTGTTCTGTGTGAGTGTTAAGTGAAAAATCACTAAAAACATTTCCTAAGGTTTTCAAACCCAACGGACCAAATATAATTTCATATTGTTTTCATTCTAGTGCTTCATTCAAAGGTGTGGTAAAGTTTACGTAAGTACAAACGGAATCATAAATTTAACTTCTTGGTGCATTAAAATTAATTATTTTGGTGTATTTAGATTTTCTGGTGCATTTAGATTTTCTGGTGCATTTAGATTTTCTGGTGCATATACTATTACATCATTATTAACTTATAAATAACGTACTCTACTGTTGCACTGCTCAAGTTTCGTCGCCGTAAATAGAATTATTTCAATATTTTACCATTTGTTTACTTAACTCTTTTTGTAGTTATTCATTACACTCTAATATAATATTGCCTTAGTTATTGTCGAATGTATCTGCAGCTGTCGTCCTAAATTATTATTTCTGTCATTTTAGTTGTCGGTTTCTTTATTTACTTAATTAAACCCTGCTCTATTGTTGCACCCAAGTTTTCGTCGTCATAATTACATAAAATTATTACATCATTTTACAATTCGTTTTCTTGATTCTTTCGTATCTCTTTACATTTTAACATAATATAGAATAGTTATTGTCCAATTAATTAATCTCCAGTTGTCGTTCTAAATAATTTAACATAATGTAGAGTAGTTATTGTCGAATTAAATAACCTCCAGTGGTCGCCCTAAATAATTATTTCAATAATTTTTGTTGTCGATTTGTTTGTATATTTAATTTATTTAATATCTCATTTGTAACTTCCGTAATAATAAATATATTATTATACTAATATCCTTCATTCAGTGTGAGATGCCAGTTTTCGTGTATTCTCATTTGCTTTTGTCGTTAAGTTGCTAACTAACTCACAACAATGGACACTATCGCATTCCTCAACTCATTCGAAGCTGATCTTCAGAAGGCGTACAATGACTTGGTACATTATATTTTCACACGAATCAGTGCGCTGGAAGAGGTCAATAAGAAAACGATCGGCGGTTGGACTACAATTAGGAATTGGCGCCTTTCCAACTGCTATCACCCGGTTCGACCAAATTCGCATGCACCACTCCAACTCTTCACTCAGAATAGGTTTAGTGTGTTAGATGACATGTCCCTGTTTCCTCCCTTACCTACTCGTTTTATCCCCTCCCGTCCAGTACCCAAACCTGTTTACAAACCACGCACTGGTAAGCACGGCCGCCCAAAACCACGTAAAGTAGTGCTACCCAGAGATGATACCAACACTTCCACGCAGAAATCAAACGTGCTCATACTAGCTGATTCGCACGGTCGTCAGATGTCCTCCGTTTTGCGTGGATTGCTTCCTTGCTAGTTCTCAGTCTCCGGTTTCTTTAAGCCAAACGCTCGTTTGGCTGAAGTTATTCGAGAACTGGACACCTACACTAAAAAACTCACAGAGCGGGACACAGTTTTTTTTGTGGGGCTTTAGGGCTCGTCAACAGCGAGGTCATTAGAGCCCTTGCGGGACACAGTAATCATCATAGGTGAGCAGAACGATATTAACTTGAGTGGTCATTTCTACGCGTCTGAACATCAACAAAAAACTAAAAATGGTCTCCCTGCACACTAACATAGTGCTCTCTAGCCTGTCTCCACGCTTCAACGTTCCACAAATAAACCACGAAATTCACCTGGCAAACATCTCCCTAAAACATCACCTGGCAGACACAAAAATAACATTATTTGATTTGCAACCACACCTGACTGCCAAAGACTTTACCCAGCACGGTTTACACGTTAGACCATCTGGGAAACAGCACTTTGGTTCTCTCCTAGCTTCACATCTGACCTCACATCACCCACCTGCCCCTTTACCCACTCCTACACCTCCTCCTGCTCCTACCTCATCACCATCTCCTCCTCCTATCTCCACACCCATTTCTTCTCCTTTCCCCGTTCTTTCACCTACTGCTTCCTCATTTCTCACGTCCTCGCCTATTCCTCCATTCACATCTCCTGCCGCCCCCATACACAGTTACATCTTGCGCTCAGGAGTACGATGTGGTACTCGAAGGTGACAATCGCGTTCGGGTGCGGTGTGCGGGCTTGAACCGGAACTAGAAGCTGTACCAAATTCAAATTCCCCTTCTCAATCTACCGTCGATTTCATTTCTCGTGAATCACAAACTCTTTGCGAAAATAAAATAATTATATTTCATCATAATGTCCAGTCCTTTTCAAACAATTGACAGACATTGAAATTCTGGTACACGAAAATCCATTCGATTTACTATACCTCACAGAACATTGGCTTTCAACTAACAACATCAACGATACTGCTATTTCTAATTATTATTTAGCAAGTTCTTACTGTCGGCAAAATTTTAAAGGCAAAAATCCCCACGGAGGTACGTGTATCTACGTTCGTAATGATATTTTATCTTCTCCACTGACAGGCTACGAGAACTTCTGCGTAGATAGTGTGTTCGAATTTTCTGCAGTTAATCTGACCGACACCGGTATTGTTGTTTTGTGTATTTATAGACCACCTCAATCAGATCTTGACATTTTTTCGGAACTTCGAAATTGTTTTAAAACATATTACACATAAATCTGCTAAATCCATCGTTATATGTGATTTCAACATCGATTTCTTGAGTACATCCGACCCTGCACATTCACCAATCGATTCAAGTATCTTTTCGATTCCTTCAACCTTATTACCACGATAAACGACCCCACTCGCCTCTCCGGTTCATCTCAAACATTGCTAGATCAAATTGTCAACTATGGAATCTTGTATTTCTCCGAAGTGTTTATCGCCAGATACAGTGATCACTTTGCTCAAGTATTGACTATTAATAATAAACTAAAACCACTTAAAATCCTTTACAAGTTTTCAAGAGAATTNATAAATTATTTGCGTGAAGAAACATGGAAAGATGTTTACAATTGCCAAAACATCGACGACAAATTCAATGTATTTATCTCAATATTCCTAAAACATTACAACTCTAGCTTTCCCATCAAACGCAAGATAATTAACACAAAAAAATACAATAGATGGATCACCCAAGGGATAGGAATTTCTTCAAAAAATAAACGCGGTTTATATTATGTTTCAAAACTCTATAACCAATCACCCGAATTCCATGATTATTTTCGTAAATATAAGACTATTCTCCGAAAAGTAGTCTATGCAGCTAAAGTTATGGAAAGCGACCGGCGGGTACTAAAATCGTACAACCAGATGAGAATTATGTGGAATATTGTTAACAATTACACGTCAAGACACCTCTCTTCTAAACTTGCCATTTCAATAGCTCTTATGCGCCAGTGAACTCACACTACTTTCCCTCACAACTACTATAAGACAACTAACTCCATGTTTCTCCACTCTGGGGAAAAATATTTCTTCCACAATAATTAATTTTCAAATGTTGCAGATTGTAACCATTTTTTGGATCCACATACTTACGTTAGGTTCAATCATTTTCTGGATTTTGAAACTGGTCACAATTCAGCACAGAAAGTGAAATGGGTGAATCTGTGGACGAATTTATAGACTGACTATGGGAGAGTTTGGGGAATGTTCAGGGAAACAGACTACCCTTGAGTGACTGATATTACCTTCCAATTGTGAAGACCATTCCATCTCTCATTGTGCACAAGATTATTTTAATATTTCTCTCACTATTAAATAGGGTAGATTCCACACGTTTTGGCATATACTGCCTTCTACGAAGCGCATCCGACCATCTCGTTCTTTCTGGCATATCATCTTCTTGAACGTGGACAGATATGTCTTCCCTGTTCATGTGATTCAAATTCCGAGTCCGACCT
This sequence comes from Laupala kohalensis, assembly GCA_002313205.1. NCBI lineage: Eukaryota > Metazoa > Arthropoda > Insecta > Orthoptera > Trigonidiidae > Laupala > Laupala kohalensis. The sequence goes on along the minus strand of NNCF01133046.1, from coordinate 77,099 downwards.
CCTAATCTCATTTTAGTTATGGAAAACGACAGGCAGGTACTAAAATCGAACAACCGGATTTGATCGAACTATGTGGAATATTGTTAAAAATTACACGTCAGCTTCTGAAAATCGCGAAGAAAATTTTTCTCTTCTAAACGATGGCAAAATCGTATGAAATCCTCAGGAAATCTCAAATTTGTTTAATTCTTACTTCTCAGAAGTAGGTAAAATAACGAACTCAATATATCCAAATCAGTGTCTTCCAATTATATCCACGCACATACCCAATTCTATGTTCACTTCCGAAACTAGCGCCAGTGAAGTCATGAAAATCAGCTCATTAAAAAACAAATTTTCAATAGGATTAGATGATATACCCGAGTTTATTGTTAAATTTTCGTCCCTCTCTATATTAAATCCACTCATAAATATTTTTAATAGTTCTTCGTCTTTAAGAGAGCTAAAGTGAAACCTTTACACAAGAAAGGAAACAAACTTAATATTGGAAATTACCGACCAATATCTACTACCCACTTTCTCAAGAATCCTAGAAAAATTGTCTTTTAGATTTTTTTATCAAAAAATAACATTCTCTCTGACGATCAACACGGTTTTAAGAAATCCTTTTCCGCTACAAGCGCCATATTTTCTTTCTTAAACAATGTTACCATGTGTTTTGACCGTGGAGAAAATCCTCTGGGCATTTTTAATTTATCCAAAACATTCGATGTCATCTATCACGAAATTCTCCTTTTCAAATTGCATTCTTTAGGCATTCGTGGACTTCACATCAATTGCTAACTTCTTATTTCAAAGATCATCAACAGGTCGAAATATCCTATACTAAAAATAAAATACTTGAGCGTTGTCTTTCAGAAACAAAGCCACTTACTTGTGGAGTACCCCCAGGATCAATTCTCGGCCCTATACTCTTTTTAATGTATGTGAACGACATGTCAATATCTAAGTCAGATTGCAAAATGGTTCTTTTTGTTGATGACACTAACTTATTATGTAAACACGCCAACGCTCAAAAAGTTTTGTCTAACCTTTCGACTTGGTTCATTCCAAATCGTCTCATTGTAAACTCTGACAAAACAGTGTGTATGTCATTTCTTTATAGTAATACAATATCTTTACCTCAGGTTTCTCTTTCTTTAAACGGAACACAATTAAAAGCTGTTACGAATACAAAATTCTTAGGTCTCCATATCCCAGACAACCTCAAATGGAATTGTCACGTGATAATCTTAATTCCCAATTAAGCAAATTGTGCTATGGATTCCGAATCTTAGTGTATGTAGTTAGTCCTCGTACATCCCGTTGCGTATATTTTGCAAACGTTTACTCCCATTTACGTTTTGGCATTTTCTTCTTGGGCAATTCCGATCAGAGTATTCAAACTTTCAGGATGGAGAAGAGGATAGTTCGGATAATTTGTAAATCTCTCCCCCGAAATTCTTGTAAACCTTTACTCAAGGAATTTAATATCTTAACACTTCCCTGCATTTGTATTTATAAAAAGGTCATGTTTGATAAGACCAAGTTACTGAAGTCCCACCCTGGCTTCATACGAAACAGTCTCGTTCACGAATACAATACTCGCAATAGGAAAATAATATTCATCGCCCTAGAGTGTCAACCACTCTGCCTAAAAGAACCTTATCATTCGGGAATCGTTCTAGAAAATAAAAGATATTATGAAATTGAATCTCTTCAAATCCACGGTTCAAAACTACCTCCTGCACCAGTGCTTCTGCACTGTAAAAGAATTTATTGATTTTAATAAAAGTTAAATCCGTCTTGTACTTTATTACGCCTTTGCTGTAGTACTTTTTAAGTAACTTATAACAATTTCAAAAACTATTTTCGTGCATGATTGTTGTGTCTTATGATTCATATTAATTTAGTTTTATGTGTACTAAACTCTGGCACGGTTGTGTACATTAATTTTGTAGTCCCATCCTGGCCCGGGTTTTTCTCCGTTTTTCCTTCGGATAGAGGCGGATTTCTTATACAGGTACTCTAGGCTTGTCTAGGGGCATGTTTATTGTAATAATAAATCGTGAATTTAGTGTTATTTCAGTTCTTTTGATTTTTAAACACTATACTCAGAGTAATCTATAGTTTGATAATAATTTGTACATGTACATTTTTTTGCGTTAAATTTCAAACATATTGACATTTTATCAGTATTATAACTCGCAGCTAACTTTTTATCTTATCTAGGAAATTTTGCTGAAATTTTATTGTATCCGCCTCTGCCTTAGGGCCCTTGATCGGAATTGATGGGATGGTCTCTTGTTTACTTCCGGAGAGTAAAATTAGTTTGCTGTCCTTGGCGTGGTCATATGCAGTTTGTACTGTTTTTTTACAGTAAATTTATTATTATTAAATAATAGTGGTTTATTGTAGCATAGTTTTTTTTTTTAGTTTTCTGCTTGCCTAGATTTCACTTTAGCGTAAAACAGATTCGGAGTAATTTAATTTTAAATAATGATAAAATTGTGGAATAAATGAGCTCTATCTTCATTTTCATGGAAATGAAGTGAAATGCATGTTTTGAGCCATTTCAGAGATTGTCGGTTTTTTTATTCAAAGTTTGGTATTAGGTGTGTTATGTCGTTTCAGTTCACAGGTAATATTTTGAATTTAACTGTTTTAACATATTTTATTATTTCTTTTGTAAATTGTTATTTAAACTGTTTTTATTTGCAACTCATCTACATATTTGTTTCATTTTAATATAGCATCACTGCTTTATAGCAAGTACTCTAGTCTGTTCTTTGGGTACATTGCCTTTGATTATCATTATGCGTTGTACTAAAAGTTAAGATGGTGTTTATTATTCAGTATTCCGATTTTAAGTAAGGTTTGTGGTGAAATTGTGAAATAGCTAGTGGTGAACAATACTCGTTAGATTAATGAATTTTGTTTTGCAATGCTCGGGATAACTTACATAATTGTTCTTTTTTGTTTTTTTAGGTATGGCTGCTCCTATAACAGGAGTGGCTCCGATCTTCGCTTTGAGTTTTTTTGGCTTTGGTGTTGGAAAGCGATTGCAGCAAAAATCACCAGAAGAAAATTTGTCCCTTCTTCAGCTCTTTGCTGCTGGAGCCTTCTCTGGAATTTTTACAACCAGCATTATGGCTCCTGGAGAAAGAATCAAATGTTTACTGCAGGTAACGTATTACTTACTCTACATGTAACCAAATGTAACAGATTTGAAAGCATTTTATAAGAGAATGAATGTATTAATTCTTGGAAACCAAACTTAAACCTTATTCAAATTGATAACGATAATTTAAATACATTCTATCTACTTACTGCTGGATAAGCACCTCTGATACACTGTGAATACAGCAATTACACACCTGTATTTTGTCAACAAAAAAAATTAAACAAGCTTATTTTTATAGTAATTTTATTTATTATACTTGTTACTTATTTGCTAAATTATTAAATATTTTTATAAGAGCATATTGTTTAGTTTCTGGTGGTTTAAAGTTGACTATTAATGTATGACTTGGCGAACATTTTTACCTTTTTTGTAAGTATTATAAACATGAGCAAATCAAGTGACTATTTTTGTCGTTGGCTTTCACACCTTAGTTTTAAAAAATCAAGAGACATTTGGAACTGACAAGATTTAAATGGATCATGTGATTTAGAAGAAATACTTGATGGTGGAAGTTTAATAACAAAGCTATTAGGAGGGATTTCTAGTTTTTTTGAGTAAAAATAAATTTAACATGACTAGAATATTTGGCTAGTTTTGAAGAATGAAATATGATTTGTTTCAACCGGAATTTCTGTGCAGTATTTGAATATGTGGAGAATATAGTGATAATAATTTAAGAAGTTTAGGAGAATTCCAAAAAATATAAAACACTAATAAATTCAAATGGAATTACTAACTGATTCAAACAATGCAAATTGGAGTCTGGGATTTATCTAAGAATGAGTCGCCGAATAAACTACTGAATGATGAATAAATCCACAAATTTATAAATAAATAAATATTTATGCCCTATCCTAATAAAAGTATAAACAAATGATACTTAACCATAGTTAAATAATTGAAAAAAAAGCAGAATAGGTAAGGATCAGTGGTTAAAAGGATATAGCGACACGAATATTGAAAAAGAAGCGTTCATAGATGAAATATAGCGGAAATCTGGAAAATCAAGTGAGTATCTCCCACAAATCAACGTATTTTCTGGTCATCAACGTCTCACAATCTTAGTTCAATATCATCCAAACTAAAGGACGTATCAAACCTCAAACACGCAACAATACCTTGTTTTCGATAGTTGTCACCCACATCATCTTACTCACTCCCTTCACTATGCCCTATCTATTCGTGGGCATTGAATTTGTAACAATCCTTCAGATCTCCATCAACACCTTACCAATTACATGATACCCTTAATAATCGTCATTATCCTACTAATTTATTGAAACAAAGAATTTTATCTCCGAGTTTAAAGTATGTATCTAAATCCATTAACTCACAATTCTGTCAGTCCCCTGCATTATGCACATTTTTCTCTGGTATTGACAAAATGAAACCTATTCTCAAAGACTTGTATCACATCATAGGTTCCAACCCCTCCACAAAATCTTTCTTTAACAAACCCCGTCAACTTGTTTATGGACAACCCCCTCATCGCCACAAATTATTAAACAACAATGAATTCAACAACGCCCCTCTCACTTTCTCTCTCGGCACAAATGCTGTGAAAAACTTAGGTGCCAAACCTGTAACATTATTGATTCTTCTACGTCTTTCTCTAGTCCTGTCACCCAATTCACCCACAAAATACTACAATCCAGTGAATGTACTTCCAGATATTGCATTTACCATCTTACTTGTACTCTGTGTAAACGTTTGTATGTAGGAGAAGCAATTATTCCTCTCAACATCGGGATGAACAACCTCTTCTTTAGATAAACCTATTTCTTCTTTCCCTGTCCCCTCCCACGCTAAATTACATTTTTTAAAATTAACGAATGTTTTAATTATTTATTTTGGAAACTCTTCCCAAACATTCCCAATCCATGGATGTAAAAACGCATGTTAGATTTCATCTGGACCCTAGGAGCCTCTACCCATCCCGGTTTAAACAGACAACAGTAAATTTTTCAAAATTCAATTTTAAATTTCCCTTCTACTTTTCTATCCTTTCATCTAACTGTCGGTCAACGTAATCCAAAGAGAGAAGACTCAGATCATTTTCTACGTGGTTGAGGAAGACTGGGCGCCGAAACTGTTCCGTCAAATTTGTGAGTTACTTTTGTGTATTTTTCTTTGTATTTCTCATTAACGTTAAAACTTTTTAATTATATATACACGGAAATAAAGCGACTGTATAGAATACAGTAGTGTATAAAACGACACTTCTATATTCTATAAATTATCATTTACTTATTGTTTATTGATTTATTTATTTGTTTGTTTACTTATTTATTTATTGTGATGCATCTTTACTTACCCTCTCTGCGTGGCACTGCGCGTAGAATACGTGCTAGGTTGAAAAAAACAACAACCTACGTTTGCCACTGACGTGATTACGCCCTATAATAACTTACAGAGGGTAACAAGTTTTGCACTTAACTCCAAAAATGACCACATTGACTCATGTCGGTGGATATTAAATCACACAAAAATCTATGAAACTGTCCAGGGCCTGAGAGTTGTTCGACTGAAGCGGCACGGCTATGAAAAGTTATCCAGAACAATTTACCGCCCGCCCTGTCGCTCTTACTAACACTTCAGATACAACGAAACTTGATTATCATAAAATAAAATCCCAAATAAATTTCTAAGTCGATAGTGCTGCTGGCTCGAATCACATAAATAAAATATTTCCTAGCAAATAACAACAAGGAATGACATTCATGATAAAAATAAAATGTAATACATAAGGGAAATATGGTTTATTGTGCAATACAAAAAAATCTGACTAACAAAACGGAAAATAATCAACTGAACTGATCGATGAAGGAGTAAACAAAAAAATATATACCAGCGCATTGATTAGATTCTAATATTAGTCACAAAAATACCTCTTATAAATTACAAAATTTACTGAACGGTGAGATTACATTGATTAAACATGACTCAAAACGTTTTCAACACAATTGTTCGCAACGCCTACAATTTAACTCCTTAGAATTTAGTTCTGTCGATCGTAATTGCACGATCTGAAAAGTTCGAAGTCGCGATACTGCGCCTCTCACAGACAAAAGTTCCCCGCGACACATAGGTTGAAGTAAATAAGTCGTACCGGCAATTCGTATACCACAACGTCGTCTTCTTTCTTCACTTCTTGAAGTTGCTGGCTAGTAGGCGAAGTCAGTAATTTCCACGAGTAGCGTCGCTTGCTATAATGCAGCTCATAAAGGCTGCTGCACACATTCGTTATTCGGCGAACCCCAAGCAACCGAACAACGAATCCCGAGCAACAGCGACTTGCTCGGGGTATTTCCCGAGTATTCGCATATTGGCGATCCAGACACAAGCAATTTGTCAAGCACGTGCTCGCTCTGGGAACGACGAATATTCATTCGTGTTAGTGATTAGAGGTTGTGGAGAATGAATCTGCAGTAATCACACATACTGCTGCGTATAATTGTCTTGAGAAATGTTTTTAACAAATGGGTCTTATCTTATTTTAATCAGTCAATGAAATTAAATCATTAATAAGCTAGTTTTTATCCACTCTAAAAGAATCAATATTGTATAACTATCTTAATTTGTGTCTCAACAACATCCCACTCTATTTATTCAAATATCATTCATTACATTTAAATGTTATATTTTTATTATTTATTATATAGTTTTTTTTTATTTTCACATTTTTTATTACCTGAACATTGAATATTTATTACGTGAATTGGAAATATATGCTAATACTACAAAAAAATAGATAATGCTAATAAAGTCAATACACGTTCAATACTGTGGAACTTTAGGACGCTTCATAAACAAGTAAATAAAGTGAATAAATATGTTTGTGGTTTAAATCACTCATCAAATAATACTTTAGTCAAAAGGCAGTTGCTAACTGCTTATGACCACGTTGGGGATAATGAATGAAGTTTCTCAATCACTACTTAATTATTTCCATTTTCACTATTTTATCGCTACTATAAACACTTATTACTTTCTACGATAAGGATAAAAATTACAAATAATTAGTTTTTTCAGCATTTACTTACTCGGAATAACTTGAAATCGTAATACTCGTATAATCGCTATCCCTGGTATTCGTAAAAACACGAATATGTGGACAGTACCCCGAACATGTAACATGGGAATATTCGCCTGTGGTTGTTTTCCTTTGATGTGTCTCAAAAGACCGACACGCTGCGGGAAAAGGCGAGCACCGGTGTTCGTGATGCGACGAATAGCGAGCAACTCATTCACACTAGTCGCTATTCGGTGAGCAGTTGCTCGGAGTTCGCCGAATAGTGAATGTGTGGAGCCGCCTTTAGCCAACTGCTTGCTCGTGAATCCTATCGAAGTGGTACATAAAATTTTCTAGAAATCTGTCATATCTATACAACGCCTGACACTCCGAGGTGTGATTGCACACTTGCTCTATCAGTAATTTGAAAATGCCCGTACTGTCCCTAAGCACTGAGCTACTTTTTGTTGAAACGATGGTTGGAAAGCGAGAGAGTCCTCGCGTCTTTGTATCGTAAAGCGCCACATGCGGAGGAATTGCTTCCTTTTGATTTTATGCCTCGCGTTACGGGTGGAGTAGGCCATGAGCTTGCTTGTGACAACTGTTTCTTCACTTACCGACGCAAAACACCTGAACCTCGCCGCGCGCTATTCAAATTCAATTGAGCGTAATAATTATCTTTCATTCAATTGAGGGTACAATTGAAGGATTAATGTATATATAAGTACTAGAGTAGTGGAGTTAAAATATAAAATAGATTATAACTATGTAAAATAGGTTATGAACATTAAAGTAGTGCGGATCAATCTACACAGAAACATTATAGCAAGCAGAGAAGTAATTGTACTAATGACAGACTGATGAGTGCCTTGTTCAAGAGCCTTATGTCGTACGCGGGAAAATCCAATACGTTCCCCTGTCTTATAAAATATTAACAGGAAAAAAGAAGCAATCAGCAATGTACATCGTAAATAATAGTATTTACGTTTTAAATTTGGANATATATATATATATATATATATATATATATATATATATATATATATATATATATATATATATATATATATATATATATATATATATATATATACATTTTGAACGAAGAGACAAAAAATACTTTAATATTATACGTAAAATTATAGAAAAGTATGGATGTATGAATATTATTATGGGAGGTGATTGGAAATCAAGAACGAAATAACTAGGGGGTAGAATAACAAGCATTGGGGGAAGAATTTGGAAAAATTAATATTTGAGAGATTACATATACACAGTATTTTTGGACAAAAACATTCCAAACAAGTGAGGAATCAATAACATATCACAGGAAGTACACAAAGTACATATATAACTGTGAATAATTGGAAAGTTTGTAGAAAAGTAGATAGTGACCACTTCACAATTTACATAATAAATGGTATAGACACTAGTAAAAATGTTTCGGAAAGAATTTACAACACAAACTGGGAGAAACCAATTAAAGACAAAGAAAAGCTTTGTAATAAACAATACACACCTTGCAGAACGAATAGTTAACAGAGTGCTACAGCTAACAATGCTTCGCATATCAGGTGAATATGGAAAGAGGATAGACGATGGACACTTTTGGGGGGAAAGTTGGTGGGATAAAAATTTAACAAGATTGAAGAGGAAGAAAACTAAATTACGACGGAGGTATTAATGCAGCAAAAGAGGAACGATTTTGAGAGAAAGGTTGAGAGGAGACAACAAAGAATGTCTTCGGGAATATCGTGATACGATAAGGGAAAAAGAGAAAAATGGAGTTCATAGAAAGCTATATGCATAAAGACGCCTGGGGATTGCCATACGCTGTAGGAAGAGGAAAGATTAAGACAAAAGCGGTCTGGAACACTGTAAAGGACAATAATAGAATCACTACGGGATGGCTAGATACTGTGGAAACTTTACTACATAATATTCTAATGCAGGTGCATTTGGAATGAAAATAACGATCCATAGGCTATTCATAGGAAGATAGATGTATCCGAGGTAGATAAAGTCATCAAATATTATTGAATGTTTACAGGAAGTTGGCTTAGAAAAGGAGTGGATAAGAATAATATAATCATATTTTAGGGATAGGACGGTGTTCTTGGAGATAGGTGGAGAACGTGTATTCAGAACCCTAACACGAGGTTGTACCCAAAGCTCACACACAGGTCCAATATATTGGAATGTTGTCCTAAATAAAGTGCTAAATAAATTGGCAGAAAAAAAAGACACGTAATAGAGTTCGCAGATGACACGGTAATGTTTGTGGAAGGATCTAGTCAAGCGAAACTCGAAAAACAGAACGTAGAAAAGCGTTAGAAGTATGTATAAAAATTAGTAAAGAGTACCATCTAACAATACCATAAGACAAAACTAGTATAATTGTTTTTGGCATGGAACAGGAGAAAAGGAGGGATTCAGTCATTCGAATCGGAAATTGGAAAGTTAAAGAAAAAACCGAAGTATTTAGGCGTCGTTATAGACGAGAAATTGCGGTTTCGAGACCATTTGGAGTATATCGAGGTGAAGGAAATCGTTTTATAAGTTGATTCTGGAGTGCATAACAAAATATTGTTTAGAACATAATGATAGAAAATTATATAAGGGAGCTATTGGAAGCATAATGACATTGCGATAGCGTATGGGGGATGCGGTTGGAGAATAAATACATGGAAAAGAAATTGGAAAGTGTACAGCGCCGAATATTAGTAAATTGGTGCAAATGTTACGGGACCCTTTCGACAAAGGCATTACAAACAATTTTAGGCATTGCACCTATAGATATCGTGGTACATGTAAGAAGCCTACGCTATAGAATACGGAAAGGGGAAAGTATAGCGATAGATTGTATGAAAATCAGTAGGAACGACAGAAGGGGGAAAACTATATTAACAAGAATGCATCACTGCATCAATGTTTGTCAATAAGATGGAATAGAGCGAAGGAAGGTAGGATTTTATCCCAATATATTAAATGGGTTGAGTTTGCTTATAATAACAAGAGATGATTTACACCAAATGAATTTGTCATAGAATTTATCACGGGCTATGGTAACTTCAATCAGTACTTGAAAAGAATGGACCAGAGGGAACATGATAATGTGTTTCTGTGGTAAGGGAATCGAATTCCCGGATCACATTTTGATTCATTGATTGATGTTTACGAACGTGAACGATATATGTGAAAAGGATGAAGCATCACGGACTTATAGATGTCCAAGGTATTCAAAGATGCTTCAAAGGATAAGTATGAAGATTTCGAAAGATACGTGACATAATTAGGAACGTTTCGAGATGCTATACAATATGGATAAGAGAGGTTTCACGCTTATAAAGGAAGACAAAAAGGTAGGAATTGAAAAACGATGACAATATTCAAGAATCCCTGGTAATATCAACAAGGAACAGTGTTTTAGAGAGTTCAATTAAATAAAAAATATACAATTACTATCTGAGTTCCAGCGGCTTTGCTCACGTGAATGTTGTATGAATTTTGTAATACGTCTGCAACTTTTTCTCACATTCCCATTGATATCGTAAGAATTTAATCCATTGATGTTGGATGTTTGTTAATTAATTTTTGCTTGTATGTTAATGAGCGATAATAGTCAGGGAAATTAATCCATTGGTCAAGGAATATTTATATGGATATTGCCTCCCTCCACCCTTGCTGTGCCACGGAAAGAGCCACACTGATAGGTGCGTATCCTCAATTCCTTATTTTCACTGATATAATAGAGAGGAAAAAAAGAAAACATTTATTTCCCATTTCACTCCCTTAGGGCTAAATGTTCGTAAAATCATTGGATTTCTATACACATAGTAGTCGCACAAGATGGGATTTCTTGAGCCGATTTTGTGTGATCTGACACAACGTAGTTATTGTACACTACGAGTAGGGTCGCTGTCGTCGCATCCCTTCTCTCTCGCTCCCCACTACGCCATGCTACGCTTTCTCTCTATCTCTCTCCCCACCGGAGGAACTTTCTCCACATGCAGTGTTGTCTTCTGCTTGCCTCCCTCCACCCTCCCTGTGCCACGGAAAGAGCCATGCGTCAGGGCAAAGGTATTTCTTTTCACGATACATTTTCCTGAACCAAACCCAGTTGTGGTGGCTACGTGGTGGACAGTAGTCAGTTTGCGGACCACGATACGATCTGCGCCGTTCAGGATAAAGTGTCCCAGTGAACGACGATTTCATTGAAACTTATTGAAACCTCTTCAAATAGTCATTACATTCTATAAATAACTGAACAACTGATTGAAGATTGTTTAGGACTGCTTAAAATACTTGATCATTCTCAATCAAATTATAAAATACTTTTTTAAAACATCGTTTCTGTATGAAATGAATAGTATATTAGTGTGGACATATCTTATATTTTGGGCGAGTATATGTCGTTTCTCTTTATAGTGAAATAATCTAATTCATTTACTCGAATCTTTGTGAACGCGTATGATTTTTTAGTTTCTGAGGGTTGAATTAGGGACAAAGTGATATTCGTACCAGTTGGGTTGTACCATTGAGTTTGTATCTTAATAGAAATCCCATTTCCATGTTAAGACTCATAGACGAAAAAATTGTTCGAGTGTACTTCCATTAGCGGATTTCGAGTGAAGCACAAAGTTTGTGATATTTTACTACTGCCCCAAGTGTTCGTTTAGTGAACTTGACACAGGTTTTGACCAGGTCGCCGATTTAGGAGGAAAAAGTTGACGGCGGTATTGCCGACTCCTCCAGAAAACATCTCACATTTCATCAATGACCAAGGGACTTTCAAGAAGCCGCCACCTATTCAGGAAATGTTTCATGCGTACGAAATGACCTGAGACTCGAGTTTACGCTATCATGGATTGGCCTAATGTAATGAAACATCCATAAAATTAATGGAAATACGAGTATCTCCAAATTTTACTTATCTAAAAACCACAAATCATCATAGTTTTTTTAAATGAAAAATACGAGCTTTTACCGTATTCTAAACTATTTCTTATCTGTGTACAATTATTTTGTATAAACTTATATTTTTAATATTTATTTTGTAAGAGCCATAAATTATTTACCAACATCTAATTATTGAAATAGATTTATCAGAATTGGTTTTAAGAGATTTAGAGAAAGTAGACAGATAAAATCAGATTTTACTCAAGATAACAAATTATACACGAGATATATAGACTACATATTTTGCGTTGTACCACAAAACAAAATTCTACACATGATAGTTGTTTTTAATTTCTGTCACAGATTTGTTATGTTGGAAATACAAAATAACGAGCAACTTAAAGACCCTCGTAATAAATAACATTTCAATCAGCATATTCAACAAAAGCAACATATTCAGGAACATTAATACAAATTTATTCTGGTAATACAGCACACAATAGGAAGTATAATTTACTACTACACAAATGAAACATACAACTGAACAGAAACATGAATACAATTAAAATATACTCATCCACTAGAAATTGTTCCGAAATATATTACAAAAAGAATTCTAATTTTTAGAAACATGGAGCAAATGCAGATAGAGTAATTAAGATATGATGTAAACCAACCACATACCGTGACCCTACCAAATTCCACGATTTCTGATTTAAAACCAAGAACAAGTAAAACTTTAAAAACAAGAAGCAAAATTGTTAAAGAAGTGTTGAAACATAAAAAATTCCAGTAATTGATTTTCATATGATGTAACAGTATTTTAAAGAAAATCCGAGAAAAATCTCAATTAGTTCGTGAAATGAAGCGAAAATAATATAGTATGGCGATAGCGCTAACGATAAGAACAAGAAAATATTTCTACCCTTTGACTCCCATTACAAATAAGGTGCGGAAAGACACAATAATCCATATTAGATATTTAAATTAGCAATATTTTACTACAAAAACCAACTTGATATCTCATTTAGTCTGCGAGATATCTAGGAAGTTTGAATAATAATATTTTACCCTGTTTCACCCCTTTAAAATCAGATTTGGAAAAATACTTTCTAATTTGCCAACTGCGACAAATAACTAACATATCCCCAAAAAATGTTTAAATCTCGTTTTGATGGGTGTTGATTGCCAATTAATCAGGACATTGTCTTGATCAAGGAACTACGCAATCGCTACAGATTAACATGTGCTTGAATTACATTTGTTATTTACTTTAATTACACCAAAATTATTTTGACCAAAATACATAAATTTCTTCAGAAATTCATGTGGAATCCACCGGTGCAATTACATTTTCTCTCTTTATATTATTATGTAATTGTTAAAAACAGCTCTTAAGGTCATAGTATTTGAATGGTTTACTTTATTCATTCCGTTAATTACGTCATTCCAAAAAAAAATAATTTCAAACTGAATAGTCAGTGCAAAAATTCAAGAGTATTGTTCAGAATTTGACAATAAAAGGAAAGAATAAGAAATAAATCTATATGATAAAATGCGATTTATCCAATAACTCGTCTTGCTCGCTGGGGGTTAAACTGGAACGAAACCTTAATTCGTGCACTCACGTTGCTTGGGAAAATCGCAAACAAACTGTAAAATTGTCAATTCGGCAACGTAGCATTACGACACACCTGGCAATGTGGCAGGGCACTTTACGACAAAGTTCATCTGCCGACGAGTTTGCTAGTTTTAAATTGTTTCTTGTCTGAAACTTCATTCTTTAAGAACGTAAACAAACCTTTTCAATGAATCAAGGAATCAATACAAATTTCCACGGCCTGCTGTACACATATTAATATAATGAAAACACTATAAAATTAATAATGATTTCAGTTCTTGCACTTTTGAAGATTGTAAAGATAATTTTAAAAAATTCAAGGTAATATCAATCGTTAATATCTGGGAAAATGATACATTCCTTATAAGAATCTCACATATTTAAAAACATATTTTGGAAACGTAAAGAATAAACATCTTTGCAATACAAATGAAATACAAATACATACCTTAGCCAAACATTCACAAAAACGAACACGACATATTAATGGAAAAATGTTCTTTCAACGAATAAAACTTTACTACAATTACATTTTGCAACTTATTATTATTGTTATTCTTCAGGTCCTGTTTCAAATGTCCACAAATACATTCCTCAAATACATTTTGCATTCCTTAAAGAATGCAAAATTTACTTACTGAATTTCGCTGAGTGTCATTGCAAAGAATACAAATGTAAATTCGGTCCATTGTTGGACGTATTGTAAGAGATTCCGAAATAGAAAATTTATTAAATAAATAAATAAATAATTGTATATAATACTGTTGTGAAATATAAAATTAACCTAACATTCTTTTGCATGGTAAAAATTATTTTTAGCTAAAAAAAATCATTCTTTACGAACGTTAACAAACTTTTGAAATGAATCAAGGAAACTATACAAGATGTCACGGTCTGCTGGTTTTACATGAATTATCTTGACCAGACCTTATTGATAAAATAGAGACACTATATAATTTATAATTGATCACCTTTAAACTTTTCACTTCTAAAGATCGTAAAACAATTTGTAATCTCAAATCTACGAATACATTCAAAGCGAATTATATTAAACATGTCAAGGTCAATGATAGATTACTTATAAGTATCTCAGGTTTTTGAAAACACACTTTAGCAAAGTAAATATTTCAAATGAAATACATATACGTACCTGAGCAATTCATTCACAAAAACGCATACGACACATGAAGGAATAAATGTTATTTTAACGAATAAAATTTGACAACGATTACATTTGGAAACTAGTCATTGATGCCGTTTTAAATATGTTTTCAAAGATACAATTTTTGTCACTTTATTTTTCCACAAAGACACATAACGATTCAACACATAGTACACAATACTCAAGAAGAATATAAAACACAGTTTTGAAATTTAAAATTAACTTATCATTGTTTCATATGGTAAAAATTATTGTTTGTAGCCTAAAACTCCATTCTTTATGAACGTAAACAAACTTTTGTATTGAATCAAGGAATCTATACAAATTACCATCCCCCGTTGCTTACTAAAATTGGCTCAACAAGAACATATTTAAAAAAACACTTAATATTACTATGAACTTAGTTTTTGCACTTTTTAAGATTATTAAACGAATTTTAATCTCAACACAAACTAATTCAAAGCAAATTATATCAAACATGTCTACGAATATAATACATTTCTAAGAATCTCACGTATTTAAAAACACACTTTAAGAACGTATACAATAAGCATATTTGATACATAAATAATAATACAAATACGTACCTGAGCTAATCATTCACAAAAACGCATACGACACATTAATTTTAAAAAAATGACATTTCGACGAATGAAATTTTACCACGATTACGTTTGGGAACTAGTCATTGATGCCATTTCAAATTAGTTTTCAAAGATACGATTTTTGTCACTTAATTTTTGCACAAAGACACTAATAAAATAAACACATATAGTTCACAATACTTTTAACACATCTATAAAACCTTAAATAACTATCCTTTGATTAACATCCCAATACGATTCTTTTGCAGTTCCCCGCCATTAGCCGTACAATACTTTTGTAAACAAAACATTCGAGGTGGCTTGGACAAGTTTGCATGGCACATCCACAAGCTAATCTTCGTGTGGTTTACGTAATATTAAATCACAGAAATATATACTTTTAAATTAATATTATCAAATATAAGGAATTTTAACATCCATTGTCATTCTCCAGCTACTTATGATTACTAGATGAGTGAGCGAATGAATGACTGAGTTACACGAAGGGGTTTATATAAGATTAGACTCTCCTTGCTCCCCAGACCCGCAAATAACGGGCTGCGCACGTGCTAAGGCGTCCAGAGGCAAAAACCTTATTGCTAGATTTCAATGATTCTGCGCGTGTACCATGGAAGGCGTAGTGCATCCGGTGACGCTTCATCTAAAAGCTAAAAATTGGTTTTTGGGGCACCGTATAGTAGCAAAAAATATTTACAGCAAAATTTATTGTATATATTTACTATTTTGAAATTAACTATTATTAATTTACTGAAATTAAATTTTCAAATAAGAAATTTTTTTTACAGATGTTTCTCGTAAACATTCTAAATTCTTTTTCTCTAAATTCTTGGGTCATCCATACCAACATTACCAATGTATATATTAATAATATAAATTATGCCGTTAACATTCGTATTGCCACTGCACTAGGTAACATTAATTTAATTATTATCAATTTATGAAACGCGCTTGTACCTTTCTTGTATTTATCTTACGCACTTTAATTTCTTGAGGCTGGAAACCAATGTCCTTTCAAAAAATATTAATGTAAATTTTGAGTCATGCGCTACATTCATACTCTTTTAATTGCTAATTTAATACTTAAAAATCTTAAACTCGTACGAAATACTAATTCTCGATAAACATATTCTTTTATTGAATGTTCATATATTGTTTCTTGAGTGGAAATTCTCATAGTTAAATGTATTCAAGGAGTAAACAATAGGCCATCTTCTTGCAAAAGATACAAAGAGTTAAACAAATACTGACATCATTATGAGTCATTATCATTATACGTATAAAAGATACTTATATAATTACTGTTTCAAGAGAAGCGTTGAAAGAAACTAAAATTTTGTATCTTCAAGTGTCTTTAAAACTACACAAATAAAGAAAAATATATACACATTGTTTGGCTGAGTGTCTTGGCAATGTGTACAAAATGTAAATACGGTGCATTGTTGAACNGACAGTTGTTGAACATATTCTAAGAGTCAGAAATAGTTATTTATATTAAAAATATTTATAAATACGTTTATAGTAGAACTTAAAACATTATCGATAATTATAAAATTAATCTACGATTATTTATCATGATAAAAATTATTTTGTTTTGAGTAAACCGATTTTTTTTGAGAATGTAAACAAACTTTAAAAATGAATCAAAGAATCGATACAAATTTCCACCACCTGTTGCACACTTCAATTATATTGACCTAACCTTATTGATAAAATAAACACAACATGTAATGTATAATGATCACCTTTAAAATTTTCATTTTTAAATGTCGTAAAACGAATTATATTCCCAATTCTACAAAAACATTCAAAGCGAGTAATATCAAACAAGTCTAGGAAAATCGTACATTCCCAAATATCACTCGTATTCATAATCCCAGTTTGACAACGTAAATAATAAGTATCTTTGCAATATTAATATATTTACAAATAGGTACCTGAGCTAATCTTTCTGAAAAACCAATACGATACAGTCATGAATAAATGTTATTTCGACGAATACAAATTTCCTGCGATTACGTTTCCAACTTAATTGTTGTTTTTATTCAGATCCTGATTCAAATACGTCCACAAATATCCATTTTTCTTATTTTATTTGCACAAAGACACTAAGCAATTTAGCACATATGGTGTTTATTATAAACTGTTTTAAAAATTAAAGCACACAATACTTTTAACACTTCTATTAAACTTTGAATAACTTTCACTACTTCTAATAAAACCTATGCGATAGAATGTGCCGTTCTCCGCCACAATAGTTTTTTTTTATCGAGATGGCTTTGGTTTGTATTGCATGGTACATTTACAAGCTCTTGCTCGTTTGCTTCGCGTAATATTAATTCCCCGAAAAAAATACTTAAAAAATAATATTCACGAATTTTTTTAATTCTATCATTTATTGCTAATCTATAGCTAAGACAAACCGAATTTCATGTTTCTACGACTAGTGAAAAATAAACAATTGGCCACCTGCATGTAAAAGATGCAAAGGGTAAAACAACTACTAACTTACAATGATACGTATAAAATAGATATGACAGATATTTCTTTTTCACGAAGAGCGTCGAAATATTAACTTTAATTTTTGTTTAGAATCTTCATAGTTACATAAATAAACAAAAATACACGTACTGTATTTCGTTTAGTGTCATTGCAATGAAGATAAAATGCGGTCCATTGTTGGCCGTAATGGTTTCAGAAATAGTTAATTTTATTGGAAAAATTAATAAATGCGATTCAAGGACAACGTAAAACACTATTGTGAAATATAAAATTAACCTAACTTTCTTCAACATGGTAAAAATTATTTCATGCCTAAAATGTTATTCTTTAGGAATGTAAACAAACTTTGTAAAAGAATCAATGAATCGATTCAATTTATAAATGAAATGTTGATACGGTCCTTTGTTGGACGTATTGTAAGAGAAACCGCAATAGTAAAATTCCTTAGAATAATTAATATATTCGTTTCATGTAGAACATAAAACAGTTGTGAAATTTAAAACTAACCTAACATTCTCATACATGGTAAAATTATTGTTTCTTGCCGAAAACTTCCTTCTTTACGAACGTAAACAAACTTCAGAAATGAATCAAGGAATCGATACAAATTACCACCGCTTGTTGCGTACATGTCATATTGATAAAATAAAAACACGATATAATTTACAATGATAATAGTTTTTGCACTTTTAAAAATCGTAAAACGAATTTCATTATCAATAATACAAAACTATTCAAAACGAGTTATATCAAACATGTCTAGGAATATAATGCATTCCTCATAAGTATCTCTCGTATTAAAAAACACTCTTTGTTAATGGAAGTAATGAGCATCTATGAAAGGTGAATAAAATACAAATACGTACCTGAGCAGGTCATTCACAAAACGCATACGACACATTAATAATTAAATTTTATTTCAACGAATAAAACTAGACAACGATTACGTTTGGGAACTAGTCATTGATGCCGTTTCAAATATGTTTTCAAAGATAAGTTTTTTTTACTTAATTTTTGCGCAAAGACACAAATCAAATAAACACACATAGTTCACAATACTTTAACACGTTATAAAACCTTAAATGACTATAAATCCTTTGATTAACATCCCAGTACGATATTTCTGCAGTTCGCCGCCATTAGACGTACAATACTTTTGTCAAGAAAACATTCAAGGCGGTTTTGACAAGTTTACATGGCACATCCCAATGATTTACGTAATATTAAATCACAGAAAAATGTACTTAAAAATTGATATTGTCAAATTTTAGGAATTTTAACATTCGTTGTCATTCTCCAGCTACAAGATGAACCTAGTTTCATGCTTGTACGATAAGTACAAGTATTTTATACTTATGATTACTAGATGAGTGAGTGAATGAGTTACACGAAGGGGCTTATATAAGATTAGACTTGTATAACGTGCAAATTCTTGTTATGTATGACAAACAAAAATTTCGTTGAAAAACAAAAATCTAAGTATTGATCAAATTTCGCAACTTTCTTGAATATTTAATACTCTTACTTTTAGGTTGTCTTAAACTTTTAGAAATTTCAACAGTTTTCTGTGCATTTTAGCCGAAACGATATTTTCTATTATAAAACTGATGGTTTTTGTTTAAAATTTATTTTATTTTTGAAATAATTTTGTTTTTAATCCCCTTTTTGTGCTCTTACTCTTTCGTCTGATGATCGAATTTGACAGTGAATTTTCATATTAGTTTCTGTGATAGATATGATAGTAGTTTCGGTTGTTTGGTGTATTTATATGAAGATTTTACGTGTTCTTATTTCCTGTACAAAAGTGTTAGGGCACTAATGACTTTCATGTCGGTGAGCCCTAATAAAAAATCTATATTTTCCGCAGTACAATTTTCTTTGCGATCCCCATTTGGGGATCACGGTAGGTATCATGTTCTTAGCTTTCTTGCTTTCAGTTTTCGTTGAAATTTTGATATTTGGTTCAGTGTTATGGCGTTCAAGCTTTGACGTTTATGAATTTATCGGAAGTTCAAGATATTGTTGAATTACCTCAAGATAGAGTTGATGCAATCATTGATGTTGAAGATTTTGATGAGGATGTTTAAGAAGATTCACAACCGTCACGTATTCCTGATTTTGTGGAAGTTTATTGTCTTGTTTCATCCGTAATCAACGGAAACTGTGTAGAACAGACGAAGAAAAAGAAAAAGACGAACTCTTCGGACTGGTAAAAAGTCAAACCAAATTTTTCAGCTGAAAGTCCTTCAGTTGATTGGTCAGACAGGAAAGAAATGCCCCAGTTTAAACAAAAATTCGTATTTTTGCTCAAACACGCGTTGAAGAATTTCTATTGATTTAACATATTAAACTTTATTATGTGCGTATCTCTAAGTAGAGTACTACATGTAATAAGTCTGGAAATATCAATTACGTAGTATTCTGTATTCGTCTTTTTCTTCCTTCGTCCTACGCGTAAAGTAGATCGGGTTAAATTTAATTTTCTGAAAGTTTGTGTTTATGCCATTTGTAATGATTTCTGAAAATCTTTCTTATTATAAGCTATGCTTTTCGGGACTCAGTTCAGTAGGGGGGAGAAGAAGTTCCATAGGATTCGCAGTCCAACTCAGTAGAGGGAGGGGGAGTCCTGATTGTTTGGAGACCAGTTCAGTGGTTTTTGGTGTTGCTGGGTCGCCCTCTCAAATGCATACTATTCTTGCATACATGAAAATAAAAACAAATTGATTTCCATTCGGTTGAGGAATTATTAAGGTCAACATTAAATTATTATTTTCGATATCGTAGGGTAATGGGAAGAAATGTGAAATTATGTTGTTAAAACAAAACTAAAACATTTATTTATAACAGGACATAAATAACTTCATTATGTACGCTATAATATAACTACTTAAATATTTACATACTCATGCAACGTAACGACTATATTTTCACAATTCCAACAATCATAAACATTTCGATCAAGGGTTTGTTTGCAAAATACTAAACAAATGAGTCAGTATTATCTTCACCAAAGATAGAAAAACTGTTTTTCATGTTCCCATTCAGGTAGTATTCTCAGAAATCCCGTGCTCCAGTGTACATTATGATAAATTATCTGACGTCATATACATTAACACTGACCTTACATTATTGTACTACGACTCATTTTGCTCGCATAAAAAGATGAATGAAACAAAATTTGAATCACAGCCCTGCAACATCTCGTTATTGAGATAGCAGCTCATCAATTTACACATTTTAATTTTTTATAACGAGGGGAGAATAAGGCAGGATGCTCATAAACTTCTGAATTAACCTTGCCCATGTTGGGTGAAATCCTCTAGAATCATTGAAAAGTGTTGGGCGGTTCAAACGTCATGGAAAGAGGCACACGTGGTGCAGTCAATGAAATCGCCGTTCACTGGGACTCTTTATTCTGAACGACGCAGATCGTGTCGTGATCCACAAACTGACTTTGTTCACCACGACTGGGTCTGAGTTGTGGAAATGTCTGGAGAAAGGAAATACCCTCGCTCTGACTCAGGCTTACCGTGGCACAGAGAGTGGCCGGGGGGCAGACGAGCAGAAGGCAACACTGCTTGTCGCGTGGAAACAGACAGCCTATAGTATACCCAACCAATCCTATGTATATTCATACGCCGCCAATAAAGTGTGTGACCACCGCGCAATATTTCATCAAGATTCACAGACGGTACACTACTGTCTTTCGTGAAACCTGAGCTCCACCGCGTTAAAAAATAGTTCCAGCATGGATAATTAATAAGACTCTGAGAGTTATTTTCAAAATTCTATTGTAAATGTTAATTCTTTTTCAATTTTTTTAGATGTGAAATTTATATTTTAAAAAATATTCAGTGTTTCTTCAATTTAAATTGTTGTTCGAATTATCTGCATTATTGCAGTTCAAGTGTTCAATTTTAGTTTAGTACTTTCTTACAGAAAGTTTTCCAGTAAACTTGCCTTTCACTTAATAGTAAGTTTTCAATTTCATCTTACCTGAGTAAATTTGTTTCAACAATTTGTCATAATTTCTATCAAGTCCATACACAAGTCTATGAAGTAGGATTGAATTACGAGGTGAATGATGTTGAATAATGCAAAGGACTTCATAATACCCAATAGTTGGGGCCAGTTATCCAAAGCAGTTCGAAAGAACTACAGTGAATAGGGTTAAATAAAAGGAATGCAACTTAGGAAAAGTCTCATTTATATTGTCATAAACATTGATCTTCACAATGATGTTCAATACATAAATACTTAAATTTATTGTCATAAAACACCATATATGAAAATAACTTATGAATCAATTCTCTTGAATAGCCAGTCAGAAAAAAAAGAATTAATTCACTGAAATTGAAAATTACCCAAAAGTGAGTGTAGTTATTTACATAATGAGACATTGGGAGAAGTCCATAACATTCCTACAGTATTTCTTTGAACAACTGTAGCGGTTGGTATAAATAAAAACTCAGGAAACAGCCATTAAAATAATAGTTATATAGATCACCTAATTCTGAAATCTAAGAAAATTAAATTTTTGTAAATTTCTGAAAATGTAGGTAACTGTAACACTAGGAGATTCAAAAATTGAAATGGAAAATAAATGTTTCAACTATCTAACAGCTGGCATGAACGTGTTCCTTTAGAATCTACTAGAGTAAGTTTACATAAAAAAACTACTTTTAGGCGACCATCATTTTATAGTGAAAGTTTTATCTATTTCTGAGAAATTAATTAATTAGTGAAATTACACCACTTGTGCTGTAATTTTTATTTCAAATTATTGTTGACTAGTTACCTCACATTCACACCAACTCCAATGAAAGAAGCTACAATTAAATGTGTTATGGCTATATAGAATAAATATTATCACTGTCAAGGAACAATACAATTATAGAAATACACCCAGTAAACCAACTTATACCATACATTGGAACATGTGTATCTTGTAAAAGCAATCAATCAATTCATTCATTCAATCTTTTTTTTCTGCAGCAGGTAGTAAAATGCAGTTATGCACCATAGGGAGAGAACTGAAGTGGCTCGTTCTCTTGTGTGGGACTCGCCAAATAACTTGGCCATACCCACTAAAAACTCTCCTGTATCCCTCTCATAAATAGCTTTGCTTGAGAAATCATCTCTTCACAATTCTTTATCTCTTAGGAACTGCGCCATCTACTTCACAATTGGTGAGGCCATGGAAATAATTTTTCCGAGAAAATCTCGAATACCATCAACCCACGGTGAAATGAGATGGATTCTTGGTGGAAGTTAAATCCACTGTTCCTCCTGGCGAGATTCTCCATGTAAAGGCATAAAAGTACACCACAGTCAATGCCATTATTTTGCAGAGGGATATTCTGAAGGGAAAAGAAAATGTTTTGTTAAGTTACAAGATGAAGATACTAAAACAAACCCATAAACAACTTAACATAACAGAAACAACCTTGACTGTTAGTCTTCCACTCTTCACTAGGGAATTCATGCCCCCTTTTCACTTTACATTCTTCACGGAAGAACCCCATAAGAAGAAGAAGAACCTCTTGCCAGTCTACTCCAGTATTATCATACTCTGTGAGTGTCTTGCACCTCATGTCCATTACAGTCAAACGCCAGTTGGTAGGGGTCATTGCTCAGAATAACAGGCACACCAACCTAATCAGTTTGCGGATTGAAATAAGTGGGCATTAATATAATCAAATATACAATTGTATGACCTTATTCTGGAAAAGAAACAACTGATATGCTTTAGAATCATTTTCGCCATATTAAAAAAAGACAATTAAAATCTTTTAACAACATATTATGAACTGATTAACAGAATGACCGATTATGGAGTATAAGCAAGTGGAGCTAAGTATCAAAGTGTTACTGCAACTTCATTTAATTATAACAAAGTATTGAAAATAATATATGTCGGAAAATGAAGTACTTACACAGGAAGGAAAAACTGGCTTAAAAAGCAATATGTAATCAACAGACTCATTTAAAAAATGAAAAATTGACATTTCAACACAATAAGAGAAACAAATATGTAATGAAATAGTGAATCTTAAAATCAGGATAAATTATAATTTAATTTAATGTTGCAGTCAATTACCAAATGAAATGAAGAATAAAGGAAAGAATACATTTCCAAAATGTTACAAAATAAAAGGAAAATAATAAATAATTCAGAAATTTAATATAAAATACTCTTCGGGATACACACCTTTCTCTTACGATATCCAAAATAATACACGAGTCTTCTTTTCTGTTTGGAAACAGTTGTTTCGACAACCACTTCTCAAAATTTTTCCCATTCATTTCACCATGGTAGTCTCCATCATTGGTCTTAGATTTAAAGTACTGGGAGGCACCAGGAATCCACTCTCTCCCCACCTCAGTGTAGGATAATGTACCTCTGTTCATTGTTTGAAACTCGAACAGAGCTACTTCTGGGGTCCTCGTCTTGCCATTCCCCACCAGTGAAAGATCCATGACGGAAAGCCCATGTTTCATCCAGCCACAGGAATTTCAAATGGCCCTCCTCCTTCAACCTCATGAACTCTCTCACAAATTGTGTCCTCAAAAAAACAACATGAGGCTGTTCGCAAAGCTAGCTTCGGCTGTCCCTCTTCAAATGACGGAAACCCATCTCATGAAGGGTCTGTCTCAACCGCTGTTTCCCACCAAGAAAATCCATATCTGCATTCCTAAAAAATACAAGAGTAAATGTATGATGCAGTGCTTTCATTTGATATAACACTAATTACAACAATGAGACCTACCTAAGGTGTAGCAGGAGAGATTTAACAGAAAAATGCTTCTCTGTAAGAGAATTATCAGCATTAAATAAGCGATGGCAAATGAATGCAAATTATCCATTACTTCGAGAACAAAAGTCATAAATTAAACGCTGTATAGCGGTTTTTGTGAAATTGTCACGCGGTTGGTTTTGTCCTGGTATGGGTCTTTCCAGGAGTAGTGAGAGTCTCTCCTTCCTCTATCCTTTTGGCAATTTTTTGTACAGTCCTCTGTCCCACTTGAACGTGCAGAGATTTCACTTAAACTAAAGGTATGTTAATATGTTGGAAAGAAGAAGACCTGAGGGGCCATAAAGATACCGGATATGAATCCCAAACCTTTGATCCTTGTGTTAAGAAGAACTGAAAAAAATTTACCTTGGGGACAGAAATTCAGGAACATAACCACACCTCTCGATTCAGCAGAAAAATCTATTTACTCTTCCAGTAGCCGCCTGCAGCTCATTATTAAAAACCGTGCCAGGACTGATAGAAGAAAAAGAATTTGAGCATACATCAGGTTCCAGCAGAAAGGAAAAATTAATGAGTGTTGGTGGACTAGAATCCGTACAGTTTGAAGTTTCCTGTTGTGGCGGTGGAAGAGAAAGTCTGCAAATCGTAATGTCATGTTGAGGGATGCAGAGAAAATCATGTATGAAACTCCAAATTAGTAAAAATTATTGACGGCATACATTAAGATTTAAACGTTTACCTGCATAGATGTCCTCGTGTAATAAGGTTTAACTAAACTGGCAGAACGTACAATAGGGTTTAAAAACAATGGAAATGCATCCACTTGACAAGAGGTAGAAGGCTGCAGTGCAAACACTTAGTGACAAAATTTCACTGAAAATGAGTTCCAGAAGAAAAGTAATAAAATTAAAATTACCATTTGTTCTATTTCCTCTTTTTGCAGAAAAAAGAGGCTTCTTGTACTTCGGGGTTGCCTTCTGCCTGTTACAGTGAATCTGCTGGCACAAGATTCCACATGCTCAGCTGATACTTGTTCCGAACAGGTGCTAGTTCCGGTTGTCTATCTTTCATCCCCGTACATGCCGAGAAAAGTTCTGTAAGGCATGGTGGAGTTACCACACAAGTTACTTCATACCTAAACAAAAATGAATTTAATATTTAAGCATCCCTTACCCTTTTTTGATTTTATATAATGATACTTCCTTTTCGAGTAAAATGAAGATCCCTTCTTCCGCCTCTTGGTCACTGAAGCACCACATTTCGAACATTGAATGGGACCTCTTTTCCCTTACGAAACCCAGATAATCAGAAAAGGTGATCATGAAAAAAAAGCGGTTTTGTAAGCTTTATATGATCAAGTACAATTAGATGGCATGTAATTATTTATTTTACTATACGTTCCTTGACTGAAGCATTTATCTTCAGCTACAGTTGTTAATTATCAGTTCATAAGAAGCGGCAATGGCAAAAGCGCGCGAAAAGGATGCGTAACTGCCTTCTGAAGAACGCAGGATAAACAGTTTGACAGATTTCATCAACTTTCTTTTTCTCGAAAAAAAGCGGGAAACGCTGTGATGAGCACAGTATAACGAGAGATGAGAAATTCGTCGTTCCTCACCCCAAACACGTTTTTTCTCGACAGGTGTAGTGCAATTACAGGTTGCACGTTGAAAAGCTTCATTAATACAACAAAACAAAATCTGTTGAAGTGAATTTTAAGTGTTTGAGACGTATCTAAATAACGCTTGTTGTTTTCTCTCTCGTGAATATGCGAGAAACAGACGAAATTCCATCTCAGGGTAAACCCTGCATGGTCGACGTCTATACGCTCTTAAACTATATCACCTAGAAACAAGTCATATTGTTGGATGGGAAAAATTAGAATCTTCCAATGTTCTTCTATGGCACCATATGATCGCCTTCCTTGCTTTAAATAGGAGTTTTAAGAAAATTGAGTGAAAAGAGAACCGTGTCAGTCAGTCCTTCGAGGAGACACTTCACTGATATAAAGTGTGTGGCGAAAAAACCCACAAAGTATAATATCCATGTTCTGATGAGAAAATTAAACCTTGATGTGTGCGGCGCGACTAATAACACGCATTTTTGCCTGACAGTGAAAAATATTGAAGAAAATATGTATTTATTGAGTCAAACAGGGAGTGATTCTGCATAGGTTATGATGGGAGAACTAGTTTCTCGGGTGGGGGATGCATGGCGCGAGGGGGAGGAGAGAGAGGAGGGATGCGAAAAGAGCGGTCCTACTCGGGGTGCACATTAACTACGTTGTCTCAGGTCACAGAAAATCGGCACAAGAAATCCTATCCTGTGAGACTTATATGTGTATAGAAATTCAATGGTTGTATCGAAAAATCATACCCACCTCTTACCACCACAGAAGAGTGAAAATTCTAATTAGTTTCATGCCACGGATTTCCACGCAAATGGTTTATTACGTACAAAAATTAAAATATTTATCTCATAATAATTGATTGCGTGTGATAAACTTATGTATACGCACAATTGATGTCATGAGAAACAAATGAGAACATCAATCTAGACAAAACTAAGAAAATTTGAAGTTCCTGGAGAGCATGGTAAAAATCAGATATTTGCTGTTACTTTTTAATTTGGTTGTAAGGAACTTTTTTGTCAACTTTCAGCATTGACAATTCTTAAAATAAAAACTCTGTCCGATATCGACGAAATAATAAACAACTTATTCTGCTGTGTCAAACATTACCAAACAATATATTTTCATGCTTTTGCTTGCTATTTCTGGAACCCTTTAATCCGTTAATGGCTCTCAGGTACATGGTTGACTTCCAAAATTATGGGCCGTCTAAACACAAGTTTGACTGGTCGTGCATCAATAGCGGAGAAAAGTGCTTTAATTGTGCAGAGTATCTGAGGACCCTACCCTAGAAAGGTATCAGTTGCACTGCGACTGAGTTAAATAGTTAGAAGACGGAAAGCATGTGTTAACATCGACCCTCACGGTCTGGCAGTGTAGAGCGAATGCCGTCGTACCATACTACATTAAAAGTACATAATACAACAAAACTACTTATCTCACATTATTTCGCAACGCCTCATTTTTCTCGTCCCAAGTACATGAATAAAACAAAATTTGAACCAGTTGTATAACAATCTGTTACTGACTAAGATGCAAGTTTACCAAAGTTATAAGTATCCTGCCTTATTCGCCGCTCGTTATGATACAAATTTAAAATATGTAAATTGATGAACTGTTATCACAATAACGGGTTGTGGGAGTGGAGTGTGCTTCAAATTTTGTTTCATCTTTTTTATGCAAGCAAAATGAAGCGTAGTATAGTAATGTAGGATCAGTGTTAATGTATACAATGTCAGATAATTTATCGTAATGCATACTAGAGCACAGGATTTCTGAGAATACCTGAATGGGAACCTGAAAAACAGTTTTTCTATCTTTGGCGAAGACAATACTGACTCTTACTTTTTGGAGGATTTTGCAAATGTTTACGATTGAAATGATTTGATCGAAATGTTAATATTGTTGGCATTGTGTAAATATAGTGGTTACGTTGAACTAGTATGTAAATATTTAAATAATTATATTATAGCGTACGTAATGAGGTTTCTGTGTGAGAAAGGGAAACCTCTAATGGTTTGAAGCAAATTGAAGTACACTCTTCTGCGTTGTCGTTTATCTCTTGTTACAAATAAACGTTTTAGTTTGTTTTAAGAAAATAATTTCACCTTTCTTCCCATTACCCTACGATGTCGAAATGTAATAATTTAATCAGTTAAAAGACCTTAATAATACCTCGGCAGTATGGAAATGAATTTGTTTTATTTTCATGTACGCAAGAATGGTTTACATTTGAGAGGGTGTCTCAGCAACTCCAAAAAACGTCTGAACTGGTCTCAAACAATCAGGACTTCCCCTCTCCCTACTGTTGGACTGCGAATCCTTTGGAACTTCTCCCCCCTTCTGAACAGGGTCTCGAACAGCATCGCTTGCAATTAGGAATATATTTTCAGAAATCATTACAAATGGCATAAACACTAACTTTCAGAAAATGAAATTTAAACCTGCCTACTGTACACAAGAAAAGGACGAACACAGAACTAATTGCTATTTTCAGACTTAATAAGGTAACATGCTACAGAGATACGCACATAATAAAGTTTAATGTGTTAAATCAATAGTAGTTCTTCGCGTGTTTCGAGAAAAATTAGGAATTCTTGTGTAATCTGGGGCATTTTACGTTAAACGGAAAATGAATAGTTTTCCAAATTGTTTTATTTTTACATGAATAATACTACTTCAATTCCTTAACACAAATATGTGATTTTCTCTGTGATGCCTTGTTGCCGATTTCAGGACTTCGTAAGATTGGGTTCCATGTGCTTTAGAATTTGTTTCAAGGGCAATTATTGATGTGCAAAGGAACTAATTCAAACATAAATTAGCGATTCTTATGTGAAATTGATTGATGTTTTCAATGATAGTATGAAATTTGAAATTTAATATTTTGGTCATACGTGAAAATGGAAATTAATGTAAATATTTTTTTTCCAACTTGGACCATTTCAATTTTCTTTTAATGTACTTAAAATCAGTTAAAATATTTGGAAAAATTAAGTTTCGTAGCGGGATCTAAATTCGTTTAGGAGATAGGGAACTTGAAGTGACAAGATGTCGCACGAAACCACACATTCAATACTTGCTGAAGCCGGTCGCACTATATGGAAACATCGATTAAAACATTGTGATGGTATTTCTAATGTTTTGTGGCATAATATTTACTTCGGATATGTATTATACATGTTTGTTATACGAATATAGTATCCCAATATTCATTCTTATGTAAAACTAATAAACATTTTTTAATGTGTTATAAGGTACAAGATAATAAAAAAAATTGATTTTTCCACTTTTATTTCTTATGTTTGCAGTTGCAATCGCAATGATTTTGGCGTAGCGCACTCCGATCAAACGCAAACGCATGAAATATGCGTTACTTGAAAGATATCTCATTAATATTAAACATAGGCAGGTGCACTTACATCTAATGAGACCCAGGGCGGGAGTGTCTTAGGAAGCCCCCATCTTCAAGTCAGCGTGTTTGTTTAGCAACAAGTGCATATCGAATACACCAGAGTGATTTTATAAATTGAAATAATAATTTGAAATGTTTTTTTATAAATTGTTTTACTGATAGAAATTTTTTAGCGGGTATTTGTGTTCAAATTTTTGCTTTTTATGGCCCGTTTAGGAGGTACGTAAGCGAAAAGTATTATTTTGGATATACACACGAACGTTCTGATCAAAATTCGGTAACAATAAAGGTAAATAGTGTTAAACCGTAACCGATGTGCCCTAGTAATAAATGGGACTGAGACCTTTTTTTAAGTTAAACTAACCAAACAAGTTTATAAGTTGAATTTACGAGTCATGAAAAGCGCCGCGATTTAATTTCCGTTTCTCTGGAAACTAAGCCACGATCTGAAACCCACGTCGAACACGAGTTCCATGTTTCTTCCAGAGGGTGAAATGGGTCATAGACTCTCCCGTTAGAGTAATTGGGATACAAGGGACAACCATATTCCAACTCTGTTCGGAATAGAAGGGCTCGTTTATTATTCGGAAATACAGGACGTATTTGTAGGTGCATGCGGCGGACGGTAAAGACCAACTGACAACTGATGCCGTCCTTTCACTCTCTGGCAGGCGACGGCACTCCTTCCTTCTCCCCCACTCCTCTTACTAGGTTTATTAGTGCACTCAATGAAAATTGTAATTAATAAGTGTTTACGCTCGATTCCATCTGAATAGCGCGGCGAGATCCAGGTGTTTTAAAAGGGGAGCGTCGCGTCCGCCACAAGGGCTTCAACCATGAAACAAGACCTTCAATCAGAGACAACAAGCGACCCTCCCTCCTCGTCCCTCAAGGCGGCTCAACATATTCGCTATTCGGCGAAATCCGAGCAACCGAACAACAAATCCCGAGCAACAGCGACTTGCTTGGGGTATTTCCCGAGTATTCGCCTATTGATCCAGACGAGCAATTTGCCGATCTCGTGCTCGCTCTGTGAACGACGAATATTCGTGTTAATGATTAGAGGTTATGGAGAATGAATCTGAAGTAATCACAAATTCTGCTGCGTATGTAGTTGTCTTGTGAAATGTTAAATAAAGTAAATGGGTCTTATATAATCTTAATTCAATCAATGAAATTAATTTTTATTCCATATGGATTTAGCTATGGTAATCGGTAATCTTGAATTTAAGATCCTTATATTCATTATAGTTTTTACCCACTCAAAGGGAATCAATATATAACTATCTTAATTTGTGTCTTCACAACATACCACTATTTATTTATTGAAGTATCCTTCATTACATTTAAGTGTTATATTTTATTATTTATTATCACAGTATTTTTTATTTTCACATTTTTTATTTCCTGAACATTTCGTGTACAGGAAATATATACTAATACTACTACAAAAATAGATAAAGCTAATAACGCCAATACACGTTCAGTACTGTGAAACTTTAGGACGCTTAATTAAAGTAAAATAAAGCAATAAAAATGTTTGCGGTTTAAATATCTTATCAAATAAACTTTATAGACAAAAAGCAGTTGCAAATTGCTTATGAACACGTTGGAGATAATAAATGAAGTTTCTCCCTCACTACCTTATTACTTCTAATTTCTCTATTTTATCACTTCTAAAAACACGTATTACTTTGTACGATAAGGAGAAAAATTACAAATAATTAGTTTTTTCAGCGATTACTTACTATAAATATCTTGAAATCTACTCCTAAATACCCATAATAATACTCGTATCGACTCTTATACTCGTATCGACTAGTATTCTCGCGATCCTTGGTATTCGTAAAAGCACGAATATGTGGACAGTACCACGAACAGGTCACTCGCGGATATTCGCCTATGCTCGTCTTCCTTTGATGTGTCTCAAAAGACCGACACGCTGCGGGAAAATGCGAGCACCGGTGTTCGTGATGCGACGAATAGCGAGCAACTCATTCACACTAGTCACTATTCGGTGAGCAGTTGCTCGGAGTTCGCCGAATAGTGAATGTGTGGAGCCGCCTTCAGAAAGCGCAGAACAGTTGGAAGACGAAGTGGTGTCGCTCGTCAACACTCTTTGGAACAAGAAGTCGCCCCAGCTGATGGGAAAAGTTCGCGCACTTCGAAACTTACTGATAGGGCAAGTGCCCAAACGCAGTACGAAGTGGGACGTAGTAATCATCTCATTTTTTAAAAAGACTTTGGCGTATCAGTTGAGAGAATTCCCGAGTAAGCAGTTAGTTCATAAACTGAATCATAGCAAGCTACGCTACTCGAGGAAACCGCCGAATTTGAACTTCACCTACTTCACAAAGGCCACTAGGCATGAAGAAAGAAGACGTCGTGAGGTATACCAGTGGCGTGTATGGCGGAGAAGTTTTTGTCTTTAAAAGGCGTAGTAATGCGACTAGGAACTTTTGCTAACTATTGTATTGAGCTTTTCGAATCAAGTGTTCCAGCGCAGTGTAAATTTAGTTTATTTTCATGTGAAAAATTTTAAGTCTTAACCAATGCTCTGATGTAATTTATTGTGGGTTCTTGCACCGATCAGTACAGTCGAGTGATAGTTTTCACGGAATTAATGCTTTTGTTAATTGGATATTATTTTGTGTAATACAATCAACTATATTTCTCATGTTCAATTCATTTTATTATATTCATGTGTGTTACTCCAGTTGTTAGTTGTTAGGGAATATTTTATTCTGGAATATCCAAGGTAGCAGCGCAGTCGACTTTGAAATTTATTCAAAAATTCACAGTAACTCAAAATTAAATTTTAGTGCGTCTGAGTACTAGTAGGTGTGACAGTTATTCCAAAATAATTTTCTGCCAGCCCTGTTTTATCCGTGCCGCTTAGCCGGACGACTTTCAGGCCCTGGATCAATGAATATTTTTTGTGTAATTTAAAATCTACCACTTTGAGTCAGTGGGGTTATTCTGGGAGTATTTTTTGCTGCCCAGTGCAAATCTAGTTGTTGCACTCATATTGCCCTCCGAGTTATCCTGGGCGTAATCTCGTCAGTGGCGATCGTAGTTTGGGTTCTTCAACCTATCACGTATTCTACTCATACGAGGGTGGTCAAAGGTGCATTACAATATATTATTTTAATAATTATTTCATGTATAATTTATGTTAATAATTTTTTTTGTATTTTAGTGCATTATTATTTTACCCTTGCGGGTAAAATAATTTGTATTTGAAAATTACCATAAATATTTTTTAAACCCCTTATACCTTTTGAGTATGCTTATTAACTGAAATAACTTTATTATTATTATTATTTTCCACATATTTTTAATTATTTCATTAATTAGCAACCATTCAATCTGATGTATTTCTATGCGCACATTTTCTCTTGCATCAATGTTAACATTGTCAGTACTTTCCTTTGAAACGTTTTGCAAATCAGTACTTGGTGACAGCTTGGCGGGATCACTTTCTGACAATTTTTCCCGTTATTCCGCACTGCATGATTTTGCGGCATTATCTCCTCAGTCTCTGCTCGCTGGGGAGTTTACCCCCAGACCCTTGCCAAGAATTTTATTGTCTTAACAGAATGATTTTATAATCTTCCGTTCGATTCAAAATCCTGTTCAGAATATATTCAATCCTCAATGGAATACATTTGTCATTAACACAAAAGTTTTCATTAACACGAAATTTATGTATAACATGTTAAAAAATTTGGGGGGGTCACATCATTCAGTGTATTTATTTTTCGTAATGCAACTTCTGGAAGTAGTTTGATGTAGAAAAAAAAATCTAAATATCTATAATTATACCTAGAAAATGAGGCGAAAACTTACGAACGTATCGAATTAAACAAAAATAATTATTTACGGCAATACCAAAATAATGCCTATACTTCGTAGTCTGCAAATATGTATGATCCTGATTGAAGGGCGCGTCATAGTGAACAATACGATAATAACCAAAACGGTGTAAAGAGCGAAGCAAAACCTGACGTAACATTTAATAGATGACTGGCAAACTCGATGGAATGTAAGTGAAATGTGACGAAAAACATAATTACATAAGTCGTAAAATTCGCGCACAAACAAAAAAAAAAATGGTTCAGGCTATGTAAACACTTACTCTAAATATTGACGGATCATGGGCATTTCAGAGCGTATCTCAAAAGAATAAGTAAGGAAGACAAACATCTGTACATGTAAAGGAGGGCAAGAAAATACTGAACACGTCCTGTGGGATTGCTCATGGTATAACTCCGGAACCAATAGAGATACCGAAATGCTTTTCGCAGAATAATTTGTTGCTCATTTGTTACGCAAGAACGAAATTTGTCATTCTTTTAGTTTGCGAGAAAAAGGTAATAAACGTTCAGCAAACTTATATCAGGAACCAATTGAAATATCAAAATTCTGATTGGTGAATTTTTGTTGCCGATATGTTACACACACAAACCTTTTTCGTGTGACCTGTTTGTACTATTAATTAGTAATATTGTGTTAACAGAAATCAATTTAGCAATACAAGTCTTTAATGTTATATTTTATTAAAGATAGAAAAAATGTGATGTAATTGGTATGTTATCTGACATAAAATACAGATAAATGATGAGTTTGGCGAGTGGGAGAACAGCTCTTCTAGAGGTCTAACATTTGAACCTATCTAGTATTTATTGAATTCCTAAAATATTTTTTATCTAATTGGTATTATGTATTTAAATAAAGTTAGAGTAAAGAATTGTCCAGTCGCATTTTGAGAGTGCGAGATCAATGAAATGGCAATGATTTCTACCAACTATTCACGACCAAATATTTTAAATTCAAGTTATGCAAAATAATTGTAAAAACTAAAGCAAAGATTATGTATCATAAATGTTAACAATAGGGAATACGATCAATTCGTAGATGATCACAGCACATGTTTTCAAGAGACGTGTTTAAGGCTAATGGTTCGGGTCGCCATGCTTATGTTGAATGACACCACATTCGGCGAAGTAGCTGAAATTTACTGAGACAGCAACTTACTGACTTACCGCTGACCCCTCTTGCTGACTCGCGGATCACACTAAATAAAGGTTTTGTGGTTGTCGAGATACTTTAAAATTAATTTTCTTACCTAAAAGATATCAGGAGGCTTTGAAATATCTTTATTGGATCATAATATTTGAATGAATAAAGATTTCTGCTTCAGAAATATGTCTTTGAATTTTCGTTTAATATATGAAAAAATACAGACTCTTATTATACGAGCAATAATTGTAGTTTTAAATCAGTTACCTCATAAAATAATGATGGGAGTTTAAATAAAGGGGTTTTAAATATCAGGAATCTAATGGCATAATTGTCAATCTTGTGAAAATTCGTTTTACAAATTTTTATACGAGCAATAAATGTAAGCTTAAACCGGCTTTCGACTGTGAATGTAACACATGCCTTCCCATGTGTTGCTGGGCTTTCAGGTAGGTGTGGCGTCTGATATTAGTTACTTGACGTTTCGGCTGCCATGCTGCAGCCTTCTTCGGAAGTGACTATTTCGGTGGTTGGGGGCGTAGTGCTCTGGAGCGAGTTGTCACTCCACGTCTAGGGGCGTTGAGTGGCGTGGGGCGCTGGGGTTGGCTCACATGTGCGCCAATGGGAGGCTGGGTAGTGCACTGGAATTGGTTGTGACGTTGCGCCAATGGGATGTTGAGCGTCGGGGGAGAGGTAGGGCGAGCGGGCGCATTTTTGTCAGGTGTTTCGCTGTCACTTGCGGTGGGGCTGTTGACTGGTGCGGAAGGGGGTCCTGGACGGAGTGCATGCTCTGGTTTGATGTGCTGGAATACTGCGTATGACGTGGTACCACATGTCCAGCTTACAAGCTACTCAATTACAAATATAAAATGAGGACATAGAAGGTGCGATACTAGCTCGCCTTTTAACGCCAGTATCTCCGGCGGCAGTACGCACTCCAAATAACTTAAGGGAATTCGTTCCACCGGTACCACCCCTGTCACCCGGAAATAATTCGTAATTCGTTCCACCGGCACCACCCCCGTTACCAGGAAATAATTCGTCTACCATGTCTACGCCACCGGGTAACGCTGTAGGCACTGTGGAGACGATATTTCGAGGGGGAAGCATTAGTAAAAACGTTCCTACAATTGAAGTGGAAGATTTTTCTGAAAACAAGCACGAGACAGCCCTATTTAGAGAAATTCCTACAGGCCGCATCAGTGTATATTTGGACGGATATAGAGAAAATTCAATATTTTCCCTGTTACTTGAAGGGAGCCGCTCTTAACTGGTCCGATGTATTTAAAACACAGAATCCCGACCTAAAGAACTGGGATGTCGTGCAAAATGAATTTGAAAAAAACTTTTCACCCAGCGGGTACGAAAGAAAAGGTTTTGCTACGCTAACGCACCCGTAAGCAGGGGAAATGGATTCTCTGGAAGGATACTCGGCGGCTCCACCATGTGGCAAAGCCTAGCAAAGGGTTTTCCCTTTAACCGTTAAAGGGCTTTGACTTAGGGAGGATAGTCCGCAGAGGTTTATAGTGCGACCGGGGATCTTGATTCTATTTTGGAAGTGACGTAAAGGTGCGTGAAAACACATCTTATCAAACTGGTTAAATAAAGTGTTTAATTGAGTAGTGGTTCAGTTGAACCCAATCTGTTACATTCAGATTCAATTAATTACATGAAAATATGATGAGACATCTTTTAGTTTAGTTCATTAAATACAATAGAATACTTTCGTATTCAGCATTTTCAAATGATTACATTGGAATATTCTGAAATAGCTTCAGAACGAACTAATTACATTACAATATAACGGTATTCTCCCGTATGGAGATAGCTAGCTTGAAAGTAGTAAACTGGTGTTGCATTACCAGTGGATTACAATATAACATAAGATTTTGAATGGAAATCAAATGATTTCGAAGAAAGGTCTCTGTCATGTGAGACATGAAAGACCACCTCGTTATGAGGTAGATATACTAGGTTGCATACAAGCATCAGCGGATATAGATCACAATGAACATTAAGCTTGAAAAAGTTAGGATGTATGATCCAAGAAACGAAATAATTTCGCAAACATAGTGCTCATATTACCAATAGATGCATACAGCGTGGCCTTCCCTCAAATAACCGCGGGGTGCGTCCGAGCTCGGATGATTGTTGGTACGAGTAGCAAGTGGTCCCTAGGGACGACAAACAACACTTGACTTGTACTTCTAAGACAATGTCCTTCCCAAACATGGAGCGACATATGTACAGGTTCGCCACCCGGGCGAACTCTGGTCTTTCGAGGGAGGGAGAACTGCGTATGTCATTTGAACGATGCAATACGGGCGTTGTCCCGGAAAGCTTCGAGAACATTCGCGAGAACTTTCGAGAATGTTCGAAGTCAATTCAAAGTCACTATGCATCGTCAGAACGAGGACACATGGTTATCGGGGCGCCCGCATTTCACTAAAACAGGAAATTGACCGTGTTGCCGCTGCGGCGGCAGCGGACGTGCTCGCGCGTGGCTCGTCGGCCCGTGTGATTCGAATAATATTGAAATAACAATAGTATTTGAATTACAATAACTGAAAAATGTCATCTTGTGACATTATTTTAATTGTAATTTCTTAACTTCCTTTCTATTTCTTAATGTTTCATTATACCGGTCTTAGACATATGCAACTCATGCAGGTGCATGGAGAGGCAAAATTCGGGGGACGGTGTCCTGGACAAATTTTCGACCATCGATATCTTTTGGTCCATCGATATAGTACTAATGCAAAACGTATGGTTAAAAATACGGACTTCACAGTTTGAGATTAGAATGTTTTGCTGACCTAAGCCAATCGATGAAATGACATTCGGGCTAAAATTTGCTAGGGTATAGCTTGCTTTAAACCTTCCAACGGAAAGTTTTAAGAATTCGGAATGTTTGAACATGTTATGAGATTGAGAACCACTAGTATTTTTTCTGATTTTAGTTCATTTCGTGCGTTTAAACAGAGATTTAATCAGTTATTTACGTGATGGTGAAAAACTATTAAAAAATTCACGACCTTAATTTATAGGAATGGGAATTTGAAAAATAGTAAGATATTAGTTCTTCCACATTTTAGTTTGCCATATAGTAAGGAAATAAAATATACTATAATCGTAAAAATATTCGATTGTAGAAAATATGAAAGTACCGAAAACTTGTTTTTGCAATCTCTTTTGGCAACTTGTCTGCAGTCAGCGCCGGATGTGTTCCTAGGGACCCCATGAAGTAAGATTTCTGGGGGGCCCTGTTCGTACATTTTTTTTTCATCATGTATTAATATTTTATTATTGAGACAGAGTGCTTTATTTTGTTTTTCTAAGTTATTTATAACTTTCGTAAGTTATTTCATATGAAAAGAGACGTCAAAGAGAAGGTTAAGTTAAATTTTTAAATGAATATTCACTTAAATTTTATACATTTGCGTTTGAATATCTAGGAAAAAATGTTGTGTTATCCACACCGCAATATGTATTACATTTTTTCTATATATTCACTTACTGAGTAACTTGCGACGTCATCAAACGTAAGTTGCTAAAGTTAGTCTTTTCTTCATTGTGCTAAAGGACCATTGCTGTTGGCAAAGTCAAAGTCAACAGTCTAAGGAGACTTTCTACATAAGGAAAAGTAAAAAATTCAGTATTGAAGATAATTGTTTACAAATCAACGTATGTTGAAATGATTTTCTTTTTATGAGCTTGTCTTACATAATTATGAATATTTTGAACTTCACTGACAATGTGGCAACTTTCTGTCAGGTGTAAATGGCGACGAGCCGGAAATCGAACCCGGGACTCTTGTTTTGATCGCAGGGCTGTTAACCACTACACCACCTGTTCGCCTTCCACAACAGTGCACCATTTCCACCCAGACCTAAACCCCGGAAGACCTGAGAGACACATCCCCATGCAGCAGATAAGTGAACCAGGCGGCACACTGCTGTGTGCACTTTATTACCGGTTTCACACGTACCTACGTGTTAAGGTTTGTTATGTACATATTTCTTCCGTGTACCCTACATGTGGAGAAGATATGTGACAACTTTCGGTCAGGTTCGATTCCCAGCTCGTCACCATTTTTACCTGACCGAAAGTTGTCACAAATCTTCTCCACGTGTAGGGTACACGAAAGAAATATGTACATTCATTGACAATGTTTATATCAACATCCTTTGGATATTCTAACCAGATTTTGAATGCTTTCAATTATGAGATCATATGGTCCATCCAAGTTGTGTATAAAAGAAATCTTTTTGTTACTGTATTTTCACCCAAAATTTTGTCCCATCGTTTTGTAGGTGAAAAAGTTGTGTAAATTTGAACGCCAAAAATCAATTTTCTTCGAAATAATTTTGTTTTTACTAAATGGTTGTCAGAATGATTTTCTATTTTGAGAAATGTCAAAATCTTTTCAGCCGGTTTACCATCAATTGCAGACACACAACTGACAACAACACTTAAGTTGATCCACTTGCGAGATGTCTGGATGTAGAACCACTGACAGACTAAAATATCCTGTTTTACTTCCCCATATACGTAGTATATAGAAAGTATTGTAATCGTGAAAAAAAATCGAAAACGAGATTTTTATGGATATATCCGTTTTCGAGGTCCCTGATTCCGAAAGAGTGTTTTTTAGCAGGATGTGCGTCCGCCCGTCCGTCTGCGCAGCACTCCTGACTGAATGGATTTTTTTTTTCATTTTTCGTATTTATTGTAGAATTTACATCTGACAAATGCACGTGCTTTCAAATTTCTTTTTACTTTGAACACGAAGGGCACTTCACATGAAGGTCCAAGTATAGTTACGAATGTTTTCCAAAAACTGGTCCAACGATTTTGCTGAAATATTCTGTATGCAAAGTGTAATTAGTATTTATTACAACCGCATTAGCGGTATTTCGCTTGAAAGTTTGGTACAGGCACACTGAAATTATTTCCAGCTGCTGTACTTCCATATTTGTCCACTATTTCAAGAAGCTTGAATATTATTGAACATAGATGAAGCAGAGGTAGAGTACACTTTTGGTAAACTGAAATGAAAGATTTGATAATAATCAAGTACATAGCAGGACCGAAAACGCACTCCAGGGGCGAATATATACGAACGTCTACCTACAACGAAATTACATTTACGTAATACTTTGTCATTATTTATAAGAGTGAGAAATCGTTAAATATCTTCAAATAATATTCTAAATACTTATTTTACTTTTAAATCTCAAATAAAAGACGAATAAGTTAAATTATTGGCTTTGAGCCCGACTAAATTGTTACAGTTCATTTCTTTTGTCGTATACAGAGCATAAAAGGACAGTGGAATGTCTCCATCTTATGTTACTTTTGATATTACGAACCTTCCGCCCAAGTGAGCTCTACGCACTACTCGTAACCTCTCATCCGGAGACGCTGTATCTTTTCGCTGCGTATGCTTACGTATCAGATGTATCCATTGCTTCTTTTGCCGGATGTTGTTAACTTATGGATGATGTGTGTCATTTATATGTTCATGCGTATTATTTGTTACGTGAGGATGTTATTCCATATGAATACAGATATTGTTTGAAGAATTAACTTGGTTACGTTTTTTTTGTTGAAGGTAACGAATAATGAAAAATCTTTTTGTTTATTTTTCTTGAATTTTCTGTAATTTACAGAATTCTTAGACAAGATAGATAAGAAGCGTTACGAAATAAGAGAAAAAAGCAGACAGTATCACCTATTTAACCGAAATTGATCATAGATCCGATTAATTTTTATTGAATATAATTTTGCAATTTCAAATGAAAAAGAAACGTTAAAAACTACCTTCTCTGGAGAATTCTTTAATCTCGCTCTGTAGTGCAGACTGAGAAACGTATATGAGAAAGTATGTGAATTGATTTTGCACCACTATTTTATTTCTTCTAAAATTGACTGCCGAACTATGATTGCCATTAGATGAATTTTATCGTCGCAAGTTGTTTTAGGCAAATATGACGTCTTTCTTTTATAGTATGCTCTTGGGACATTTTTGAACATTATAGTGCGTTTAGCATTGTTAGCCATACGCTATTCTGATTCGTTTTTATTTATTTTTACACATTTTTAATTCTATAATAGAATTTCTTGTCCTTCATTTTTTACATTTCCTTATAATGCACAACTCATTAATTGGTCCAATACATATTTAATTGTATTTTCCATAGTTTTTCATTCAAAATATTTTAATTCTGTCCCTCTATTTACAACATTTGCTGGTTTCGATGTTTTGCAAAGTGTATTCATTATCCGTGTTGATATCGATCTTATTAACAATCACATATAGAAAATGATGAATTACATATGGAAAATAAATTGTATAT
Source organism: Laupala kohalensis (assembly GCA_002313205.1). Taxonomy (NCBI): domain Eukaryota; kingdom Metazoa; phylum Arthropoda; class Insecta; order Orthoptera; family Trigonidiidae; genus Laupala; species Laupala kohalensis. Next base: position 35,954 of record NNCF01133046.1, on the reverse strand, counting down.
TATTATTTTAGGTTTAATATTTCATTATTATTCATGTCACTCGAAATATATGAAATATTCTGTACTTTGAAAATTTTTATGTGTAAGATTTTATTAAAAATATAAAATTATTCTTTTGTCGCGCTTTGGGGCCCCTGCCAAAGTGTGGCTTCAAGCATTTGCTTGTTTTGCTTCTAGGGAAATCGGCAAGGTCAGCAATAATAATAAGAAAACTGATCAGAAAATTTGATTTAATATTCATGATAAGATTGGTTTCTGCTTTGTCATCTGTTTCATAAGTATTAAAACTTTATAACTTAATATAAGGTGCTTCAAAAAAGACATAAGTGCATGTTTGTAATACTAAATCCACTCGAATTTTTCTCTCTGAATTTCCTTTTCAATGTGGGAGATACATATACGGGAAATTGCATAGAAAGCCTACTATGCAAAATAAGCGTTTTCAATAAAAAATGAATTATAACATAGGTAGGACCTGTTCAGAACATATAACAACCCGAATGCCTTACGTGACTAATATCTAATCAGTTTTGACGAATGAAATATTTTACTAAGTACGAGAAAATGAGAAATAAGGATTACTTATCAGAAATTATCATTTATATAGACGACAAAATATTGAACACAAATATTCCTATTCATTAAAATACTACCAAATTCTGAATTGTTCTGTAGAATCTTTCAGAAATGTCTGCACACTAATTAGATTTATTTTTTAATTTTCTAATTAATGTTTGGAAATAAAAAGGAACATTTGACAAATTTTGGTAAATAAGAAATAATTATTTGACATAAAATATCAGAGGTCAGGCTTCTTCATTGAATGCAAGCACACAAAAAACAGTATTTCACTAATAAATTAAATCTAGAGTATTTCCTGTTTCTCGGAAACGGGAGCGGCAACAAATTATTCTGCAAACAGCATTTCGATATCTCTATTTGTTCCGGAGATATAGATGTGGATACACCAGCTTAAGACTTTGCTGGAGTATCCACTGTTTCTCGGAAACGGTGAGAGCAACATTTTTTTTCTTGGGCAACAAATTATTACATAGGTCCCGGCTTGGTGCTATAAAGTGGATACTTCAGCTTAATAGACATAATAATGCGGAACAATTGACTGCGACAGACCAATTATAATTTGTTTGAAGAGTACATAGGTAAAATAATGACCATAAGCAAATTCTGGATAAGTAGAAAAAGCGCACTCCTCCACGTGGGCGGGGACAGGTAACGCCACGACGGCAGAAAAGCTGCGCAGTCAGAACGACAAAGAGAGAAAACTCCTTATATTTCGTAAGAATCGCAAAATTGTTTTAAATGTACTTAACTTATTGTGTTGAATAATGTTGTCTAGACAAAGCTAAATAAAAATACCCATACATTTCCATCGGGAACGCTCGATCTTCTAATATTTACGCTCTTACCTTACCCCTAGACCATGGGTGACGTTACGGTCATTGAAAACTGTCAGTTTAAATAGTATCTTTAAACTGTGGCAATTACTAATTGTTTTCACAAATTGAAATTATATTGCCTGACATAAAGTCATACAACCAATTTTATAATGGAAATTAAATGTTATTATGGAATGGATATGGAATAACACATTAAATAGTATCAACCATTATTGTCAGACAGTATTTTATATTCAATCCTCTACGTAGGAACTACGGACTATAGTTTTCATTAACACGACAATTTGATGAATTAAATCTTACGAAATTTGTGTATTGCACTTTCAACTTTTTTCGGGGTAACATCATTCAATATATTTTTTTCGTCTAAGTTTTGGAAGTAGTGTTGTAAAAAGAACATCTAAATGTTGATAAGTATACTTAGAAAATTAGGTGAGAACTTATGAACATGTAATAAACCAAAGTATTGAGTTACGTAAATAATATGATATGCTCTGTACTTCTTAAGAAACGCAGAAATAATTTTCGTTATATATTATTTTAAAAATTGTTATGTAGACAAAACTGAATAAAAATTTAATATTACTCCCAACAGATTCGAACAGTTGACCATCTGATGTCAATGCTCACACCATAGTTCTTAAAAAAAGATGAAACCTACCGCCTCACCATCGCGGTAGGCAGTGTGCTCCTTGCTATATTTAAACATATTCCATATTCTTCCGTATTATATCATGCACTCCGGTGTATTCATATTCCAGACACGTTTATTTTTCATCAAAAAACAACTGCAGGTAATTTCCAAATAATTATATTACTTCTTTGAGTCATTCTCCAATAAGTTATTTTAAAACTACTTTCCATTTCATAAACATCAATTTTCTACTCTATAATAAATATAATATCCTATAAACTAATTTAATGAATTTGTTTTATTGCGAACAATAGATTAATAGTCCGAATGCACTACTATTTTATTTTCCATTTAAGTCCTTTGTCTAATCGCAATTTTTTCCTTCACCCACGTCCACGAATTATATGTAATTTTACCCTCTATTAATCTATAGGTTTAGTATCTTCCAAACCACACTCTACACATTGATCTCTTGCACATTTTTTAATTGCGAACAAACTTTCCCCTTTTGGGATTACATCATGGACAACTTTAAACCATAGTACTGATATTATACTCGGCAAAAATTTACTACTCATTTTTTTCCAAACTAATCTCCCATTTACACAAGGATTCTTTACACGTATTCGCACTTAGGGTCTTACGCTTACAATCATCTCCTTATACATTGTTGCGTTCTTATCGTTTATTTACCCAACAAAATATCATCTATATATTGACGTATTAGTCGCGTATAAACTATTGCCTGTATACTGTGCTTTATTATTTTAAGGTTGCTTGGAATTCTTTGTAAATTTGGTGGGTTTTGCGTTCCTAGGACTTCCAGCCAAAAGTGTATCCAGTATGTTGAAAATGTTCCTTCCGTCTGAAGTGACCGAACAATTTCATTGGTACAGGGTCTCACATTTTCCTTATATTTCACTTACTCCGTACCCACCTTCCGCGTTAGATAGGCACATTACTTGCAATGGCACACGGAAGTTACTCCCTCTTCACAATAATTGACTCATGCATTTCCTTATTTGGACAATATACTTGTTCGGTTTCGGAATAACTTGGACAGCAAACCAAACTTTTGATAAAAGGTAAGACTGAACGTACCATACCCTTTGCTGCAAATTCCAGTTTCCGAGTAAGAATTCCCTAACTAAATTCCTAATGGCATTAACAATACTATCATAATTTATATTTCTTAATGAATTTACACTCCTAGTGACCCAAATTCCGAGCATTTTTATTTTTGTTACTGTTTGTATATTTAAATTAGTTAAATTTCCTATTCAAAACCGCATATACTTTGTTTTTCTATAATTTATTTCTGATCCAGGCTGATTGCAATAGTCACTCAAAATATGACTTGAATCTTCAATCTCCCTGTCACTATTGGTTGCAATAGGTCGATCTGCGTAAGATTTTAAGGCTGTTAACTGATGTGTTGATACTGTTCATAATTTCTTATGTAATTGTATCAACAAGGGGTTAAGCGGTAAACAGAACAGCATTATGGACAAACGACATCCTTGCCGGACACCACAGTTTATCTTAATCTCCTGCGTCCAGAAACTGTTCATCTGTATTCGGTAGACTGCTCTATGTATTTTATGTATCCACGAGAGATATTGCTTTCCGAATCCTGATTCCTCGATAACTTTAAATAAATATTCATGTTGAATCTTATCAAATGCTTGTTTAAAATCTACCGGAAATATACCTCCAACGCTATTATACTTTCCTTTATGCGCTATCATATCCTGGATATCTTTTAGTGTGTCCAGCATAGTTCTACCTCTCACTCCAGCAGTCTGGACAGGATGTAATACTTTAGCTATTAACAGCTGTATCCTTCACTGCTAATATTCGCGCTATGATTTTATAGTCACAATTCAGCAGTGTTATCGGCCTGTACTGATTTAGTTCTTTCGCGGTGGATACTTTTTTTTACCAATATCACAATTCCCTGATACTGAGACAAAGACAACTTTGTCCGATTTAGAACTGTTTGAACTATTTCCAGGAATTCATTCCCTATGATATCCCAATATGCAACATAAAATTAGCTTCGCAGGCCGTCACTACCAGGAGATTTATTGCGCGCACAACCAAGAATTGCTCGTTTTATCTCTTCCCTCGTATTGTCAACTTCCAAATATGTGATGTCTTATGGCTGTAATTTATTATTACTTAAATTACTAAGCTTGGTTAAATTGGGAACTTTCCCAATTGATGAAAGAAGAAAAGTTGTATGCAGCTTCCTTTATATCTTTCTGGTTGGTGACCCTACGGTTACCCTCAGTTTCTAACGATGAAATGAAATTGTTCATTTTACGTCTTCTCTTTCTACAAGATGATACATACCAATTTTCTCTTTATTGGCTGTTGATTGTACCTTATTTCTACAATTAACAGCTTTTATCTTGTACATTCAGAAATTAATAGTGCCTCATAATAATTCTTGTCCTGAATATTCTCACTATCCAAAGATCGTTTCCCATAATATTTATGAGGACAGTGGTGATACATATTAATTTTCCATTCTCCCTCTCTTTTTCTCTTCCTTGTCGTAAGAAAAATTTCTTTATTTTCAATTTTTGGACAAAAGTCCCTCCAATCCACTATATCATTATAAAATCTCTGCTTTTGCACCAAAGTGCTCCACATTCTCTTTAATTCATCTTTTATTTCATTATTTAATAATAAGGATATGTTCAGTTTGCAATAATATGGTCCCCTGTTCACCGGATTATGTGACAACACAGTTCGCTTTCGTACTGTATTATGAACAATAAATGCTACTGGTTCCACACAAACGTAAATAATCTCCGAAATATAATCTAATGAGACATATATACGATCTAACCGTGACCCAACCCCATTACGGAAGTAAGTGAAACACACAGTAGATTTCATCATTTCCTAGACATCTAGACGTTTCTGTTTTTCAAATATTAACTTCAATTCATAACTATATTTTACCTGACCTTGACAGCCTTTTTTATTTAAAACATTTATAATCTCCAGCCAGAATTATTTTTCCTTTAACATTAACGAATAATGGAGCAACATCTATATTGGAAAATTCTCTTCTTTCATCTCTGTTGTTGTTACCCGAAGGAGCATATACATTAATTACTGATATCCCATCTACACCTACTCTTACAATACGCCCTAATGGAATCATTTCGGCATTACCAATATTAAAACCTCTTTCATAAACAATTACTGTTTCTCTCTCATTTTCCCCTACGCTGACTATAGATTCATAACGACGCAGAAAGTCGAAATTACTCAAAGCAACTTCTTGCAATAATAAAATGTCTCTTTTTCTTAAATATGTAAACACGTAACATTAACTTCTTGTTCTTCGACCGCAAATCATTAATATTAAGGGACACTGACGTATTAAGGAACTTAGCAATAATTAATTTTATTTGTTATATATCTTTTGCACTGTCTTAACCCTATTGTCTGTAGACTTTCTAACTTACTGATATGAATTTTCCAACCCTCATCATCACACTTCTGTTCCATTAATCCCAAAATTGCCAAAAACGAATCAGGATCTTTTAGGTATTCCTTAACCACTCCTAAAGATTGGTTTCGTTGTGACGCATTACTATAGTAGCTTGCTTTCTGCTAATTGGGGGATTCTCTGGCCTCTCAATTTGACCCAAAAGTTTTCCATACAATGAATCAACACTGAGGGTTTGTTTACTCACATACCTGTATTAGTCGCGATACTACCCTCCCCTGCAGATTCTAATATAGTCGTAGTAGCGTATACCGAAATAATAATATTCTTCTATTCAACCGAAGACCTCCTATCAACCAGTTTTTTCTCCTTCTTTCTTTCAGTTCCTTTATGAGTCTTCTTTGCACACTCAACTTCCTTGCATTCTTGTCCTTTTTCATGTTCATTCCCTGAAATTGTTGCACAACCTTCCATGTCTTCAGTAACGGTCTTATCTTGCGTTCCCACATTCTTTTCTGTCTCACACCCCTCATCCAGGATCCGCGGCTTCTTAATCCTATTTGCTGCCGCTGGTGAATCACCTTTTCTTTCCACATTTGGCACTTTCTGAGACAATCGCCCTTACACCACTTCAGCAAGCGTCGGTTGTCTCGAGATCGAAGAACAATCGCCATCTCCGTCCACAATTTCACTCTCTTGACTCCCATTTCTTTTTCTCCCTGAGTTCAATGATTCTGTAACACCTGAATCCACACAGTTCCGAGCGTAATGTCCGACTTTCTTGCACTTGAAGCAATATTGTCTTTCTTCCTTAAATATATCGACCGATTCATTCCTTGAAAAGACAAATTAATGACCTCAGGTATTTCCTGGTCATTCTGAATCACTTAGGCGTACCTTGTGAAGGACCGCACGTGCACCAAATCATCCCTAAACCCAAGTGTATATATCTTTTGTCTCAACTACACGTGCAGAACTATTGGAGTTTAACTCGTGGAATGATGATTCTCAAGGATCACGAATGGCTCCCGAATTCTAGAACCGCTAGCCGGGTCGAACCTTCCTACCTAGATCTCATATTATAAAGGAAACAGTTGAACACGTTGGTTAGTTGCTGGAAGGAAGATTCAATGCATTCGTAACAGAAAGAACCTTTTATTAACTTTCTGCAGAAGAACACAGGAAATATTGCGTCTACAACCCACAATATGCTTTGAGCATCTTTGCTCGAGTCGCTCCGACAACGGCGTAACAGAGTAGAGACTCCGCGTTGTCGGCAGGTGACGCGGTGCAGCAGCGTTTAGCTGTACCAACTCATGACCTCGGGCTGCCGCGCGATATGACGACGCTTCGCCCGTCTCCACGGTACTGCTCGTTACTCGTGATCATCTAAGATCGCCACTAGTCTGGCGATCGCTGTCGTCGCTCTCGATGTGCCTATACTCGCGACCACTACTGTCGCTCTCGTAGTCTGACTTCGTCTCTCGTGCTGCCCCTCTGCGCGCAGACTGCTACGACCAGTAGAGGGGGGCGACTGTTCTGCAGGAAAAATAAAATTCAATTATTTTTCTTTAATTCACAGCCTTTGACTTTTTCAATACTTCAGTAGAACGCAAAACGTAAGAAACGTATAGATTACGTAACGCATCTGATGAAATTTTACAATCTTTAAAATTAAATACTTTATTATGGAATGGGAATAGAATAACACAAAAAATGGAAGTAGTACTTATCGTCATACATTATTATTCTTCCGATATGTCGAATTACAGTTATGTTGACTTATGTTTCAACAACTCTAAGTCAGCTAAATCGTGAGTTGATTCTAACGCAAGCAATCACGAATTTTGCCGTCCGCGTAGCGCCAGCCCGCGTGGTATCGTAATCCAATGGCGTAATTTTTCATGGGAAAAAACTTGGGATTTGTTTTTTATCTTACTATGTAAAATTTGAAGATACTCGTATTTTCTTTAATTTGTTATCTGTTTCATTACATTGGGTCAAAGCGTAAACTCTTCAATAATTTGAGCGCCCAAAGCACGTAGTTTCGTTAGCAGGCAAACTTTCCTGAATGGGCGGCGGGCCCTCGAAAGTCTTTTGGTCCCCGTTCACAGATGTGAGATGCTTTATGGAGGAGTCGGCAAAATCGCCACCGTCCTTTTACGTATGAATGGACGCCTCATGGAGATTGCACATAAACCATGTACTCGACCCTAATATCGGCCTTTTTATGTGAACATTCCGAAGTAGCCAACTGAAATTTTGTTCTAATAAAGGCGAGGGTTAAAAGGTTGGAGAAACGAATAAAAGATAATTGAGAATTATAAGGGAAGAAAATGATCAGATGAGACGTGAAGTTAAAATTCAAATTAATGAGCTTTCGCCAAATTTTAAATTGTGGAATTAAAATCGTTTTCTGGGTACTAGATTGAAAGGCGCCGATGAGACAAGAAAAGAAATCCGGCAAGAAATAAAAGTTGTTAAAGAGAAAGTAATATAGAAGCCGCTAATAGCAGAGTACTGAAGTCAACAATTAGAGGGTCAAATTAGTCATATGGAAAGCTGTATAAGAAGGAAAATATATGAAAATGGGAGAAGAAAAGCAATTGTAAAATATGGTTTACGTAGATCAAGCGGGGAGGACGAAAACCGAGAAGATCGCGTTAATTAAAAACTACACCGTTAGGGAAACTCAGAAAGGGGTAAATGAAGAATGATTGAAAATTGGTTTTATAGCTATGGGAACGCAGGGATCAATCATGGTACAACCAATGGTGGCGCTCATTAGCAATGGTTTAATATTCGATGGATCAGATCGGATATACCCCCGCCGTTATTTGGAAAATGTAAAGGCATATTTTGAACTACGTCGAATGACTGATCGCAATAAATTAAATGTCGTTAGACAAACACTAAAAGGATCTGCCCAAAATTGGATAGATACGTGTATTAATGAAATTGATTCGCTCTTAAATTTGAAGTAAAATTTTTGCATCGCTGTGTCAATTCAACATAGAGTCGTGAGCGAATTGAAGCTTATGAATCGTCAGTTTGACCTGCGAGCCAATTACTTCAGGCATACACCTGGGTAACAATGTCACTCTGGCGCATATACGTACAAGACGAAGTCGGAACTCATCGAAATAATGAGAGCACAAATACCTCCGCGGATTCGTAATTTGTTAGCCGCATCTAACGTCCATACGTTAGATGATATGCAGAGGAAATTGGGGTATTCGATGGATTGATTATACGTGAGTTCCGTGAGGCGGAATCGGAACCGTGAGAGGGGGCAGTAGGAGAAAGTTTCTACCAACACCCGCCGCCAGATCGAAAGGGAGGTGACCGTACTTGACGTGCCCCACCGCCGCCGTTCGCGGCGTCACCAACAAGCAGCCAGCGGGCTAAGAAGGAGAGGCAAGTTGCGTCTTCGAGAGGGGCGTCGGGGCGCAAAGGTTACCAGAAGCCACCGGCTCGGCCAGGTGGTGGAGACGTTACGCAATCGGGGCGGGTCTGCCAGGAGCGGCGCTGCCGTCCGCTGGGCAGCAGATGGGAAACCAATTGGGGGCGTGTTGAAGACGGCGACGCGCCTGCAAGTTTAATGTCCATTCTGTCTACTGGGGTACACGAAAACGAGTTGTTAGGGGAAGTGTGTGGGACTAGAATATGAACTCTTATTTGACACGGGTGAAAATATATGCCGTGAATGTCGATGTATTTACAAATTATGCAACAGGATCCCACTATCCCAACTTTACTTGTGAGCGGATGAATATTATTTTGTCAACAAGAGGGAAATCGGCCATATTAAACCAGCTAGTTACGTCAGAAATAGAATATGTAACAATTGTCTTGGTGTTAAGAATTTAGTTAACCCGCTTATTGTAGGTTGTGGATTTTTGAGAGAATATTCAGTTTTCATTAATTTAAGGGAAAACAAAATAATTTTGGAAAATTTTATAATTAATTTGTTGGTGTTACATATTTTTTATTTTTATTTAGTGTGTAATTTGTTTTTGGTGTGAGCTGTGTTTTAGTTGAAGTGGAAATTTAGATGAAATATATTTTTTATTTTGGAGCCAAACTTTTCTAAAAGAGATTTAGTTTTCGCAGTTCCCAGTAGGTATGATTGTGGTGACCCGTAAGGTTAGTAATTAAGTTCTAAATAATTTTCACTAAATTAATATAGCTTCAATCTAATTTAATTTGATGATTTTTTTCGAATGAGGAAGTTACAGTATGAGAGAGTACATCGATTCCAAGTGCGTCGATACTTAGTTTTTGCAAAACACAAAAAGTTACAAATTGTCATCAATAAGTTTGAATTTCTAAAATTATGCTGATTAATATTTAAGCTGACAAGAAAGAACATAATATTATTTACATAAAAGAAAATAAACTACGCATTCCAAAAGTGTATCTAGCGCTGATAAACATTTTAACACAAGGTTGCCCTTGAAATTTTTCTATGGGAGATATGTTTCCGTGAGGCAGTTTGTAATAAATGATTAATATATTATATTTCCGTGATCAGTGATTTTTTACATGGCTGTCCCTGACTTTTGACGCTTACATATGTTTCTTAAATGCAACAGGTAACATTCTGCGACAATTAAAAGAAACCGAACTTTTCGAAGCAAAATATTTTGTATATTTCTGTGAGGCTTATTCTGTTCATCATAATTGGTTTCCAACCACATGCCAAATTAATCGTGTGCCCTTCATTAATGTGAGGGGTAATTTTTGAAAGAATGTGCTATAAACTTGATATTACAAATATTGAGGGACGAAATTTCCTCAACGCATGTTGTAGGACCAATTTCAAATTTCGTCGAGAGGCCAATCTCTTGCCAGTCTAAAATTGAACTGAAGCTTCTCCTTGAATTCAGTTGTGCACAATTTAACCATTGTGGATAATGTAGCATTTGCTCTCATTTTAAATAGTTTGTTATTGGTCTCTAGTCTCACGGTGCTTGTTGAGGTAAGATGAAAGATACGCGTAATTGAATCCCAATGAATCATAATACGTTCGTTTGCTTTAAGATTTTCCGTAAACAACTTAATGTAGCGTCCATTATAGGCAAATTCAATAGTGTCCACATGATCCCGTAATATCCATATAATGTTAGTTCAATTGATTGAGTCTGAGACATCTGTAGCAATGGGCTGGATCCATATTTTATTCTGGTCTGTACGATATTAATCCACTATATGCGTCTTCATTCTTTAACAACCTTAACTCTGGGTCCATTGATTTCCATTAAAATTCTCTGACATCCGGTGCGAAAAACGCATCGTGTGTTCCACCTTTACGTTATCCCCATCTATTTCTGTTGCAAAATTTTGATTCTGTTTTCGAGAAATGCTTTTTCCTTATTCTTCCCTTCCTCAAGTATTATTGTTGTGGGTTTCCTCTTTCTCATATCCCTTATTGCAAGTTCTTTATCCCTCCGTAATACATCTCATACTTTCTTGAATTCTTTCTCATCTGGCAATGTTATGAAAAACTTTGGAAAAAATGGAACAGTTTTAGTAGAAAATACGAATAAAGCTGATCAGATTTCAATAGAATTTGGAGGAAAAGGTGTACAATTAAACGAGGAAAAGATGCTATTCGCGTAGAAAGGAGGTTACTAGAAATGAAGATTTATTGTTAGTTGTTGTAGATAGTAAGCGGAGAGAAAATTGAAGAATATGGTGACAAGAGGAGGGGATGGTATGGATAAATTACAATTGGTAGAAGAGTTTTGTGAACAAAATTTGCGAAACAGGAATTTCAAAAAGAGATAAACTTTTAAAAAATCTAGGAATAATAAGGAAATTTGGAAAGCACGAATGCAATACTTAGTAATATAATAGAATTGTCAGGGGAAAAATTTCAAAAATTGATAATGCAAGGGAGGATATACATAAGGTTTGGGGGGTGCACGCCTAATGGATATTTAATTAGCTCAGCGGTCGGCCGTGAAGTCTCACATATTTCAAAATTATAATAAAAAGGGTGGAAGGAAAATTTAACATAAATGAACACGAAGGACCACTCTTATCATTAGCGGAGATAGGTAAACCGGTCTCTAGGAGTTGTTCGATGAAGTAGGGTGCGCAGGAGATTAAAAACTGAAGGGATATTCGATATAAGAGTATAATACCGATTTCTAAGTTCTCATTTCGTTGCTATGATAGCGAGCAGTCGCATGTATTTGAGCTATGTACATAGTGTATAGGAGAATTAATTTGGCATTGAAATAGTATGTTTAATTGTGTGATATGATAAAGAACATTTTTTCTGAGAGCGTGGCAGAAAATTCGAAGAAAATCGACCCATTGGGGCCGAAATATTGGTATATTGAATTTGTGTTTTAATACGGCGATGTGTTTCGGTGTAATGAGAACATAGAGGTACATATATACAGGCGAGTGCACAGGAGTTGCTGCCTGATTAATCTACTGGGTTGACATTGTACAACAAATGGTGAATATTGGATGATGGAAGCGCGGAAATGAATTTAAAAAAACATACTGTTACGAAAGTAAGAAGTGATGTGATTTCAATAGCGGATATTAAGGTGGATTGGCCATGGACTGCGCCCAAAATTAGTTAGTAAAATAAGTACAAGCATATAGTTGCTGCTTATATGTGCTGTAGCTGAGAATTTAGCGCAGTGGCTTCATAAAGGCATGTAAAAGCATGCATTTTCAAAATCTATAGAACGACCGTATGTAATTTGTTATTGACCAAGGAGAACCGTCTGCTCTATATTTGTATATCTACATATATAACCAAACCGCTACAGGAGGGCCAACATAAATTTTAGAAGGATGTCTTGTGATGACCTCTTATCGACGAAGCATAGAACAATATACGTGTAAATCGGGAAGAGTTCAGTAAGAGGGGAAGCGTGGTAAATTGTGAGTGCATCTACCTAGGGGGCATAGAGGGAATGTATATAAGACACCATCAACCTAGTGCAGAATAAGAAGGAGCGGCCCTATTGCAATTTGTTAATCCCAAGGAAAACGATCGATTTAAAATAACGGTAAGTCTTGGCGCAGAAGTTATTACGTTGAAATTTTCACTAATTTGAATGGGATGTAATGCATTACAGAAGCGAACGGTAAAAATATCGAAAATAAAAATAATTAAAAAATCTGAGGAAAATTTGTCTAGACTGAAAAATTCGGGGAAAAAGTATATGATCAAAACTAAACGTCATTAAAATAGAAGACATGGCATTGAAAATTTAAAAAAATTACCAACGAAGGAACGCTACTGTTGGCGCGACATAGAGCAAGCGTATGACTCCCGAACAAAGCAAGCTACAATGATGGGATTTGTGAGGAATTAGTATAGCATACTACAGTCAACCAACGCGGATTGAAAGTATTTAAATGCTAATAGTGAGAATTTAGAGATAATTGCACGAGACAAATATGAAATAGCCATTTATTTTATAGGGAAAAATAAACGCCATTACAAAAGAAGACTGGGACAGCATAAACATTTTGAAAACTGATACCCAGGGAAACTACTAGCGGCGCAACATAGGAAAAAGTTTATATTCCTGGACTAAACCAAGCTACTGTGAGGGGTTTGTGAGGAAGTGATTAGTAAAGCAATCTATAGTTTACCAATATAGCACAAAGAGATTCATTATAAAATAATAAATTTTAAAAACTGATTAGACAAGGAATAAAGATACATGTCGGTCAGAGTGAGACACACACACACTGCAAGTAGTGAAGTGAGATATGAGCAAGGAGAAAGGAAAAACGACTAGGAAAAGCAACAGGACATGTCACTAAATAAGAATACATTTACTAGAGCATCATGATAGACAGGACATCAGGAAGTGACGCAGAAATAACACATGTTGACGAAGAAAAATGATATGAGGTACTTACATGTAAAAAGAAAACACGATTAGCACAGCACATAGAACAACAAGAACACTTAGTACTGGACATACCGCGCTTGCATAAAATGGTAAACAAGTTAGAAGACATATTTCAGAGGGACTTCTCAAGAATAAGAATCAGTGAGAAAGGACTCTATCAGGATGGAGTAACGGAACTTTGGCGGGTGGTAGTGAAACTTAATGGAAATAAAGAACGTAGGAATAAACTGCAAGTCTAAAAGTGGACAGATAGAGTAGAGACCATGCTAGGAGGAACGAGGGAGGTACTTGGTGGTATAGAGAATATTTTGGCAAGTAATGTAAGCGAACAAATAATAGGTAATATATGGTAGCACAGAAGAAATAAAAAAAGAGGTGCCAGGTAACAGAACAAGCGGAAGAACTCATAGGAGTACTTGAAGAAATGGAGGCACGACGACGGAATAATGTGGGTGAGGGAACAATGGCGAAGAAAATTGAAGAACAATTGCAACAAGTGGGAACAGAAATAATAGGCAAAGTACGGGAATGTAATGAAAAGCAAACTAGCTACGCAACAATCCTAAAAAGAAAACAAGTGTCAAGATAGAAAAGTGGTAATATTGCTGAATAGAATAGTACTAGTACAAACACTCAGAGACACGCTTCATGCGGTGGGGGAGAAAATTAAAATACATTCGACTAGTCAATGAAAGGGGAACTAGTGGTTGTTGCCAAATAAAGCGGAGAAAGAAAACTGAATTTTGAACAGTAGGACGGGCCAGCATTACGTAAAGAAATACGAATTGTGTATAGATAGAAGACTAAGGATGTAAGGTATGCAAATTGGGTAATGGAGTTACCAGGAAGACTATCAGAAAGAATATTACCGACACAAAGAATGTATATAGATATGATGAGCGTACGGGTGGTAGATGATTGTTAACCGACAAAGTGTTATCGTAACCATCGCTGTGGACAGAGCGGTTGGATGTCGAGAGAAAGAGGAGAGTTGTGGGCACTGCGGGAGAAGCGGACATAAATATAAGGACTGCAAAGTAAAAATGACTAAAGCACTCTACGCAAAATTGGGGCTGCCCAGAACATAAACTGGCAAAAAAGAATATGAAACAAAAGATACACTATGATTAAAATGCACCAGCAGAATCTTCAAAGCGGGAAATCAATAATGGCAATGAACGAGTATATACGAAACAGGGAATTTGATATAGAATGCTATCAAGAAATCTAGAATATACGAGGGAGAATACCTTATCACCCATTAGCATGGCGGGTAATCGCAAGAGACATGGAGTGCAACAATGGTGGCAGGGAAGGGAGAGTATTAGTCCGAGGACAATACAGAACAAATCACTGTCAGACAATCTTGTATATAAAAGTGGAATAGAGTTGTTAGTCGTCAATTACTATTGTCAATATTTAAAAAAATGTAGTATAGGACTTGACAGAGATAACTACAATTATCAAAGAGGATAGTGAGAAAAAAATAATCATATGTATGGACGCCAACGATAGAACGACAGCTTTAGGAGACAAAACAACGGCAAAAAGACAGCAAGAAATGGAAAAATTTATAATGGAAAATAAACATTTAGTAAGAAACAATTATGAAGACATGACCTTTTAAGGTAGAAGAGGGGAATCTTTAATAGACGTCACATTGACAAACAAGTGGCGCAAGGCGAAAATAGCGAGTTGGAAAGTAATATAAGGATTGATGAGTGATCAAGGAGGGCTAGAAATATGTATAGAGTAATCTCGGGATCGTACCAGAGTGGCGAGTGACCGAGAAAATCGGGAATAGTTAGGGAAAGTTGGTTTTTGGAAAATACAGTGAATTTGCTCACTACCCGGGGGGGGGGGAATGAAAAGCGATAATAAAGATCAAATTGAAAAAATACACTATACATTCTTTTTTTCGATTTAAGGCGACTTGCTCAACCCAATAGTGAGTTTCTTCATCAAATTTCCTTGAGTTTTTTTTTCATTTAAAGGTAGAAGGCTTCCTGACTAATAGGGGAAGTTAACTAGCGAAATAACGAACTACTTGTTAGCGCAGTTGCAACGAAGCGACAGCGAGGCAAGTGGAGTTAGTCTGAGGTTGGAGCGGTAACTATTTCGATGCGACACTCCCCAGTTTCAACGAAACGGTTACCGTTTCAACTAAACAGCTCTAGAGGCAGTTCCAGTTGACCCACTTCTGGACGTTTTGAATGAGTAGTTATCACAACTACTAGCGAGTAGGGTTGCCATCCGTACGGGTTTCCCCGGATTTGTTTTAGTTTCAAGGGCGTCCGGGTGAGACCGTTCGGGTTTTTAAAACAAACCTTACGACGAAGACTAATTGGGTTCGTTCGAAGTTTGCATATTCCATGGCGAATGGTGTGTGTATTTCGTGAGTTACAATAGAGTAATGGTAATTCTAAGATTATTTTTGTTACTAGAGGCAACTTGTATTCTGCAGAGTCTTAACACTTCACTTCTTAGTTGATTGTGTGTGAAAAATAAAATAAGAATTTCAGTTCTTGAATTGAACCTTTCTTCCCCTTACGCGGGCTTTCGTAATCTTGAGGTGCCAGTTACTTCGCTGATAAGCATCATCAACAGACACAAAGCCTTCATGTCTCTCTCGACATTCGTCATCCACGTCGTTTGCGGTCTTCCTCTCCTCTTCTGTGTAGCTATGAAAAGGCACTTCTTCACTACTTGATCATCAGGCTTTCGCATAACATGTCCAAACCACCTTAGCTCTGAAGGTTTCTCAGCAATAGAAGCCACTCCAAAACTGCCCCCTATGTGTTCATTACGGACTGTATCTTTGAGGGTAACTTCACCCACCCAACGTAACATACGCATTTCAGTGGTATGTAGCTTTTGCTCTTGTCTTCTTCATAGGCCACGTTTCACTGCCATAGAGTAGAACTGGTCTTACGGCGATTTTATAAATCTTGTCTTTGGTTTTATAGGCATTTTTGGGTCGCATAGAACTCCTGATAGTTCGCGCCATTTATTCCACCTAGACATTTTCGTATGTGTTATGTCGGCGGTTATTGTGCCTCCTTCTGCAATTACAAAGCCAAGGTAGTTAAATTTGGTTACTCTCGGTAGGGTTATACCATCTAGTTTGAGTTCTATATTTACCTTCGTAGAACTGTCTGGGTTGAAGTTGTATACCATTTACGCGGTCTTGGTTCTACTAATGCGCAGTTCGTTTCGTTCGAGAGATTTTCTCCATTGATCTAAATTTTCCTGCATTTCGTAAATACTATCTGATATTAGAGCCATGTCGTCCGCATACAAAAGATTTCACGGAAAGGATTTCTGGATTTCCTCCGTTCGGTAGTTAATGACGATGTTGAACAGCAGGGATCTGAGTGCACTCTCTTGATGAACTCCCACTTTGATGCCAAAACTTTGGGACAAGACATCTGGACTTCTGACGCATGTTTGTACGTTGTTATCCATCCCCATTATGTTTTATGTATAGCTCAGGAACGTTTTGCGACCTTAAAGCTTGTCATATTAATGTTCTTGGCACGCAGTCAAAAGCTTTCTACTGATCTATAAAAGCTGGCCATAGATTTTGTTTTCGCTTTTTCAATTACCTGCTTAATCGCAACGTCTATAGTTCCCTTACTGCGAAACCTTAAGCCAAACTGATTTTCTGTTAGCTTTATCACTCAGGACTCGTTCCCAGATCTTGAGGGGGTGTGACTTGAGTTTTATACCGCATCACCCTTTTTCTTGTAGAACGAGACTAATGTACTCTTCCTCCAAGCATCTCGCATTGTTCTGTCGACTAAGATGTTATTGAATATCCTTGAAAGCCATACATTTCCGTCAGTTTGGAGAGATTTCCAGAGCTCATGTCGTATGTCATCTGGGCCCGTTGCTTTGTGGTTTTTCATTTCAGACATGGCTTTCCTCACTTTTGCTGCTGTAATTTCATTTATAGGTCCTTGCGTCATAGGTAGTTCTTATTCTAGCCTAGGAAATTCTTCGTTTAATAAATTGTTGTAATACTCATACCACCTTTTACAAATGTCCTTGTCGTTTGTAAATAGGGTGCCTTTGTTTTTAATGTATTTTGTTGTTTTAAAATCTTTGCAATCACTGTGTTTACGTTTGCTACTTTGTGTGTCATTGCTTGTGGCCACTAGCGCAAGTCCTAGACGCTTGTAGAAATCTGAATTTGCCCTTTCCTTTTCAATTGCAACTGTTCTGCTTGCAGTCTTATTTGTCTGTTTGTAGTTGTCTTTATCTTCATCGGAGCCAGTATCCTGCCAAATTTTAAACAAGCGTTTCTTTTCAGCTACAGATTCCTTGGTTTGGTTGTTCCACCATTTGGTATCCTTTGCACAGTGAGACTTCTTTGCTGAAGAGATACAAAAAGTTTGTTTGCCCATACAACTGCGAGACTATTCTCTTGAGGGGGGTTTTGCGTAAGTACTCCACTGTATGATTCCTAATAGTGCCTCCCTTTTCAATATGTAATGCGTGGCATTTGATCTCAACTTTTGGTCTCTTCATCTTAATGGGTGTTTTCAGTTTCAGGGCTGTTAGTAAAAGCCTATGCTGGGACGTAAGTTGTTCTCCCGAAATAACCTTACAATTTTTAATTTGTCTTGTACCTATCAGAAATTAGTCTGTGTCTTTGCGTTACCACTCTTGTAAGTTATTACGTGTTCATCTTTCTTTTAAAAGAAAAGTGTTCACTACTGCAAGGTTATGGGAGGTTGCAAACTCCAAAATCGTTTCCCCACAATATCGACGACACGAACAACATGGGAGATCGTAAGCGACTGACGCTAATGCATTTTAAAGGTGATTTCCTTCTCCATCAGATCTTCCTGACAGCGCTCTGCAATATAGTCACATAAAAATACGTCTCACTACTTTTTACATAGACCTTGTGTTCCATTGCGGGTATTTTTATTTCATTACAGAATGCAAAAAATGTCATGTCCCTGTGATGTCAAACTTAAAATCCTTCTTGTGATTACACGTATTTTAAAAATTGTAATAATATAGCAATTATAAATAAGCAAATACAAATTGGCGTAATAATAACTGAATGCAATAAATATAACCATCAAATTAAAGGTAATATCTTTAAATTTAACGAAGTTGCATTACATTTTTTGTGTGTACATTTTTTCGGAAAATCCGTAAAAACTGCGTTTTTCTCACATTTCATACTAAATCTCATCTTTCTACAATAATTTTTTAAAAACTTGTGATTGCATTAACTCTAAATTTTATACACGGTAGATTTGTTCTTTATAAACATTGTCAAGTTATATGTTTTCTTTCAATATGTTACTCTTTTCTTGTGAGTTTTGTGAGTCTCGTTTAACTTTATCTTTCGCCTAAAAATTCCGTTCAAAGCAACGATTGTTTAAACAAATTTCATTGTTTTAAACTCACAAACCCAATTGATAATTTATTATGAGTTTGTGTGTTACCATAGACCGATTCGGTTCGACTGAAGTGACGTCACTCATCGGTGTAGAGCTCATCAGTGGTATTCTGTTAACAACCGAGTGATTATTCCGTTCGTTTCGTCTGCCGAATCCTCGATTAATTCTCCGAAGCCTATGTGATATCGGTACAACTGTTTACCTTTGGTTGTGCATTCGGTGCGAATCGAAGTTAGGAGAGTCCTTTGCATATTCGCAAGCATGTTCTTGGCAGTGTAATTGTATATGTTTTATTACTAAATTGTTGTTTCATACATGAACGTTTATTAGTGTGGTGAATTTTTTATTCAATTAATAAAACAATTTAAATTTCTTTCCATTGCGTTAATGCCATACTTTCATAAAAATTTACTAAAAAATACTGTAGGTGGTAAATAAAGAGTAAAGAATAAGATTTAATTCCTAATTTAAATCCGAAAGTATGAGTAGTTCATGAAAATTTTCACTTATGAGACAGTGAAAGAAATAGTGGTGTAACTTAATGTAATATCATTTTTGAGAAACTAACTGTCCATCGTCTCATAAACTTAAACTATCCATCGTTGACATCAATTTCATTTTTATCCATCTTTACTATATGCACTCTAAGAACAAAGTGCAATGGTCTCTATGCTGGAAGAACAAGGGGTTTATATCAGGCTTTCACCACTATTCCCACTACCACAATAAATATTCGCCTTCCAAGTCAAACTTGTGCTACTAATTATGCAGCTAATAATCGAGTTATATACCTCACTATTCTTTCTAATAGGTTTTACTATGGAGAATACAGATATGACCTTGACTGATAATGTTTAGAAAAAATTAGTCACGCCACATATCCTTTCACTGTCTCAAACACTGTCCCACATTAGGCCCCGAACGTGCCCAAGGGATTCACGGAAGTTAGATCTCGTAGGTCTCGGCACTAGGTGGAGATGTCACCAATCTCAGCGCTTTACTCACTGAACCACGCTGACTCCCTCTGGCCCCATATAGTAAATAAGGAGAAAATTCCCGCAGATAACCACAGAAATGTACGCGGTATGATCGCAGGATCTCTCCAGTCATGACCGCACACAGTGTGTGGTCTTGTGTGGGTTTTTGGTTATCCTGTGCGGTGAATGGCCTGCGGTTGTCCGTGGTCATGACTGCGAACTACATCTCTGCGGCCTGCGGTCTTGTGTGGGTTTTTGTTGCCCGGGCAGTCTGCGGTCATGACCGCAGACTACTTCTCTGCACCCTATGGTTGTACTGCATCTCTGCTGTTATGTAGATATCATGTGAGTTCTTAATGAAGATTATTAAATACTGTGTAAATAAATCTTAGAATACCAAATCATACAATAAATGCATCGAATTAAAATCTTCTACCCAGTATTGATAACCGTGCATATCAAGATTTCACTGACATAGTTAACAAGGAATGTCTTGTAATTCATGACAATACATGAAAATGGAAATCTCATTGAGAACACAAGGCACTCTTAGATAAACTACATCTCTACTCTTCACTTTCTTATATTATTAAAATTTGCCTTTTCTCTTTTCACGACATATCTTTGGAAGGAGCATCCCATAAAATCCCTGGTAACGGGAGTAGACTATGGAGCAACTAAATCCGGAGGACCTCATGGAAAGTACTATGATTTATGAAATCTGAATATTACAATTTAAAAATTGAAGCCTAAAACTTAAAACTAAACAACATACAAGAAATGACATAAAAATACCGTTTCAAATAACATAAAAATACCCTCCAAATCATTCATTATAGAAACACAGGACATGACATACAAGTAAAATACCCTGAAAACTATTCATTATAGAAGCACTAGACATGATTGGTAACTGATTGTATTAGAAAACCTGGCCAGGAATTATCGTATTTGTCTGCAGTTGTAAAGTTCATACATTAATAATAAGAGCTCTCAATTATGGTAACGATACCGAAAAATTGCCCCTGAAGACTGAAGGGATCCAGCAATTCAGGCCTCCATCCTTAGCTAGGCGATGTTTTCAATTTTTCAATTTCAAAACCGCTATATTTTAACAACAACAACATAAATATACAGTATATATATGGCGGGGCTTAACACACGTGCGCCTTACAGAGACCCTAAAATGAACCGTGGGCTGTGCATACTATACCCCAGTATTTACTCTCAATGAATTGAAACAAACTAAAATTAGAGGTATTAAAATATTTCGATTATTTGAAAGGTAAATGATATCAGTAGCGGAAAAAGAAATTAATACATGTTAATAAGTTATAATAAGAAAAAAAATTTACTGTCATGGCTAACTTTTAAAATATAATTTTAATTTTTAATCTCAGCTATTGTTATATTGCTTAAGTGACTGTTTCGTTCATTGAGCACCGTTGGGAACCACGGAAAACCAACGGTTAGGGCAAGCGCGCTAAGCATAAAAACAATCTGGTTGGTAACCTGTAACAAAAAAAAATTCGGCGGCAGAATCAAATAAATTCATAGAAAGAATACATACTTATCTGCTGGGTAAATAACATATGCATTCATACCAACATACCCAAATAAATCTTGTTTACATATTTACCTTTATATATATACGTACATGTACATTGACCCATATTCGCACATGTACACATTTTTAAATCAATTAATTTAAAGTAGTCTAAAATAGAATACTAATAATACTACTACTATCACTTAAAATACTAATAGTAATAATAATAATAATAGCAATAATAATTTAAACAGATTTAAATTAAGTTTGTTCATTCTGGTCAATCTCCTTCATCAGTTCCGCCTCCCTCTTTTTTCGAACCATACTCAAACACCTGCCAAGGAGTAAAGTAACGGATATTCTATTATCTCGCATTATTCAAAAGCTAGAATGTAATTTCTTGGTTTACGATTGTATCCCCCCTCAAGCGGCCACTTTTTTCGACCTATTTCAGTGCTAACGCAATTTAACAGAATGTGGACCCAATCTTCTTGTTCCGTGCATAAAGGGCATTGCGAATCTCGATCCCCCCTCAATTTCCTTAATTTCCATCCCCCAAGTCGAAACCAAGCGTAACCTGCTCTAGCTACCTTGTTTAATTTGTCTATGTAAGGTTTTTGCCCCCAGTCTCCTGCCACAATATTCTGCACGATTAGTGACCTCTTTTCCTGGCTCTCAGCCGTTATGTTTTGTTTCTCTATGTCTTCAAGTCTCTGAATAATAAATACATAATCAGATCTCGTCGGAGCTGTCTGCCACAAGTGTCCTAGACCGGTAGTTTCGATTATAGTTCTAATTTTTTGACCCCACCCATCGTTACACGTTAACTCGTAGCAATCGTATATATTGTTGTTCCTTTCCCCGTTTCTTATTGAAACCCAATATTTAATGGCCCTCATCTTAATTTTTACGTCTAACGGTAAAACTCCGAATTCCCAAAGAGTACCACAGTTAGCTGTACTCGGAGGTACGCCAAGAGTATTTTTCAAGAATTTGTTTTGAAGCGAATTAAGTGATGCGCAATCCCCAACACCCCATATTTCAGCTCCATACGCTACTGCAGGTACGAATAGTGACGTGCACATCGTTACTAATATCCTAGGATCAATGTCAGGGATGGTACCAGTACTTTGGATTTCATTTATTACATACATGCTTTTTTGTTTTGATTTTTGTATATGTCTTGACCAGGCTACGTTCATGCTTATTTTGACACCTAGATAAGTGTAATCTTTAACTTTCTCGAGAGGTTGACGTTTGTAATTCCAAATTTCATTTTTACTAAACATCCATCCGTTTTTGAACACCATGACTTTAGTTTTATGTATGTTTATATGTAGAGACATTTTATCACAGAACAGCTCCAACGTATCTAGACCTATCTGAAGTCCCGACGGTGTTGTGGAGAATAGAACAAGATCGTCCGCAAATAGCAACCCCGGTATCTGTTTCTGTTCAGGAGGAGCACCTATTGTTGGGGCATCTGTGGATGCCTCACATAATTTTTCTATTATATCGTTAATAAATAATATAAATAGCAACGGAGAGAGAACACATCCCTGCTTCACTCCCTGAGTTACTTGAAAAGTTGGAGTAAGTGTAGTATTATTTGTTTTAACGCATGCATTGTCAGAGCAATATAAAGCTTGCAAAGTACGTAGGAATTTTTTTGACACTCCCTTGTCCGCTAATACACACCAAAGGATGTCTCTGTTTACAGTGTCGAAAGCTTTCTCAAAATCTACGAACACGCTGTACAGCTTTCCGCGTTTCTTTCGAGTTTCTCTCTCGGCTAACGTGTTTAAAATAAATAGATTATCTATTGTGCTATTGTTGCTTCTAAAACCAGCCTGTAATATCGAGAGTTTATTTTCTTTCTCGGCCCAGAGTTGTAATCTCCAGTACAGAATTTTGCAATAAATTTTTCCAATAACATTAAGTAGTGAGATTCCCCTATAACTATTTGGATCGTTTATATTTCCTTTATTTTTATATATAGGCTGTATTACAGCCGTAGTCCATGAGTCTGGAAAAACACCTTCATCGTAGATATAATTAAAAAAGTCGGTTAAAAATGGCACAATATCATTGGTTATTTCCTTAATAAATTCGGAAGGAACACCATCTACTCCAGGCGCTTTATTGTTTTTTAAATCGCGAATGGCAGAAGATATTTCATGTGATGTAATACACGCATCAAGTTCAGACACTTCATCGGTTGTAAATATTATTCCTATTTCGTTACTACTTCGGGATGTGTTATCATTTCCTGCTAGAAGATTTTTAAAGTGAATTTCCCATCTCATTGCATCTATGTTATTTGATATAGTTTTATTTCGTCTTAATTTACGAATTGTACCCCATAGGTCACGGCTACATTTTTTTAATAATATTCCTCTGAAACGTTCAGCTTCCATTTGTTGCCAGGCTCGTTTACTTTCCTTAACTATGTGTTTATATACTCTGCGGAATTTAAGATAAAATTTACGCAATTCTATCCCACCTAGCCACTGATACATTTTCAGGGCAGATTTTGCGGATGCTTTTGCATACCTGCAGGCATCATTATACCACACCGAATGTTTTCCTGGATTTTTGTTTCTCTGAATTATTTTCATACTCGATCCTGATTTTTGTAAACAATGTGTTATGGAGTCCGCTGCAGTGTTGTAATTTTGAATCTTGAGTTTAATTTGGAAATCGTTACGTATCATTCCTAGATTCCTTGAGAAATTCGCCTTATAGACCGACGTCTTGTCGTCTTTCCATTTGTATTTTACTAATTTTGACCCCATGTGTGCGGGTGTTACTGAAGTGTTTTGATGTGATAAATAGATTTTAACACATACGGCCATATGATGTGAGTCTATTCTGGGTTCAATCCGAAAATCGTCTATATATTGTAATAAATTTTCCGTGACTAACGCGTAATCTATTACACTCCCCGTTTTCGTTAATAAATGTTATATTCCCGTCTAAATCTGAGCCGTACGTACCATTTAGTATAGTTAGGTTGTGTGTGCTGCAGAAATTTAATAGGTCTCGCCCTTCCGGATTTAAGTTTTTATCCTTACTATTTCTCACGTTTACAAGCGCGGAATCATTGTCAAACGGTGATGAGACATTATTTTCTCCGATTCGGGCGTTAAAATCTCCCATTATTATTATTCTCGCGTTGGGATATTTATTTTCGAAACTATTTATCAAATGCCTCATTTCTGTAAAGAAGTTTTCGTTGTGGTACTTTGACTTATCCCCGAGTCTGTAAACAATTACTATTATTAACTCAGTGTCGGCAATTATTACTTTAATGCATAAGGTATTATCAATTTCTGTTTTCATTTCGTCATACCGATTTGAGTGTTCATTTTTGTACATAACCGAGACTCCACCAGGGTGACGTCCGCGCGTGCCCCTTCTCTTAAGATGTTTTGCTACGGTTATGAATCCGTGTACATTATTTTCATCTCCCTGCTTTGACCAAGTCTCGACCAAGCCCAAAAGGTCAAATTTCTCAAGGAAACCCAGAAAACCTCCTTGGCAAAGCTTTTTCCTCAAACCTTCCACATTCCAGCACCCTATCGTCAGAGTTGCATGCAATAAGTTTTACTGCCTCCTCTGCGCTCTACCTGTTTTGGGTTTTCCCCCGGAGTGATTTGTCACAGCCTTGGGCGTCCACTGCGCTGCCTGTTGTCGGGTGACTCTGACCTCTGTGGGATGGCGCTGGCGCACTGGCTACGAGGAAGAGGGGCGAGGGCGCTCGTTCCCGTTTCCAGAACAGCGTTGCTCCGTCGCTGTCGGCGATGGTGGTGGTGAGGCTCGCAACGCGGCCAAAGGTTGAACACGCGCCGAGGGCTGTGGCGGCGGCAAGGGCTGCCGCTGGTGAGGCGACGATGACGCAGCCGTCGGCAGCGGTGGTGGTGAAGGTGGCGACAACTGCTTTGGCAACGCAGGTGTCGGAGCCGGGGGCGGTGGAGGTGGTGGTGACTGCGTCGTCGCCGCCGATGACGCACTCGGGCTGGTCACGCACTCAGGACCCTGCTCCTTCGGAAAGGCTTCTAGTTCCGCGAGCGAGTAGTTTCGTCCTTCCACCACAAGCTTATCAAAGCGGATGCTGGCTCTGAAACCTTGCTCCCGCGCGTCCTGCAAATTCGGGTCAAGTTTAGCGCGCGTGTGGCGCACAGACGCGGAGAAATCCTCTGTCACTCGCAAAGGAGAGCCACGCAGAAACTTAGCTGCCGCCTTCAGCATTTCCTCCCGCTTCTTGTATGAGGCTAGCTTTACAACAATAGGCCTTCTGCCTACTCTGCGACCTACTCGATGTCCCGATCATCAAGCTGCATCCCCAGTTGTTCTGCAAGATCCTGCACATGGCTCTCGGAGTCGTGCCACGACTCGCCCTGTCGGTCCGGCACGCCGAACATCAGAATATTATCTCTCCGGGACTGGTTCTCCAGGTAGTCGACCTTGCGAGATAGAAATTGGTTTTCTACCTCCAAAGCAACAACCCGGCACTCCAGTACCTCCACCCTCTCTCGATACCATTTAATATTTGAGAGGATTTTGGTTTGCCCGGCCAACAAATCCCTCACTCCGTCCTGCAAGTCCTCCAGAACAGAATCGTCGCTCGATCCAGGCCCGGGGTTCAGCTTGACGCCACCTATAACTAAAAGAATGCAAATAATACTTAAACATATATACTGTGAGATTTGAATAATTCCGTAATTAGAATAATAAAATCATCCTCGTTCGGGAGTATGAAATTCAAGAGAGGAAGAGAAGTCTTCCGACTCGCTAGAAATTTAAAAGCCCTGCCGTTGAGAGATGACGAAGGCAGCACTCACATCTGGTAATCTGGTAATGGTGCGGCGACCCACTGTCGGCTCTTTGTTGTCGAAAGAAATTTATAGCTTTTTAGAAATAGCGAGTTAGCGAGGGGTGGGGAAAGCGACCCTACCCGACCGCAATAATCCAGGATGTGCGAGGGTGGATGCAAGAACCAACTTGTCAGTAAAAATCGTTGGGAGTAAAAATCGTTGGAAGAAAGCGTTGGAAGTTATTCGAAGTCCTTTAAAATTTCCCAATCAGAATCTAGGCGTAAGAAGGGGGAATCGTTTTGGCATTGGAAATTTTCGGTCACGTGAAGTTCAAAATTTGGAAGACCTGGAAGTGGAAAGATAGGTAGAGGAAGGGAGAAGACCATTTAAGGAATAGAAAATGAAATTACGCTCTCAGATGTTTTTTCGCTCAACTCACATGTCTCAGAACAGTCAGCTCACTTTGCTTAGTGACATCGCTCACATCGCTCAGATCTATCGGCTTTTTTGGAGCAATGTTTCGTTCACGCTCGTAGCTCGTAATTGGCTCATCTCAGCTCAGCTCGTAGCTTCGACACTTAACTATCTTGCTTTTTGAGTTTTCGGTGTCAGCTATGTTTGCCTTAATGCTCTGAAACGAGTATTTCGAGTTCGCATTAAACACTAGCACTTCATTTTTGAAGATGCTGCGCTCGAGTCGAGCGTTTGTCGATTTTTTTGAACATCGGGCAAATTTGATAAATTGATCTCGATTCGAGCCACGGACGAACAATCTTTGGGTGGTCATTCGGATGAACGAGGTTAGGCTTACGCGGCGCTTGGAGGGGCCGAGCTCGCAGAGAATGATTGGAGCAACTTCCGGTAATCGTCGTTGATGACACCGTCAGCGATCGCCCGAGATCAGAGCCTGGCCGACCTTGCGAGGACACTACTCTCTACAGTCTGCCCTGGTTGGTCATCTTAAGACGTATTTTACGACGGTTGGTGATGTTTAAACCGACGTCGTATTGCGCTTGCGCGTAATGAATAAAGTGGCATAAATTATAAAAAAAGAGACACAAACTGTGGACTTAATCAGTGCCAAGACATATTTTAAATATTGATAAAATTATGTCATGCTTAAATTCAGTGTATTTCTATTGTTTGAGAGAGAGGGAGATTTAATTGTTGATAAGATAATGCTATTGTTAAATTCAGTGTATTTCTATTGTTTGAGAGAGAAAGTCAACAAACCTGAAGCACTTTATGCATCCGAAACCCTGGTAATTGGCGGCAGGTCACAGATCGTAACGAGAGAAAATGTTTCATTACACCGCTATTAAAGAAATATTTTGTATTTTTTTATTATACACATTTTGGACTTCTATAACAAAAATATTCTGTATATTCTTGACTTCATTGAACTTTACCATTCTCTATATATAAACGACATCTCGAGATACGTTGTCTCGCAAGGTCTTCATAGGCAATGAAAAAAAATATTAGAGTTTCTGTAAAAAACGATTGCGTAGTACTATGATAAAATATAGTTTTTAACAGTGTTTCACAAAACACACAGAAAATAAGTTTGAAGACTCAGCTTCTCGACGCAGCGTCTGCCCTCGGTGATTCTGAAGCAGTGTTTTACAAGAATGAAATGCAAAGAAGATCACTCCAATAAAAAATATACACCTATTGTTGAAGAAGAATTAATGTCATTGGAGCTTATAAAAAAACAGGATTTCATTGTCGTGAAGAAATTCAATTGCCTAGCCAAT
Organism: Laupala kohalensis; assembly: GCA_002313205.1. Taxonomy (NCBI): domain Eukaryota; kingdom Metazoa; phylum Arthropoda; class Insecta; order Orthoptera; family Trigonidiidae; genus Laupala; species Laupala kohalensis. The sequence continues at coordinate 8,018 of NNCF01133046.1, read as the reverse complement.
AATATGTTCAATTAAGAAATAATTCACATTATAAAGAACGTGAATGAAAAATAAATGTTTCAATAAAAAAAATGAGCATAAAACAATTATATACGATACAATACGTATATTCTTCCCAGAGATGGTTTGTCGCACCAAGGCAGCCCTGAAAAAACCATAAAAAATGAAACAGATGAACGACGTAATTTGTCGGTCCGAGATATCGCAGCGCGCTCAGACGCCGGAATTCAGAGATATTGCCTTTGACGCTTGCTAATTTTTAGCCGGTCACTGGTGCGCCCTGGTGGCGGAAGTTTGGACTACTACCTAAGAGAGGGACAGCATCCGTTCATGTCATGTCCGCTGCCGCTGAGAGCAGACAGGTTACTGAAAAATAATTAGTATGTCTTCAAGGCGGGAACGTCAATTCTGACGAACTGCGCAGGCGCGTAGCACACCTGTAAGCAAGAGGCGCCTGCCAAGTCCAGGTGAGCTTGATACGCAACATTCAGTATCATTTCGAAACATAGCATGGACCGACGGCCGGGGTTCGAAGTCCTGAGTTCGAGAACCGACGAGAACATAGGTGGTTAGAATTGTGAGTCAAGTAATTTTCGGAATGAAGATAGGACGTTGAGATTGTCAGAATATAATTAAGAATTTACGCACTGATAATGCGTTTACCACGACCGTAAGGCCTTGATTTTTTCGCATCGGCAAAATGTGCATTTGCGGGAGCATGAAGGAAGGTAAAGAATTCTTTCTTTCCGGTATACACTAACCTACATATGCTATTGGCTCGAAGTTAAAGGATTTTGAGATTGCTTTAATTGCCCTATTTTAAGGGAATTTTTATTACACAGAATTACTAAATGGCAATTACTTCGAGTGATTGTATTTTACTCAGAAGTCCTCCTGCCTCCTGAGATTTTTCAACTATTTCATAAATGTCAATTTGTTTAGTCCTGGGGAGTGATTTTACAGTAGTTTGTTACTCCTTTGGTAGCAAACAAACCTTTTGAACGGCACGCGTATATATTCCTTTTGCGGTTTTAACCTGTATCGTGCGGATTAACCCGTTTTGATCTGGAAAAGTCTTAACAACCCTAGCTATTTTCCATTCAAAGGGCACGGGAGAGTCTTTCAAAATAACTATGTCACTTTCTGATAGTGACTTGGATACTGTTTGCCATTTTGATCTATTTTGGAGTATTGACAAATAGTCAGCAGACCAACGCTTCCATAAATAATTTAAATGGTTTTTTAAAGCCATGTATCGTTGCATTGGATTTTGACATTTTTTGTCGTCTTGGGTGAAAGGTAAATTTTTTAAAGGATGGCCTGTTATCAGGTGTTGTGGAGTTATAATTTCCACGTCATCATCATTTGTAGGCCGGGTAAACAACGGACGAGAATTTAGGCAGGCTTCGATTGTGGATAGCAAGGTACGTAATTCTAGGAAGGATATCACATTTTGCCCCAAGGTTCTTCTCAAATGGTATTTCATGGATTTTATAGCTGCTTTGACAAGGCTGTTTCTATGTGGGCTGTATGGAGGGGAGAAAATCCACTGAGTATTTTGGTTACTCAACATTGATTCGATTTTGTCTCGATTTTCTTTCCTCGAGATGAAGCTTAAAAATTCTGAGAAATCCCTACAAGTTTTGACTAAGGTTTTAGCATTGTCAGACATAATCGTTTTAGGAAAACCGAACCTGGATGAGAACCTGGTAAAACAGGCTATGAAGTGCTTGGTAATTAGGGATTCAACCAAATCCAAACACACAGCCTTAGAAGAATGACAGACAAAAACAGATATATAGGCCTTTACAATGACCTTTGAGCGGGGTAAATNTAAACCCATACGAACGTTTAGTGGTCCTGTGAAATCCACTGAAACATGAGAAAAAGGTGAAGAGGGTGTGACCCGAGTTGTTGGTAATGCACCCATTAATTGTCGAGCTGTTTGCCTCTTTAATTTAACGCAGGTTAAACAACGATTTGTTATTCTTTTCATCAATTTGTTTAATGATATTATCCAATACTTGGATTTTATTGCAGAACTCAGCAGCTGTGGGCCTGCATGTAGATATCTCAAGTGATACGCTTCTGCTATTAATTCAGACAAATGGTTATTACATGTTAATACAATAGGATGTTTTTTCTCAAATGTCAGATGAGAATTTTGTAACCTTCCCCCGACTCTTATCACACCTTGACTATCAATAAAAGGAAATAACCCTATCAATTTACTTCCCTTTGGCCGTTCCTTATCAGACTTCAACGCCTTATTCTCATTAGGAAAGATATGAAGTTGAACCTCCTTGATTATTAGTTTCAGCGATTGATCCAACAGTGTGACTGATAAGGGATCTGCGTTTTTGGCCTCTTTTTTTTATTGCAGCTAGTAGGTATTTCGGCCGGAACGCGGCCAATGTCCCCATTTGATTAACATGGGGCTGGAAATGGGGTTGTTAGATATTGGGCTAGCTTTCCGGATGTGGTCAGATAAGAGCTTATCACCGGATGTTGTGGTTTTGATAAGAGCTTATCACCGGATGTTGTGGTTTGATAAGAGCTTATCACCGGATGTTGCGGTCTGATAAGCCCGTATCACCGGATGTTGAGGTGAGATAAGAGGGAAAGCAGGCTGTGGATGACCTTGTGGGTTTTTCCCCAGGATGATGCAATGTTGCGGGGTTTTCCCCAGGATGATGCAGTGTTGCAGGGTTTTCCCCATGACCTTGAGGTTGGGATGATGCAATGTAGGATGATGCAATGTTGCGCAAGAGAAGAGGAGGGTGGGATGATGAAGTCATGTGATGCAGAAGGAAGGAGTGGAGGGGAAATTTTTGTCCTGAAAAAAAAATAATGCTATGGAAGAGGTGTGAAGCGGTAGGCTGCTAGACTGCATATGATTTTTACTAGGTGAGGCAAGCTACATGCTATAGCAGAGTAGGAGTGGGGGGTGGAAGAGTACACGTCATCAGAAGAAGAAGGGTGGGGGGTGGATCGTGATGCAACACAATTCATTTTCTAAAAAAAGATCTCAGAAGAAGGAAGTGGGGCTTGTAAAGGATACTTAAGGGGTGGATGAGTATAGGATGCATAGCAAATCAATAGTATGGAAAAACCAATTATTTTCATCGATACAGCTATGGATTTAAATCAATGGATGGTGGTGGGTGTAGGTGTTAGGGCGTGGGTGTAGATTATGCTTCACATCTCATCAATAGTATGGAAACCAATTGTTCATCGATACAGCTATGGATTTAAATCAATGGATGGCTGGGGGTAGGTGTTAGAGTGTGGGTGGAGATTATGCTCCACATCTCATTTTTAGAAGAAGGGTGGGGGATGGGTAAATGATGTTAGCGAGGGGAGAGGGATAGGTGTGAGGGCGTGGGTGGAGATCCTATGTTTATGTCACACTATTCATTGTCATAAAAGAAAGGGTAGGGGGGGTAAAGGATGTCATGTGGGAGGGGTGGGGGTATATCCAATATTTTATGCGACATAATTCATTGTCTAAAAAAAAGACATCAGAAGAAGGGTTTGGAGAGGTAGAGGTGTTGAGGGAAAAGGGGGTGGGGGGGGGTAAGGAGAGAACATATGATTTAGATCATGTGAGAGGAGGTGGGGAGATATATGATGTAAATCCATTATTTATGTATCACATTTCATTTTCAAAAAAAATTCAACATACCCTATTATTTAAAGGGTTGGAAGGGGGGAGGGCAAATGACTGAACGGAGGGAGGTGATATATGATTTTTATCAATAATAATGTTTATTTATGCTACGTAATTCATTTT